>JAUMHQ010000059.1:11395903-11407121 GCA_032361165.1 Enteromius paludinosus
ACATTCAGAACATTAGAAACGCTAGTTGGTGCTCCAGTATAATCGGTCCGCCGAAACTCATCCAGTGAGAAACGTTCAGCAGTGCAAAAATAAGTGTGATTAAAATGCGTAAAAAAAATGTAACACATTATTTTAGTATAATTAATTAATCTAAATTAACGCATTAAAGTCCCGGCTCTAAAATAAACGTGTAGTAAATTTAGTGGTTTTCAGACATTTTATTCTGCAGTTTTCTAGAAAGGTTTAGGCAGGTTCAGGTGTAGTTAACACATAATCAGAACAACTAATAAAATGCTGTGACCAGAACAACATGTTAATATTACTTTTGCTGTTGAATGAGTATGCTCGCAACCCCACAATAAATAAATGTATGCTTACATAACATACATTTACATCCATGTCACTAGAAGGGCTTCCCTTTACCTTCCCTCGCCTATCTCTCTGTCCTGCTCAAGCCCTCTCTTTCATCATGGCTACATGTTCTTCTTACATGTGCTTGTGTGTTTGAAGATCCCAAAGTGAACGGTGAGGCAGCTAAAGCAGCGCTGGCCAATGAGGATTGTCCCCACATAGACCAAGCCATTTCCCCTGAGGATGGCCAGATCTTTAACCCAAGCGAGCCACGGGGAGACACTCCGTGCTTTCTGCTGAATGTCGGCAGACGATCCACAAACACGGGCACCCGAGTGAGGAAGGGTATGTAACCACTGTGTGAGGCTATTGCCTGACACACACACACACACACACACACACACAAACACACACACAGATGTATACATCAGGTGCATTACACAGTAAATTAAGACAGTCTGAACACACAGACAAGCAGAGCGCGCCCACAACAGACAGTTTATAACAATGCAGTTTAATAACTGCAGTTAAAGACCAAATTTATAACTCAGCCGTTTTAATCAGATGGGTTCAAAAACTGCATCTTTTGTTGAAACTTTCACTTCCATTAGTTTTTTTATTATCTTTCAAACACTACCGTCAACATTGTTCATATGTAAAAAACAAAACTGAGACGGGGCACATCAGATAAAGACCCTTCCCTGCACGCTCAGATCCTCCCACAAGTCGCATTTCTCCAACCCTCTTCTCGTTTAACATATTGTTAATAAGTTTTTTCCACGCCACGCTGCATTACGTCAAACCCATATTAACACACATACAGCTGCCTCCTGGGGCCAACCTTAATCTTTCCCTTTTTTTCTGTTTTTCTTTGTTGTTTGTTTTTTACTTGTTTCTTCCACCACTGTACATGCCTGTGGTCTGTCTCTATGTTTGTACCTCCTTCCATCTCTCCCTCTCTCCCGTCTTCCTTATGCTACCCGATTGGCTCAAAGCCGGAATGTTCTCAGGGAGGTCAGGGGCGGAGCCGGCCGGCCCGACGCATGGCACACAGGGTTACCCTCTGCTGCAGCTAGGCTGGGCTCACAGCCCAGAAGACGGCCATGCCAGGGTCACCACCTGAGATCCATGCCTGTTTCGCTGTTGTATGCTCAAACCGCTCACCGCAGCCTTAGACAAGTATAAGGCCCCTACACGCTATGTAGCTTCACACGCTGTCAATTAGCATCAGCAAATGTGGTGTTATAAATACAAACACACGTTCATGTTATCTCACACCTGTTCTAATTTGACCCCTCCTATCCACACAGCGAAGACATAAACCGGACGTTTCTGATCACATTCAAAGAATATCCTATCATCCACCAATTTGTCATGTGATCATTTTCTAACCAATAGCGCTGTCTGTCTGTGTCTTATGACATGTTGCTCTGTGTGAGCATGCTCTGTTTGACTTCAGATCTTACCAACAGCCAAAAGCACCACAAGATGGTCAACATCATCACCAAGCAGAACTACACACACTGTTCCCAACAAATATGTGTTTTTGTCTTTGTGTGAACTACTGTATGTGTAAGTTTAAGAGTGTTTTGAAAGATGTGTGTGTGTGTGTGTGTGTGCGTGTGTGTGTGCATGCAGTGCTTCCGATTGCACTGTTCTTTTTTTCTGTAGCATTATGTTGTGCATGTGTTAGGGCAGTCCTGCGGCCTTGCTGCACAATCTGTCCTGATGCCTGTATGGTATTGGATGAGAAAGTCAAGACTTGGTTTTGCACAAAGGCAAAGATTATGATGGTGTAGATACGCCACTGACATATGACATGCTCTTTCATTTTGAGTCAAAAGTCCTAATATTAGAGAAATGTGATACCACGACTCCAAAAAAGGTTTTCTGTTGTGTTGTTTTAGAAGTAATAAAAAAGAGTCTCAGCTTTCAAATTATGAACGTGCTGTACGTTTCGCACAGTTACTTGAAGAATATCATGTTATGGCTTCAAAACAATATTAATATGCTGGGAGATTTGAAAACTGATGCTTTTGAACGTTAGCTTTACACTTCATATCTATGGGTTTACATAGATGGTAGGTTTGTTCGGTAGCTCACGGAGTACAAAGATGTACTTGAGAGACAAGGAGCTCTGGTTTGAGTGTTTGACAAAACCGTTTAAATTTGTGGAAAAGGAAGTGGAAATGGCACGGTTGCATCAACAAATGAATTTTTATATCAGGTTTAGGGTTGTATTTGGTGTAGGGCATATTTCTAACATGATAAAGCATTAACTTTTAGCAACAGTCCCTGGATATTTGAATTCTGAACTGTCTCAATACGTACTTCAAGCAAAGTAATAAAAACACAGGAAAATGTACTGTACCTATATCAACATACAGTAATAAAAATGTGCCTCTGTTTTGCTTTTTGCTATGCTTTTTATGATACCAGGATGAAGATAACATGTTTTAAATAAATAGTTGATAACATAAATAAAATTTTTTGTTTTTTTGTAATTTCCACAAAAAAGGATGAAAAAAGCCATGTTTTTTTAAATCACAGCCATCATTTAACTGTATGGCACATTATAATTATATCATTTGAAAGCTGAGACTTTCTTCTTTTTCACATGTCAAAATGACTCAAAATGACGGTGCAAGTCATATAAAGACTATGAAAAAATGGCAGAAACTGAGGGCCTGACTAATCATTAGACTGCATTCTTGGTTGCCTTAATTTTAAATGTACCAGCTAACTTAAATTTTTAGGTTAATGAATCTGTGAACTTCTAAATTCTAGTTGCAACTTTTGCCTTGCAATCCAAAGCCTTCTTTGCTCGCTCTAATGCCAGATTAACCAACCGATCTTTGTGCATGCCCTCACAGAGATTGCATGCCATATTAAACCCTTTAAAACTGACCCATAGCAGCAAACATGGTGTGGAGCAAAGTGACAGAGGTCAAGACTAAACCTTTGTGTCTCAGCAACTGGCATGTGCACATTTCTCTTCACCAAACCAAGGTTATCAAAAGTCCCGAAGCCTGGGCACCATAACCAGCAAGGCCCGAACGCTGGCCGAGGTGGTATCGATGTCCACCGGGTCCTGCGGCCCACCTGTTCTCCTGCGGCGGTCCCATTCTCCAATCCCCTCCATTCTCTAAGAAATGGAGCAGTTGTGTAGTTAGAGCTGTCTCCCTGGGTCTTCCTCCTGCTCTGCTGCCTTCTGTTCTCTGCGCTGTTTGATTTGGTCTGGTCTGTCTTGTTCTCTGGTCCTTGTTTTCTTGGAGCTGTGTTTTTGTCTCCTCCTCCCTGCTTTTCCTCTTCCGTCCGTTTTGCTTGTTTCTTGTCTTCACGTACCAACTCTCAACTCATACAAAGCCGTCAGAGAGAAAGAAAACCTCCAAATGATCTCAGGGAAATTTTTAAGGATTTCCTAGTTACGAGTCTTTATCAGACACAATAAAAGAACTGGGATGAGAAAGGTAAACCTTTCTTTTAAAGCACACTGTTGTTGTACCTGGAACCAATTCAGAACTGGAAAAACTGCCATCCTCCCTTCAAACGATAGAAATAATATTTTTAAGAATTTACTATGAATATTTACTTACAAATCCTCTCCTGTCTGAATAATTTCTCACATAAAGCCCTTTCAGACACTTGGAGGATGAAACGCCTTTTTTGGTTTGGACGTTTAATTTTTACCGCACTTCCCCTTTGCTCTGATGGAGTCTTCCTCCCTTCTTACTTCATCACCTCATTAACAAGATCCCAGGTAGGAGGTATCAGGACTCCCTTTTTCTCGCTGTCCACAGCAAACATCTCTCCTTCTCTCTGCACTTCTTTCACTCTCCCTGTGCATTTCTGTCCATCTCTCTTTCTCCAACCTCTTTAGCCCTGGATTGCGAAAGCAACCCAAATGAACGTTTTTACAATGCAGACAAAAGGGAAGTCTTATTTTCTCAACCCATTTCCTGTTCATTCTGTGAGCTGAATGAAAACAAGGCCCAATGGCAGGATGACCCTGAGCAATCCCATCCTCCCCTGTATTTTCTACTGCAGATCCCTGCAAAGAGGAAACTGCCCTAGTTAAGTATATGCAGTCAGAGGTGCTCAAAGTGACCTGAGAAGGCAGCTGCATCTCAAAACCTTGGTTTCCCTTCTCCAGCCTTACTGGACCGCACGCAATGGCCAGAGGGATTTCAGGCTGGAGTCCAAAGGAAGGACGTATGTGTAGAAAGCGAGCACAATAGAGGATGTTGTTAGTCGACGCAGTGGCAAGGGTTTTTATCTAGATTCCGGCTGTGATGAGGAATCTCATGAACCAGGACTTTTTTAAGGAAGACCTTAAGGACCAACGACTGAAGAGTGCGGTGCACGGATGGCTTTAAAGCCAGCAAAAGGAGTTTTATAATCATAATACTAATGATAGTACCTGCAGTGACAGATGTAGTGGACTCTTACCTGTTCATTTTAGCATGAGCTGCATGGTGTTACATTAAAAAAAAGAGGAAAATATTCTATATCTGTTATGAATCTGTCTGTACAAAGCAAATATTTTCTTTCAAGAGTTCTTGACTTGACAGAATTGACATGTAGCCATGGATAATGAGATGTTCAGACCATGTTCTTTATTTCAGCAACTGATTTCTTCATTATGTCTTTTTTGTAAACCACACGACTCAACTCTGGTCACATTGACCTCAAATTCTGAATGAGACGCTAGTGGTTACTGCCGTCAGATAGATTGTAAATTCCACTTTTCAACTTTGTTTCTGTCTGGCATGCTTGTGATTCTGGATCCTAAAGAGAAAAAAAAACTGAGCAAAATGAGCTATTTTTCTGTTTTATGTCTTATTGATTGGTGAATAGATCCTGTGGAAACTGTCGTAAGCAACTGTTTATTTCACATATCAAGTGCAGACTTTTAACAGTGTTATTTTTGGAGAAAAATCATCAAAAAAACGAGAAAAACGGCATCCTGTTGAGATGTTTTACATTTTCTCTCATTACTTTTAGGTACTAAAACACAAAGAAAAGCAAAAAAGACAAATGTATATTTACATTATAAGAGAATTGTATGCAATTTAGCTAACTTTGGGGGGAAAAAACAAATGCATGCACTATGTTATGCAACAATAACTGCATAGAAAAACAGGAAAAACATGACTACAACCATAGCATGAAATAAATTTTCTATGAAACCTGTTAGAGCGCTTGGGTTTTTTATTTCATTGATTGCAGTGGAATGTTTTATTTCTGTTTCTCTCATTGGATGATGTACCAATACTCTCTTTGGCTCAAAGAGCTGCATTGGAAGGTCTTTGATGCGAGTCAAAAGAAAAAGAAAGTATGTCTCCATGCAGGTGGAGCAGCATGGCAGACTGCACTGATGAGCATGGTGATGAATTAAACCATTAACATTTGAAGGAAACACCTGCATGCTGTGAACGAGCTGAAGTTTTGAACAAGCGGTATCAACATACACTCTGCTCAATGAGGTATGATGCTAAAGCCTGCCTTATACGCCTGCTAAACGTGCTTGCTAGCAGACTCCATTAACGTCACCCTCTGCTCTCCTTTCATCCCTTTCTCACACTTCTCCTGACCCCTTCCATGTCTCCTCTGCGCTGGCTCGCACGTCATCCCGCACCCTCTTCACCCGTCTTTGTTCTCTAGGTGTCTGGGTAATAACTCGTCTGTTGTCTCTCTTCTTTTTCATGTCTGTAGAGGCTACTCGGCAGGGCCGGCACAAATCGCCTGCAGACTCTGTGTGTGTCATGAATCGTGGTGTTCCAACCACTGTGTGCATGGCCCAGAACACCCCTCCCACTTCTTGATATCACTCTATAATCTGTTGTACACAAATGGGTGGAAGACCCCTTTCTACACATTTAAATGTATTTCAAAGGGACTTTTCTGCTGGTGGCTGATAGTACTGTCAACTTGTAGTGTTGTGTAAAATGTGTATTTGAATGCATGCGTGTTAAATATGTGTGTGTTTTTGTACGTGTGTCTGTACTGTTAATATGCTTTTCGTGTTGCCCACGCTTGCGAATGAATATTTAGAGTATTTATTCATCTTTACAGGGTTACCTATCAAATAGTTTTTTGCTTTTTTTGCGAATCACAACAAATATTCACAAAGCTGCCTTTAAATTAGAATGGGCTCAAACTAATGATGTTGTTCTCTGTTGTGCTGCTGCTGTAAGTCATCAGTTGCCTTTGTTTGCTGTTTGCACTTTTTCAGTAAACCTTTACATTTCAGGGCTCAACAATAAGAATTATTTGAATGTGCAATTATTTCCTCACATCAAAACTGACAAACACATTATTAGGTTTTTACGTTTGATTAAATTGTTTACTCCTTAGGTTGTTCCAAACTTGTGGCGTGACTTCTTATGGAACACGAAAGAAGATATTTTCAAGAATGTTCATTTCTCATTGACTTCCATAGAATTTTTTGTCAATGAGAACTTGGTTTCTAATATGCTTCAAAATATGTTCTTTTATGATCTGCTGAAGGTTTTAGAACAACATACAGTAAGGGTGAGTAAGTCATGACAGAATTTTAATTCATGTGTGAACCAGTTTTTAGTAATGTTAGTAACACTTGATCTTGGTGGCCTTTTTAGCAGACTTTGCAGACCTTTTTATATGTATTTCTGCAATAAACATAGTCACAATATAGCGCTGGTCTGACCGATCATCTGACAACTGTGCCAAACCCCTGAGCCCTTATTGTTGAGCCCTGTATGTGCTTAATTTACATATGTTACTGGACAAATTGTATGTATTTATAATGTTTTTAATTCCATTCTAACTCCTTCTTTCCTTGAACCCAGCAAGGAGATCAGTTCACTCCAGTGAAAGCAAGTGTTTATTTAAATGAAGTGAGATTTTAAACTGTCTTTAAACAGAAAGTGTGTCAAACACACTCTGATTTGTTCTTCATGCAGTAAAACTGACACCAGTATATATATATATATATATATATATACAGTTAGTTTAAAGTAAACTCACTGCCAATGACTTAGACATGTTTTTAAAATCTACAGGTGAAGAAACCTGGTTAAGAAGTAGCAATACTTCCTTGTTGTGCAATTCTCTCAAATAGGTTCCAAAATAAATATTACTAAAACAGTACATTTAATACAATCTAAAATAAAAACCCTCTGCCTTTTAATTAATTTATTTATTTATTTATTACATTAAAGCACAAGGCTACACTTGTTTAGATTGAGTGGTTCACGTTAAACCGAAGAGAAGCTCACACATTTTAAAGGGGTCATGAACTGAGAATCCAAAATTCTCTTCATCTTTAGACATATATGAGATCCTTGTATTATATGAGCATCTTGTAAGTTTCAAAACTCTAAACTCTCTTATTAGTCTAAAAACAGCTTATATTGAAGCCAACATAGATATTTATAGATATCCTATTTGACCATTTTGGAATGGTCAACTTGACGTCATTCACCATAAAAATCAATGAATATTCAAAGTTATACAATGTGTATAATTTGCTGTTGTAGACACAGTCAACTTGGACTGGGTTCGTAGATCAATCCAAAAATGGCGTATATTAATGGTAGTTAATGAGGCATCCATTTATATATATCTCTATGTAAGCTAGTCTGCCAAAACGACAGCTTGTGGAATGTACACCTCTGTAATTTTACAGTGTGGATAAGCACTGCCTCCGCAGAAGCAGATCAACGCCTGCTTCTGCATCACTGCCTGTTTAGCCCCGCCCACCAACTCACGCATGCAGTGTTTTCAAGAGAGAGGTTAACATTCAGGTCTACGCAGAAACCAGATGCTCCAAACACAACAAGATGCTGTGCAGTGCCAAGTTGTGGGGAAAAAAAACTATTTCCTTCTGATCCCAACATTACGAATTTTTAATAAAGTTTAATAGTTACTATTTATGTGGTTTTAACCTACTCCACAGAAGTGTCTATCTGTAAAGGCTGTCAAACTTTTTAATGCACAACTATTAGCCAATCAGAGAATGCCTATTTGAGCATAGCATTCTGATAAGGGGCATTTAAAACAGGACATCATATTTTATAAATAACATTCTAAAAATTGTTTTTTAAAATGTAACACTATAAGTGGACCTTAGAGAAGAGTACAAAATAAAAGGCAGTTCATGACCCCTTTAGGAACCAAGGTTGACCCTAAATCTATCACCAAGTATTTATATGTTTGTAAATATTACAGTAATATTTCCTATGTTATACCTCTGTATGTAGCTAAACTTTGCAAGGTTATTCTTAAGTCAGATTTCCTCACATCCTTAGGTAGCTACTATAAAATCTGCATTTGTAAGGTGGATTAAGAAACGTTATTAATGAATGCAAACTGCATGATGTTGATGGTAAATATTAAATATACCTCAGTTCCATGTGTGCATTTGAAAAAGGCAAATACAAGTCTTTTACGAAAATAAACTAGATAGGCATGATTCCAGTTACACAATGGGCTAAATATAACAGAATTCTGTTGAGAGGATGCTTCAAAGGCTCTTTTATTGCTTCTAACAGATTACCAGTTTTGTTGCTAATTGCGGTTATCAGCTTGTCAGAAAGGCTGTGTTTGAAATTAACTCTCTATGATAACCTACAATTTATTTAACCAACTAAATGTTTTTAGGGGGACTTCTAAGGATTTTAGTAAAGGCAAATTAATTTTAAGAAAAATAAATAAACCATTTGAATTACTTTGTTGTATTTGTCCTTTTATATACTGTATATCTTTAAGACTTTGCATGTCTGTCGTATATGTCTAAATGCATCCTAAAATGTGTCAAAAGTAATGCTCCCAAGGTGTGATTTATGATTTAGCCTTTTTTTATGTCCATGTTGAGTGACAGGAAGCTAAATGCATGTGTGGCCCTCTATGAGCGTGTGTCCGGGTGCAAGGGTCTGTGTTTTCTCTGTTTGAGTGCATGTACCCCCAGTTCTTTGCTCTGCTGCTGAGCTTTGATCTTTTCAGACACTATGGCAA
This sequence comes from Enteromius paludinosus, assembly GCA_032361165.1. NCBI lineage: Eukaryota > Metazoa > Chordata > Actinopteri > Cypriniformes > Cyprinidae > Enteromius > Enteromius paludinosus. The sequence goes on from JAUMHQ010000059.1 coordinate 11,405,252, forward strand.
CCTAGTTACCTAATAGGGACCGTAGCCATAGCAACAAAAGTATGTGATCTGCTTTCAAGGGCAGCCCATTTCTCCCATGCCTCCCTGCTGCCTGGTTACATTTGAACGTGCTATTTGGGTCCACGATTCATCAGACACGTTCCCACATCAGAACACAAAGTTCTTCACATAATTATCACTGATGCTATTCTATGTCAGTAACGGTATCATTACAGTCTGTTGCATCTGCCTACATAGATCTAATGCTGTTCATGAGGTACATAAACAAAACTAGACCCTGTGATAATTGGGGTATTTACAGTGATAATTACCTCGCCAGTAATTACATACCTGCGTTTCTGTGTGTGCATGAAATCTCAACCCTGGTTATTCACCTTCTCCAATTGTGGTTATCGTGAATTACCAACTACACACCCTCACACACAAGAGGCTGAACAGCTGTATAATTCTGGAGGATGGCCCAAGTCGAGGTAAGAAGACAGATAGTAACACCTCTGACTGCAGAGCACTGCAACAATGGGATTTAACCTGCAGGAACAGGACAAACTCAACGCCAGCCCGGCCTAGTGCCCAACCAGTGCCACACCGTCAAAAAAAACATCACTTTAGACATTCAATTTGGATAAAAGCTTGGGAGTCATTATGAAGAGATAAATAAAGTGTAAAGAATACACTTTATGTCACATTCTTGTCTGTGTTAGTTCTGTTTTGAGTCTGTGTTTTTGTATTTCTTAGTTTGGTTTAATTTTCATTACATTATATTTTTGTTGTTCCTGTCCTTATGTCATTAGTTGATTGAGCCCCACCTGTTTTCCACACCTGCATTGTGTTTTGTTCATTTACCCCTTGTGTATAAAACCCCTGTCTTTTGAGTTTGATTTTGTCCGTCAACGCTTTTGTTTGGTGTCCTGTACGCCCTTTATGTAAGTTGTTTGATTTATTATTAAAAGACTGTTATTATTGAAGCCTACGTCTCCGGAGTTCTCCATCTCTCCTACCACCAGACATAACAGATTGACGGACCAAAAAATAACCGTAAGTGCAGAATGTACTGGGCTGAGGAGATTCTTCGGCGGCTCGCACAAGGACTTCCTCCATTTCCCGGGCCGTGCGAGCAGTGGCCGAGATATGTTTCAACTGAAAGCCTGGTCAAATTGAGACTTTGCAAGGAATTATGGTAGGGAGAGCTAGATCCTGCTAGTGAGCTTGTGTTACCAACACTCCTCCCAGTGTCCGCTGCGCTTCCAGTGTGCCCTCCAGCGTCTGCTGCGCCTCCCGTGTGCCCTCCAGCGTCTGCTGCATACTCCGTGCACTTTCCAGAGTGCCCTCCAGAGCCCGTTGCGTTACAAGAGAGCCCTCCTAGGCCCATTGAACTGCCAGAGCCAGAGACTGCTGCACTGCACGAGCGCCCTCCAGAGCCCGTTGCGCTACAAAAGCGTCCTCATGAGCCCGTTGCGTTGCAAGAGCGCCCTCCAGGACCCGTTGAACTGCCTGAGCCAGAGAACGCTGCGCATCCCGTGCGCCCTCCAGAGTGCCCTCCAAGGCGCCCTCCAGAACGCCCACTAAAGGACCCACCGGGCCTTTCCACTGCGGGCGGGGGGGGCAGTATAGCTAAGATCCTGGAAAGGGTGGGCGGGACAGGGGTTTGGAGCTGGACCCCTGTCGATCCACCATGGCCGTCCAAGGCTCCGGATCCGCCTCCAGAGGCTTCCAAGCCACCACGGCCTCAGCCGGCTCCGGATCCGGCTCCAGAGGCTTCCAAGCCACCACGGCCCCAGCCGGCTCCTGATCCACCCTGGAGGCAATCCATGACTGTGCTCCCTCGTCCTGCCTCCAGGGCGCCCACCCTCCCTCCCCATTTGATGTTATT
>JAUMHQ010000059.1:11439372-11458185 GCA_032361165.1 Enteromius paludinosus
CATCTAGCCCCCGACAACATAGCTTCTAGGATCATTCAAGCACTCAAACCCCTCCACCACGGTAAGGTGGCGATCCCGGGAGGGGTTCAGTTTCAGTTTATGTTCAAATACAGTCTGTTCTTCACAAAGACTGTAAAACAATACAGAGCACCCTTTTGATGTGTTTGTTTTTCGAAGAGTCTAATGATTCAAGTCACACAGTTTCTTCAAAGTCTTTATTCCCCAGGGCCGTGAAAATAATACGTTTGTCAACCCTTTAAAGATATCTGAATTTTTGCATTGCTAAATGATCTTAAATCTTTTATAACAATTATGCATAAACACAAACTGACTAAATGTAATGAATAATAAAGATAAAAAAACACAAACCTAAATACTGTAATTATTTAAGTGTATTAATATCACCTTTATCTCCTTTAAAAAAGAAAAGATATAACTGTACATTTACTAACCGATATTGCAGCATATTTTGGATAATTCATTTAGTTTTAGTCCATAGCTTTTAAAAAAAAGATTTTGCCACAACAGAGACTAATGCCTGCTGACAGAACAGAAAGTCTTCTTCTGTCTTTCATGTGTTAGTGCCCTTGGAAAAGTCTAATGATTCCAGAGTCATGCAGTTTCTTCCAAGTCTGTAACTCCAGGCCAGTGGTTAATAAAGAAAATTACTTTCTTTTTTACCTTTCATATTAACAGTTGGAGCACTTGTGGTGGTCTTCTGTGATAAATTTATAGGCATTCAACTACTGAAGAATAAAGCATTTTCAAGTAAATTTCATAAAATATTACTAATATATGTACAATACAAATTTTAGGATAACAGACAATAGAGGAGTTCCATTGTTAGCTACAAGCTGCTTAAGCTGAATGAATAGAAAATAAATAATGCTTTTACATGCAATGTCACGTGTAAAGAGCCAGAAACAAAGCAAATGCTCCATTGGTTGGTCTGTACATTGTCCAGTGAATGTCCTTCATTTGTTTCGGATAGCATTATTATGTTTGTTTGATTTTTTTTATGTGGGTCATTGAAAAAATATAGATCATACTAGAGGGTCTTATGACTTGAAAACTCACTACAACATAAATGTTACCTGGCATGAATATATCAAAATCATTGTGAAGAACTCTCTTTAAAAATTCCCATTGAAATGTTTCAGTGGCCTGTAGAAGAATAAATGCTAATGTTGTTTTTTAAACAAATCAATGATACATTTCACTCTTTGTCATGTTGAGGTGGATGAAGCCAAGCATCTTAGCTGTTATATTCACGGTATACCAGGATCCAAGGCCTTGGAGAAACACCATGATGCTCTCTGAAATACTTGACTTGAAAACTTGATGAAAATAATTTGAACACTATAGACTTCTGTATTATCATATCTTGTTTGCTGGCATGGTTTGAGAGAACTGAATCTGAACACTGTATTGCACACCCATGGCTTCTTTTCCCTATAAAAGGCCTTGAAACCAATCATAGTCCCTCAGGCCTTCAGGGATCATCATCACATATTTGATGCCCTCAGTACCGCCGCTTCCTATACGGAGAGTACGCAGTCTGCATAGGGCACCAGCTCTCAGGGGGGCACCATCCCATTTGGTAGAAATAAACTTTTATTCTATATTAATAATAAATACATAAATAAAAAATCAAAAACATATTATATATGCTAAATACTGTATAATGATAAAAATGAATTTTATGATAAACGCATAGCAGTAGATGTGCACGATTCCCGCATCTGCGTCCGCACGCGTTCTCCGCCTTATGTGTACAGCTGAATACATATGATCATAACTGATGGACACCCAGTCTATATCAGGGAAAAGACAGCAGTGCAACCCAGTGCGGTAAAAGGAAAAATAAAAAACCGAGATGAAGCCAGTGCATCATGTTTTAGGTAATACGTTCATTATTATATTTGATATCATATTTGATTGTTGACGTTAGTAGGCTAATGTATTTTATTGTCAGTAATAATTTCACCACCACCAACTCATCTGACTTAATATTCCAGTTTACATGGACATGGACAGTTTACAACCTTCTAGAGTAGATTATAACAAGCAAAATATGTTCGCTGTGTAAATCAGAAGGATTTATTAAAAACTAATTTTCTGCCAGCAGGAGGTGCTTTAAGCATGAGAAACAAGAGGTTTCCCCGGTAAAGCTGTAGACAAAGCAGCTCTGAGCTTACAAACGCTGCCTTATATGCAAGATGGAAAGAGTATATTTTCTGAAGACAGTCTTCCTTCAGAAATAAGGTGATATAAAAACATCCTCGGTTTGATTTTTAAACGTGCATTAACGTTACGTGCTCATGTTTATTCAACGAAGCATTTGGACAATCGGTCAGTTTTGATATAGTGGTGGGTCGCCACAAATAAACATGTATGGGAAACACGTCCCACAGCACTAAAACCTGAGACCAACTTCATTACTCCTAATTAGCTGCGTTTGTAGCTGCGGCACTAACCAGACAAACAAACATAGACTGGAAGTTAGGTCCAGGCGCGTGCACCTGATGAAACCGTGTGTGTGTAGTTGTATGACATTTCATATATTAATATTGTAATATGGTTATTATATTCATTGTAAATATATATATTTACACAGAAGCCTATATGACTATATATATATATATACAGTTTATATATAATAGTCTTTGTAAATATAAAACATATATTATGTCGTGACGGGGGTCATTACTTGGGAGCCCTGATTCGCTCTAAAAGAGAGAAAACGCCAATGAGAATTGGCTAGTGGAATTTGCATGCTGAGCCACTGCCCGCTGAGCGGGTATAAATAGGGCAGCAGGTGCATCCAATCAGATTTAGCTTCGGAGCCGAGAGCTGAGAATGCAGTGTTTATCTGTTTCTGCGCTGTACGGGAGATCAGATCTCAGAGTCCCTGTGCAAATCCAGCAATTCCCCTGGGCGTTTCACAAAAGAGCAGTTTCTGACACAGTTGGCAGTCGTCTTTTTAAAGATGCCGTTCCGACCGTGTGCTTCTGGTTGTGTACACTACCTTTCAGCCAATGAAGGGCACGAGCGCTGCTTTCAGTGTCTGGGGATCCAGCACGCTGAAGAGGCGTTCAGGGAGGACTCATGTTCTCATTGTGAAAATATGGCCCTGACGGTATTGCAGTCTCGCCGCTCTCTCCTCCGGGGGAGTGCGAGTGAGTCAGCGCCAGCTCCCCATGATGAGTTCACCGCTTCCGGCGGTGACTCTGTGGCGAGGGCGGCCGCTCAAAGCGCCTCACATTGCCAGGGGCCAGGAAGTCATGGGCCAGGGATGCAATGCTTCCCTCCGGACTTTCGGCCAGTGCCTCTGGGGACATGGGCAGCGGCACTGAGTCGAGTAAGTACGGGAAACCCTCTGCTCAACCCAGCTGCCCTGCTCACCACTGCACACCTTCTGGCAAACTGGTGACTCCGATGGTCCCGCTTTCAACAAGACTGGAGGCGAAGTGGCTCACCTGGACAATCCGGTTCGGTTATGCAATTCAGTTCGCCCAGAGTCCTCCCAGATTCAGTGTTGTGCTCAAGACTGTGGTGGCAGCCCTAGATGCCTCTGTATTGTCCGAGGAGATTGCTGTCCTCCTGGCAAAGAATGCAATAGAGCCGGTCCCTCCAGCCGAGATGAAGGCAGGGTTTTATAGCCCTTACTTCACTGTGCCAAAGAAGGGTGGTGGCCTCAGGCCCATCTTGGACGTGCGAGTTCGGAATCGCACCTTGCATAGGCTGCCGTTCAGAATGTTGACGCAGAAACGCATTATGAAATGCATTCAGCTCCAAGATTGGTTTGCAGCGGTTGACCTGAAGGACGCTTACTTCCATGTCTCAATTCTTCCTTGACACAGACCATTCCTATGGTTTGCGTTCGAGGGTCGAGCATGGCAGTACAGGGTCCTCCCCTTCGGGCTCTCCCTGTCACCACGAGTCTTTACAAAGGTCTTGGAGGGCGCCCTTGCCCCGTTAAGGGAAGTGGGCGTCCGGATCCTTAACTACCTCAACGACTGGCTCATTATGGCCCATTCTCAAGAAGAGTTGTGCGATCACAGGAAGCTGGTGCTTCAGCACCTCAGCCAGTTGGGGCTTCGGATCAACTGGAAAAAGAGCAAACTCTCTCCACTACAGAGAATCTCTTTTCTCGGTGTGGAGTTAGACTCGGTGAGTATGACAGTGCGCATTACAGAGGAACACGCTCAGACAGTGCTGGCCTGCCAGAATTCCTTCAAAGGCAGGAGAGTGGTGCCACTGAAACACTTTTAGAGGCTCCTGGGGCATATGGCGTCCGCAGCCACTGTAACGCCACTGGGATTACTCCATATGAGACCACTACAGCACTGGCTGCACTCCCGGGTCCCGAGATGGGCATGGCCCTGTGGCACATTCCGAGGGTTATTACCCCGGCATGTCGCCGCACATTCAGTCCCTGGAAAGAACCTGTGTTCTTGCGGGCCAGGGTGCCCCTGGGCCAGGTGTCTCGGCACACTGTCGTTATTCAGTGTGGGCTGGGGCACCATATGGAACAGGCAGGCAGCCTCGGGGCTCTGGAAAGGGCAACAGCTGCTTTGGCATATCAATTGCCTGGAGCTGGTAGCAGTGCACTTGGCCCTGCAGCTGTTCCGGCCACTGCTGCAGGACAATCACGTGTTGGTCCGCATGGACCAACATGGGGAGCTCAATCGTGCGGCTGATGAGGTTTCACGACAGCTCACGTACCCGGGAGAGTGGCGTCTCCATCCCAAGACGGTTCAGCTGATCTGGAGTCAATTCGGGAAAGCACAGATAGACCTTTTTGCCTCCCACGAGTCCTCCCACTGCCTGTGGTTTTATTCCCGCACCAAGTGGACCCTTGGCACGGATGCACTGACACACAGCTGGCCTTCTCGCAGCAACACTGTGCAAGATCAGGGATGACGATGAAAAGGTCTTGCTGGTAGCGCCACACTGGCCGGGTGGGCTATAATAGTATTATAGAGTACATCCAGTGTTAAACAGCAACAAACAACTTGGAATAGAAAATAACTACTGCGTTACTTACAATATCACACGTGTGAAGAGCCAAGAACAAAGCAAACGCTCCGTTGGTCGGTCTGTACATTGCCCAATGAATGTTCTGCATTTGTTTGGATGGCATGAACATGTTTTTTTGTATTTTTTTATGGAGGTCATTGAAAAGAGATCGATCATGCTTGCGATTTTTGTATGATTAGACAAAGTAGTCACCGTAACATAAATGTTATGTTACGTACCGAAGAAAGTCAGGATGAATAACATAGAATCTACTCTCATTAAACTTTCCTTTGAAATAGTTCAGTGGCCTATGGAAAAATAAATGGCTGCCCACTGCTCCGGGTGTGTGTGGTTGATCACTTCTCACTGCTGTGTGTGTGCACTTGGGTGGGTTAAATGCAGAGCCTAGTATGGGAAAAACCATACCTGGTCACTTCCTTTCCTTTCCTTCCTTTTCCATGGAGACGGTACCTCACACCCTTCAATGACCCGTTGGCTTCTTGTCCCCTGCAGAAGGCCTTGGAGCCACTCAAAGTCCCTCAGTCCTTCAGGGATCATTACATATTTGATACCCTATTCAAAAGATGTACTTTAAGTAAATGCAATCTTGGTGATCATAAAAGACTCAAATTGTTGAACAGTAGTGTAAACTGTGTAGTGTAATACACGATTATTTATACATAAATAATTCAAAATAATTTATTGAAACTGCACAAGCAGATTGTACAGAATATATGATTTTTTAAGACAGAATGCACTGACCTCATCTCGTGGAATACTGTTAAATCCATGCTTTTTTAATGTCAGTGGTTTGCGGAACTAATGCTCCTCGTGACAGCTCCTCCCTGGTGCATACCTCTGAGGCAGGATCTCCTCTCTCAGGGGTACGGCACCATATGGTACCTGCGTCTAGATCTGTGGAACCTCCATGTGTGGCTCCTGGACGGGACGCAGCAGACCTAAGTGTTCTTCCACCGGCGGTGGGTAACACTATCACTCAGGCTAGAGCCCTCTCTACGAGGCGAGCTTATGCCTTGAAGTGTAGTCTGTTCGCTAGCTGGTGTTCTGCTCGTGCGGAAGACCCCTGATCATGCAAGATTTGAGTAGTGCTTTCCTTCCTGCAAAAAAAGTTGGAGCGCAGGCTGTCGCCCCACACTTTGAAAGTGTATGTGGCTGCTATTGCAGCCCATCACGATGAAGTGAATGGCCGGTCCATTGGAAAGCATGATCTTGTCGTGAGGTTCCTAAGGGGCGCTAGGAGGTTAAACCCTCCAAGATCGCCCTGATACCCTCCTTGGACCTCTCTGTTGTGCTAGCAGGCATTCAGAGGGGTCCCTTTGAGCCACTGGACTCAGTCAAGCTTAAATACCTGTCTTTTAAGACAGCGCTCCTGACCGCACTCACTTCCATTAAGAGGGTCGGGAACCTCCAAGCATTTTCGGTAAGCGAAGAGTGCCTTGTGTTTGGGCCGGCCTACTCTCAAGTGGTCTTGAGACCCCGGCCTGGATACGTGCCAAAGGTTCCCACCACGCCCTTCAGGGACCAGGTGGTGAACCAGCAAGCACTGCCCTCGGAGGAGGCAGATCCAGCCATGGCATTGCTGTGTCTCTTAACTCTGTAACTTTGTTACAGTAAAATAAATATACAAAGTGATTCATATCTGCATAAAATAGAGATTCTAAGCTTTCAAATGGTACCACATATGGGGTTATTGGTGCAGGCAAAGGGTTAAAAATTCAAGGCACAATTTGAATGTAACTTTGAATGTAAGCTGAGCTTAAGCGTGTTTGACATTTGCGCTGGCTGATATTGCGCAGCGTGTATTGAAGGAGCACGCACCATATTACAATGGCAGAGGTGGAGGTTGTTGTACTTTCTCTGACAGAGATACAAAGGTTTTCTAAGGACCACGATTTTTCAGAGGACAAGCCGTAATATGTAAGTTATTATGCCAAGGTTTATTCCCTGATTAATTTTCAACCAACACAGACAAGGCTGTAATAAAGCTGGCTTTGGAAAAAAATCTTGTAAAAGGGTACACACACAAGAATAATGTTCAGGCACAGTTTATTCTTCACAAAGACTACAATACAGAGTCTCTTTCTGTCTGTGTTTGTGTCTTTGGTAACGTCTATTGATTTTAGAGTCACACAGTTTCTTCAAAGTCTTTAGTCTTTCAGAAGTTTATAAGCCCTTATTACACGGCTCTCTGGAATGCTTGATTCTGATTGGTCAGTTGAGACATTTGCAGGTTCATTATTTTCGAATAATAACAGCTCCAAAGTAATAACGCATAGCTGGCACTACTTGTATGTTTAAAATCCCTCCGCGCCAACAAAGATTACCGTTTGGCGTCATCTTGTGGCAAACACTGGACAACCACAATTAACAATGGAAAATTTTCCTATTAATAATTAATAATAATTATTCATATGTAGATGTTATAAATTGTCTTACTAACTTTGAATGTTAGTCACGTGGTACTATATCGTTTCGCGGAAGGATGAAAATGTTCATTTAAAACAAATATGCCATTAAAATGTTTCAAATTCATATTCATGCCCAGTTTTTTTCCTTATGTGGCAAGTAGCCGTGTAATAAGCGGGATAATGTGCAGGCAGCCGGTAGTTATCGCAAAACAAGCCTATTCAGTCGGGGCTTATTCCTGCGATAACTACAGGCTGCCTGTCCATTGTCCCTTATATAATAATTATACACAGTACAAACACATATTATGTAAACGAAAACTATTTTCGATGCAATTAATCATGATTAATCATTTGACAGCACTACAAATTATGCAAATAATATTTCTTACTTCCAAACAATATATCTTTTGCCTAAGCAAAACGTATTCTTGTGAAATCTGTTTTGTTTTGTTTTTTTAAATAAATGCCACCTGCTTTGACTTTTTACTGCAGACATTTCGGGTGTGGATTAAGCGTCCAAATTACTTTCTGGTGTCACTGTAAATTCAAAGCCTGTTTTGTGTTTGTTTATTTTTGAGTGAGCGAAAAAAGGAGTGAAAACAATGTAAACAAAACCAGATTATAGTATGTCTGCATGTACTGCATGACTTCTTGTCTCTAATTACTGGTCTGATCATAGTTTTGCAGTGGTTTTTGGATATCCTCCTCTCGACCAAAGCTTTCATCTTGTGTGCGAACAATGTGCCCTGATTACAAGGCCTTTCCACATCATACTGCTTCATCGTCATCAGATTGTTATTGCAAAGTCACAGCTACTCACCGCATGCAGTGCATCGGTGCGAAGGGATCCACCAATTTTCACGCTGATGTCTCTGTAGGAAGGCAGGTTGACGGTACACTGCACTGGCACCATCAGAGTGTTGGAGTAGTTCTGTGCAAAAGAGCAAGGAACATTTCTCTCACAAACAGACAATCTTTCTGATGAAACCCAGCTGTTTGCGGTGGGAATCTGATGTGCATTAGAGCTGCATTACAAAACTCCCTACCTCAGACATACAAGAATCTTCAAAAACACAATAACATTTCTAGAATTGGTTGAAGATGAACTAGAATTACCAATAATTTATACAATTTATTAAGCTCAAGTGACTTTATTTGAAGAGACTATTTTACAGAGAAGTGCTTTGCTGTTGCACATTAAATCAACATCTCATATCTGAAAGTCCCTAAATCAGGCAAACTATAAAGCCGGACTTTTATGAATTGCTAAAGTGCAAGTCTGAAATGTGGCACGCATTTTGTCTGCGATAACAGGCAGACACTTTAAGCCTGTGCAGAGAGGATCTTACCAGTCGGGATGTTCGTGACAGGTCCTCTGGAGACGCACGACTGTGTGCCACATGCTGAGGAGGGATACAATCACTTCCACCAACCTAATGGAAAAAGGCCCAAAACACTATTAATACAAAATAGGCACAAGTCACTATTAATATTATTCCTGGAGCTCAAACAGCAAGGTGCTAGCAATGCCAGGGTAATGGGTTCTACTCCCAAAGAATACCTGAACTGATAAAAATTTAATTATTGAATGATATGTGCAGTAAGTAACTTTAAAAGCTTCTGCCAAATGCATTTAACTGTAAATCAGTTTAAACTGAATAATATCTGAATAATTCGAATATTTAGATTTATGTAATCGACACATGACAAATGAAAACAAAATGTATTTTAAAATCGCATGAAATATAAAACATGTTGTATATTATCCAAATGGATGCAATCATAGTCTGACGCTAAAAACCCAATCTCTCATCTCAAATCTGCACACTGTCTCTGACTTTCGACTGATCTAAGCGGTGTATTCCAGCCTTTATAAATAGTTTTGGAAATCTAAGGCAAATTCTAATAACAAGTGAAACTACAAGTCTAGTTACTGTTCTCCTCACCTGGTCAATCTGGAAATCTCTGATTTGCAGGAGTTGATTGCCATTTTTTGTGACCTCAGGGATTGCAATGTACATTTGCAAATCTTGGACTGGAAAATAACCAAGGTTCTGGATCTGGGATGCATAGAGAAAACATGTTTGGTTTGTTTGAAACATGAAGGCCCTCGTCTCTTTAGTTATAAATATCAAGGAAGTGGACCTCACCTGAAAGGTAAAATTGAACGGAGGGTTGAAATCACTAGGTTCCTCTAGAGAGAGGTCAGGTTTAAGCTCGTATCGGGTAGGGTAAAAATCTCTGAGAGAATCAAAGTGTATTGTAACTTTTATTGCAACTTCAACTATCACAATTATTGATTTGAGCCTTTAAACAAGCACACATCTGTCTCACCTTGTGAAGAGCAGATCAGCCTCGTATTTCAGAGTGTAGAAAATGTCATTGACGTTATCGTGTAGGACAACTTCCTCCCCTTCACTGCAGAGACATAAGAATAGGCATGAGAAACCTCCCAGGCAGTTATGCTCACCCTGTGATTCACTGAACAGTGACACTTGGCTGCATTTATCAGCAACTTAACATTCCAGCTCAGGCATCGTCGGTGTCCAGGATCCTTTCCCTCAGAGTTTCATAACATTTCAAACCATCAGCAATGTTCTAGACACTTTAACTGAGACCACATCTAGCAGATTTCAATGTGGCCACTTAGTCATCCAGTGATCAATGAGTGTTTTTGTTTTGTGCTCCACAGGATAAAACTGTGCTCATATAAATCATTAAATCATTTGCCTGAAATTGAATTTTCTTCTAGATTTGTCTGAATCTAATAATAATGTTTTTTCATTGTAACATTTACAATAAATTAAATAAATTCATTTTTATCTATATTCTTAATTGCACTGTACACATATTTTTCATACATGAATATTTACAAAGCATGTCCTACCTGTTAACCTCCAACATGATCCGTAAGTGATCCATCAGCACAGAATGACTGAATTCAAATTCCAAACGAAAAGTTACCTGGGGGGTGAGAAATAGAGTGATGTTTCATCAAAGTGCCTTTGTCCCTCCTTAGACGTTCTTGCTTGCTACTGTTTAGTTTTTCTTTCATCCATTCTAACTTTACACAAATGCTCAAAAATGAGCTCATCCCTAGATTTTGGATTCCTGGCCTACAAAATTCAAATGTATACCCTGATCAAATCCAAAACTTACATTTTTTAAAGATAAACCAATATTTTCCAGGGCAAACAGCCTGTCTGGATATACAAGACTGACACAAACAGGCCAAGATTCTTTACGCTGGTCTGCTTCTAGCCTGTTTCTAAAGACCAATAACATTCATTTTGTGTGGAAGAAGGGGCTTCATCCACTGCTACTGGCTATTCTCTGAGCAGTCTAACCACCACATGAGGTATTAACTTCCATATCCTGTATATACATCACTTCATTGTGACAAAACACAGATACAGATGATACACAGACTCTCCCAACGAACATCTGCTGCAGTTTGTGGAGCAACTGATCTAGCCACCACTTCAGTGTCTCCATGCAGTTATACTGTAGTAATAAACTGTAAATCGAAAAATGATCAAATGAAAGCATTCATCTTTGTGTCATTCCAAAATCAAAACTTTTTTCTAAAAGAAGATAATTTGAAGAATATTTCAACTGTTCCTCAATACAATGAAGATCAGCTCAGTGAGGTCTTACTGCCCAAAACAATAAATATTGTCTTTTGCATTTAGCAGAAATAGAAAGCCATATAGCTTTGAAATGACATACTGACAGAATGTTTATTTTTATGTGAACTATCCCTTTAAAGCAAAAGAGCTGGTTTTATTCTTGCTTAGAGAAATGGAAGCATTTGGACACAGCTATGTGGGCAAACTCTTCATTCCCGCTTGGCGAGATGTGGCACAAAGCAGCATGGAAAATCCTTTTTACGTTCTCTCCTCCGGAGTTCTCCTCCTTTTATTCCACTTTCGCCCCATCACATACTGTTCTGAGCTGAACCAGGCTCCCTAGTGGGCCAATAAAATCTCTCCCTGTAGCCACAAGTGTAGCTCCAATGACCCCCAAACCTCAAGAAAATGAATCAGGACTCTGTGAGAAGCTGCTGACCCGTTTCCTATCAAAGCAGTGCCCTAGCACAGGACAGACTTCTGTGGTGCAAGCCGTGTGATTGATGGGCTTTGCTTTGTTTGGACGTAGTAACCGTACGGTAACAGTATTCTTGCATTACATTCTTGCCTCATGTTTTTTTTCTTCTGGAGATGCCTGAATGCAAGCTTAAGGGTCAGCAGAAAAAAGGACACTAAGTGAATCATTCTGTAACTTTAGTGTGCTGGTGACCTTGTGAGTATGCTTATGCCCTGTGGAACATTCCAGACGTAAAGACTGATAGATCCTGACAGTTCTGAGGATGAGTAATATGAGTAAATCTAGTTTTTGACTGTGTGGTCCAATATATTTGTGTAAGCAAGGCTTTCTTGAGCATAGACAGCTACATAAATCCCTCATTCATTGATTCATTCACTGCTAGTGCTGTACCTGGAATAACCTCTAAATGTACAGTGTTGCTGAATATGGCAATAACACATCTTTTGGGATTATACAATACATAATTCTGCATATATGATTATATGCAGTGCACATTGGCTGGAGTGCAGTATGCTAAAAGCATTAGCTGCTAAAATACATGGGACTTGAAAAACCAACAAACCATTTATTTTAGACACGTGAAATATGACAAAGGTTTGGTGAAACTGCTTATTCTTCACATACTTTTAAAAAGCTTTTAAATGAATACTTTTAATCTGCAAGGATGCATTAAATAAATTTAAGGAATTGATAAAAAAAAAAAAAAAAAAAAAAAACATTTCTATTTCAAATAGAATTCTTCATCAAAGAATCCTGAAAAAGCGTCATTGTTTCCACAAAAATATTAAGCAGCACAGCTGTTTTCCACATGTGCCATTCATCATGTGATACTGAAGACTGGAGCAATGGCTGCTGAAAATTAAGCTTTGCATCAGGAATTTTAAGATCACTTTAAAAACTATAATAGAAATGTTTTTAATTTAAATTGTAATAATATTTAATACATTTTTTAATCTTTGATGGAATTTTACAGTATTTTTATATTAAAAAAATGCAGTCTTTCCAAACAAAAACTTTTGATCAGTTGTGTAGTACTATAACATCACTGGAGAACTTATTCGGCACAAAAAGCTTGATTAAAATGTCGATATTGGTGTAAGAGTGAATATACAGCTGTTATTTTTGGCTTGAGATTTCTGATACAGTTAATTGTAAATGCATAAATGTGGTAATAAAACTCACCTGTGACTTTGCTCTCATAAAGGGTGCACTGATATTGCAAGACTTCTCATATTTCCGTTTGTTCTCACTGCGGCAGTCTATATGTATTTCAGAGTTGTCCTGTAAATAGAGACAGAGAGAACAGCCTGATTTAAATTTACACTCATTTTGTTTTCCACAAAGTTCATTAGTATCAATCAAGATCTGACTGAAGCAAACAATCAGCCATCAGAGTGATGTTGTACCTTCACTATAAGGCTGGAGAAGCGTAGATTTGGAGTGTTAGAGATGTTAAGCTGAGCTCCATATGCATTTTCCCCTCTGTTTTCCAGACGTACATCTACCACCATCCTCTTCCTGGATCCCTCTATAATGCGTTCAGAAGGTTCTGCTGGCATCTGATTCCGACATAATAGACTGCCTGCTCGAAACGCCTGGGCACAGAACTGCCTGTGGAAGAAGTGAAGGGCATGAGCATGTGTACAAGTGAGTGTTTTAGCATATGTGTGTGAGCTTTTACTTACTTGCGATTCATTAGATCAGTCTGAGATTGTAACATTAAGTCTGGAACACAGTGGTCATCTTCGTCACACCCGTTCCAGAAGGGAAGCTGGAGAGAATTTATTGTTATTACTAGTATGTTTCGACATACATGTACATATACAGTGTAACAGTAAGGTTTCTCTTGACCTACAGGCACTCACCTGTGTTTTTACTGTAGTGGGCCAGCTATCATCCAGAGCTGGGCCTTGATCCAAATCCAATAGTTCAGTTTCTACAGTGAATATAATGGGCCTGGCATAGTCTGTAGCCTCCTGTATCAACATTACAACATCATAAATCTCTCAATATAAATAAACGGCTATAAAAGAGTAAACTGGAAGAATATAATCTGCTGTTGTAAAAGCAGAAAGTCAACTTAATAAATTAGGAATGCTGCTATTGCAGCGGAAAATCTGAATGAACAGAAAAGAAAGTACATATAACAGAACTAATGAGTTGTCATTGCATTATTTTAAATGCAACACGAATGTCTTGTTATCACACTTTGGTGATCTAAGAGGTAAGAGCTAACCATGACGTGGAAGTAGATGTGGTCACACGTCTCCTCTCCAGGAAGCAGTGTGAGATTCTGTGGCTGCTGGCGATCCGGGTCATCAAACACGGCTCGAGGGTTGAAGCGCTTCTCCTCAAAGAAAGCATTATAGCTAATAGCTGGAAGAAGTGAAAGGAATATAGTGAACATACTCTAGAGTGACATATTTATCATCAGTAGTGAAGAATTGTTCAACATACACTGATCTCTTGATCTTTGCTTTGCTGCTTTGTTGATTAAGGATTTACATTGGGAGTGAAAAAGAAAAGCTGTTTAGCAAGCTCTGGAAATTTAAAAGTAAAGTTGACACATTGTATGATGAATACAAAAATACAAAAGAAATGAGTATAAAAGTCTTTTTTAGCTTGTGTAATACTGTGTCTGGAAGCTAAAGACAGTGGACAAGATCAGTGGCCTAAATGGCCAGAGATATTATAGATATTAAACTTTTGCTTTATACCCTACGCAAGTACTGTAGGTCGTTGCTTTGCAAGAACACTAAGTAGAAACAAAAGTGATGCAGACTTGGCCGTCTCTCTCAGGACAGGGCTAGTTAGTGCTTGACACATGCAGTTTGACTTTGGTGAACATCATATGTTATAATTTATCATATCAAATATTTCGTTACTTATCACTTTGCAAATGATTTACAATTAGTGTCAGATAATATGATGGTACACTGTAAAATCCAATAGTATACCTTACTTATATATACTAAGTTATCTTTACTTACTTGCTCAATTTACTTGAGTAACTATTTTTTTAAGGCAATTGGTTTACATGCTTTTAGTAAGTCAATTAGACTGACGTTTAAGTAAATATCAAGAAATTCCAAGTTGCAGGAACTGTTACACGAGTTAGAACTGTGTAAGTTAACAACACTAAATACACCTTTGTAAGTACAAATTACCATTCTCATTTGACTATAGTTGTTTTTTTCAAGGCAATTGGTTTCCATGCTTTTTTTGAGTAAGGTCAACTAATTAGATTTTATAGTGTATAAAAACTACCATGCAAAAGTTTTAAAGTTGGTAAAGAAAAATAATTCTTACAAAGGCTACATTTCTTTCATCAAAAATACAGTAATGTAGTGAACTATTACTGTTTAAAATAACATTTATCATTCATTTAAAATTTTATTTCAGGATTCATTGCTAAATAGAATGATTAAAAAAGGAAATCTATTTTAAACAGAAATATCTTTATGAACATTGTGAATCTCTTTACAGTCACTGTTTAATCTATGTGATCCATCCTTGCAGAATAAAAGCATTAATTTCTTTAAAAAAAAAAAAAAAAAAAAATCTCACTGACCCCCAAACTTTTGAATGGTAGTATGCTCATTTATTAATATACACATGGTTTGCATCATTGTTAAATTGAAATCATTAGTTATATAACGAAAGAAGCACAGCATCAACTTTATGGCTATTTATTTATGGACATAATAGTGCCCTACCATGTGTGGACTACAGACAGATTTAAGAGACTGATGATACTCAGGAGATCTGAGAGCAATCTGGATGTTTTGAGGCCTTAAAATACAAATCTTATCTTAAGGAAAACCCTTTTAAGAGACCTGAATGACATGAAGGATGTTATTTTATCCATCAAGGTTTAAACAGGAGTTTGCTAAAAGACAATTTGAACCTTGTTCATGGGCTGAGAAAAGCCTATAAACTTAGTTATCCTACTTTTTAAAATCTCCTAAATTTAAAAAAATGTGTACCGATAAACCACACATTTAAAAGCTTAACATATTCATAACCTGCACCATGCGAGAAGAATTAGATCAAAATAAAATATGTGTATATTTTCCCAGATGTCTGATTCCCCTGGATGACCCTAAAGACTAAGACATGCCATCTCTCTGAGACCATTACATTGGTTTCACACCCGTGAAATACATGATGGAGATGCTCTGGGGTCATGAAGGTTAACTGAAAACAGTGCTGCTCTGTGGTCCCACACGTTACACAGGAGCCTGACCTTCCAGCACATGCATTTCAAAACAAACCTATGATGGTCACCAAGGCCTTAAGTCAAACCGCATGTGTCAAACTCTAACTAGCCCTGTCCTGAGAGACTGAGGGATTTTAATGCAGTCTGCATCACTTTGTGTTTCTACTTAGCGTTCTTGCACAGCAACGACTTAATGCCTAAGGCATAAAACGCAAGTTTGATATCTATAATATCTGTGGCCATTAAGGCCACTGATTTTGTCCGCTGTTTTAAAGACTTTAGCTTTTAACAGTATTACACAAGCTAAAGACTTTTATACTCATTCATTTTGTATTTTTTTGTCAGAGTTATCAAACGATGTGTCTACTTTGCTTTCAAATTTATTTAGCTTGCTAAGCAGCTTTTCTTTTCCACTCCCAGGGTAAATCTTGAATCAACAAAGCAACAAAGGAAAGATCAAGAGATTAGTGTATGTTGAACAATTCATCACCACTGATGATATCTTTTTCATGCTAATACGTGGCATGCTTAGCAGGGGAACCTTAAGTGAACTACACTGGATATGCAGCTGGTCGGTGGTATGTAAACCTCACCAGCTGTCAACTGTTTAGCTGTAACCAAGAGACACTCGAAGTGAGCTATATGATGAGAGGAAACGGCTGCTTTCAAAGCACTTCCATAACTTCCTGTCATCCAAAAGGATTTTCAGTATAGAGTGTTTTTGGCCAAAGAACTGTTGTAATCCCGAAGTACAACTGAAGTCGATTCACAAAGATTCATAAGTTCATAAATGAGCCCTGATTTCATTAATGAGCAACAATTATAGAGATTAAACTACCTTTCTTCATTTAGACTCAGAAGACAAAATAGTTCAGTGTTTTTATTATTCACAGTTGTAATTGAAATATTTGTAATAAAAATATAAAACCTGACCTAGTTCCTGCGAGGCTCTGATAGGAGTCCGAGCTGTGATATTCAGACATACAATAGCTGACATGCAGGTCACGTCTTTCCCTCCTCTCCGACAGTCTTTATTGAATATGTTGATCTTGCTGGGCTCAAATCGAACAATAGCATGGATTTGGACAACACTTCGAGTCCTGCAGCACAGCAAAAATTGTACTTTGAGATATTTAAGGGGATTGTTCACCCAAAAATTACAATTTAATCATTTACTCACCCTCATGTCATTCCAAACCTGTATTGTCTTTCTTATGTTGAACATAAAAGAAGATATTTTGAAGAATGCCGGAAATCAAATAGTCGGTTCCTATTTACTTTCATAGTATTTATTTAAGTTAATGGGGAAAACAATTGTTTGGTTCTTCAAAAAAACTTGAAAATATTTTATTTATTTGTTCAACATAAGACAGAAACTGATACAGGGTTGGAATGACATGAGGGTAAGTAAACTATGAAAAAAATAAAATAAAATTGAGTGAACGTTTCCTTTAAGGAAAGTGTAAATAACCCTGTGTTAGAAACCCACCATAGAAGTACTGCAGCACCAAGGGAGCCCACAGCTAGATCCACCAGGTCATCTCCATTCATATCCATCTTCCCATGGATACTACGACCAAAGTACTGCAGACCTGGGGCCAACTGAATAGCACCAATCCTCTGACAGAAAGAAGAGACGGATGTAAAGTCTTGCCATAATTAACTACTCAAAGCAGATACATGCGGATTAATTAACAGGCAAGAGAGAGTAGCTGGACATTTATGCATTACCTGTTTATATTTCCTCAGTATTCTGTTGCGTTGGCCATGGTAGATGTAAATGGCTCCTTTGTGGTCATCCTCTAACGGAGCTCCTATTACCAGATCATTAAATGAATCCCCGTTAAGATCAGGCACGGGGGCAAGAGCAGAGCCGAAACGGGCATTCTGACCTTGATCTAAAATCTCCAGCGAGCCCTCCAGTATAAAACGAGGCTGATGGGAAAAGAAGCATAACATGCTGCCATGAGGGAAGGCATAATTTAATTACAGCATGATGAGAACAAAAACAGCCTTGGTGCTCCAAAAATGTTGAAAGCTTGTACACCAAAATTAGCAGAGGTCGGGGGCAAACTAATAGGTTCACAATGTACAGATATTTCTTTAATGAAGTCAGCTCACCTCACAATGAACTGAAAATGCACTGGATTGTACTCTATTTCTAACCCATACTTCAATGCTGCTTTTGCTTAAAACTAAATTATTGAAGTCTTAATTGAAAGAACACTTTGGGAATACAGTATGTATAAATATTATGGTTTAAAAGACATATAAAGAAACCTATTTACATCAAAGTTTATATTGAAGTTGGGCAAAAATGTTCAATGCAAACTTTAAATGCGAAATAAGAGCATTTTTTTAATTTTTATATCACAATCCAATCATAAATAAATGTAGAAACTCTCTAAAGAGGCTGTTTATGAGGGAAATATCCACTTAGGTCATGGATAAGAGCTAAACAAGACAATCTTTTGAGGAATTTGTTATCCGAATCCAGAAACCACGATGACAAATCACCATGTGTTTATGTAAGAAATTTGGGCGACATTGCTGACTTTATCCAACAAATTGAAAAAACACCCAGTATATTTTAAGAAATGCAAATATATTTACAAGACTGCAATAAATAGTTTTAAGCACAAACATTTACTATTACAGTCCAAACCAGACTCCCAAGGTCAAATGAACTAAAATGTATTATCACTTAAGTTGAGGTCATTTAGCAGGTATTTGTGCTTCTGAAAACAATTAGTTTCAAATGGGTGGAAAATCTGAGGGAAAGGTGCAGTTTCTCAAAGCAAAGACTGTTCACGTCAGCCAAGTATTTGGGAGAGTAATTAGCCATGCACATCACCCTCCTCCTAAATTCCTAAATCTCTCTCTCTGAAAATATATGGCTTTAGACGACAGACATGTGAAATCAGTTGTTTTCTCAGCCTTTCTATAATAGCATCAGATTACAAGAGAAGAGAAGAGAAGAGAAGAGAAGAGAAGAGAAGAGAAGAGAAGAGAAGAGAAGAGAAGAGAAGAGAAGAG
>JAUMHQ010000059.1:11472301-11489410 GCA_032361165.1 Enteromius paludinosus
TCGGTATCGGCCGATACCCTGTGCCAAAGTATCGGAATCGGTATCGGGAGGGGAAAAATGGTATCGGAACATCTCTAATAAATAGCCCCTTTCTCTTTCCTTCTGCACCTCGCCTTTTGCGCATCCCTCCTCCACCCCTTCTCCGCTATTTAGCTGCACTCGCCCCCCCCAGACAGCACGCCAAATAAGCTTTATAATACAAACTTTATCCTTCTTGATTATGAGGAAGCGCAAACTCTTGAAGTCAGATAGAACATGTCCTGCAGCACCACAGTATAAACACAACCCCTTCCTTCTCTGTCGTTCTCTTTCCTCCCGGGAAAGCCGAGCTCTCCTTTGCGCATCCCTCCTCCACCCCTTCTCCACTATTTACTGTAGCTGCACTCACGCCTTCGTCTGACCCGGACGCCGAGCTTTAGCCCTAGCTAGGGTTCAAGCCTTTAGGGTTCGGTGTTAGCCGTCCCCCCAGTCTGCCTTTGAGAACCGGTCCACTACAGTTAAAACAACTGTATTTCCCAGGGAGGGCGGTAACTAACTCTAGTGGTATGTGGGACCAGGGTCTCGAATGAACCGAAAGCGATTAAAGTAACCCCTCTGGAGGACAATTGGAAGTCTTACCCCAGGCACAAACTAAACAAGCCAAAACAAACTCTTGGATGTTGCGAGCCATAGCTCGCCACCAGAATCGTTGTTTAACCTGAAAAACGGACAATACTCTGATCCCAGTTCACCGTCGGCCCTTGTTTAACAAGCCAAGGATGGCCCAATACCACGGGTGCCAAGGGAGATTCAGTGAGAAAGAACGAAAACCGTTCCATGTGGTTACCAGGGGGGATGACTTGAGTGACACTGGGTAACGACTGTCCACTGAGTGCTCTTACGGTAAGAGAGTGCTTGAGTGGGCTCACAGGAATGTGAAAGTTCTTGGCAAACGGAAAGTCCCTCTGCTCAGGAGTCCACGCGGGCACGGCTTTCCAGATCCTGATTAGCCCACTGTAGTCTTACAGAGAGGATAGTGCTGGATGAGGGTTTGTTGAAGTCCTCTCTACCCAACAGCAGCCTCAGTCCTACAGTCAGGCTCAATCTTTTACTGGACACTCAGATAGAACATGTCCTGCAGCACCGCAGTATAAACACAACTCCTTCATTCTCTGTCGTTCTCTTTCCTCCCGGGAAAGCCGAGCTCTCCCGACCTGCATGGGTCCGATGTCCGTGACGTGATGGGCAGCACGTTCCGTGCATGAGTCGCTGACACATTGAGAGCGTTGTTGCAGACCTGCCACAGCGCAATCAAAAACAGCTCTCATCTCCGCGGAGAGTCTCTTGAACGAGGAGCATTAAATAGTGTTGGGTAACAGCTGAGTCGCAACTGGAATTAGTTAGTTTTTTACCAACACTCAGCCCCACCTACTCATTCATACAGACAACAGGCATGAATGAGATTGTGAACCCATGAACCGTGACACATCCAAAGAACACCATACCTACTGTGAAGCATGGGGGTGGAAGCATCATGCTTTGGGGCTGTTTTTCTTCAAAGGGGCCAGGACAACTGATCTGTGTGAGCGAAAGAATGAATGGGGCTACGTATCGTGAGATTTTGAGTGAAAACCTCTTTCCATCAGCAAGGGCATTGAAGATGAAGCGTGGCTGGGTCTTTCAGCATGACAATGATTCCAAACACACCACTCGGGCAACGAAGGAGTGGCTTTGTAAGAAGCATTTCAAGGTCCTGGAGTGGCCTAGCCAGTCTCCAGATGTCAACCCCATAGAAAATCTTTGGAGGGAGTTGAAAGTCTGTGTTCCCAAGAAGACAGCCCCGAAACATTACTTCTCTAGAGGAGATCTGCATGGAGGAATGGGCCAAAATACCAGCAACAGTAAAGACTTACAGGAAACGACTGACCTCTGTCACTGTCAACAAAGGGTATATAACAAAGTATTGAGATGAAATTTTGTTTTCCACCATTATTTGCAAATAAATCCTACAATGTGATTTTTTTTTCATTTTTTTTTTCTAATTTTGTCTCTCAGTAGTGAGGTACACCTATGATGAAAATTACAGGCCTCTCTCATCTTTTTAAGTGTGAGAACTTGCACATTTGGCTGACTAAATACTTTTTTGCCCCACTGTACCTGTATTGTGAAATATGACTCTGTGACTGTAATTGGGCTTTCAAACAGTATCTCTTGGCTTTGTGTGTAGTTTAGTCGGTTAATGTTTGTTGATGTGCATGTCTCTAACTGAGTCTGTTTTGTGAATGTTGTTTAAGTGTCACATCTCCCTAAAAATACTTGCATATGATGAAATAAACACGCACACACACACACAAGCCAAGCCAGACACACATGCCACACTGAAAATCTCCGCTGGCCTGTTAATGGTTTCCAGATGCTGTGTGAATGGGGCAGAAACAGAAAGGGGGTCTGTTTGGCAGACGCTCACTTGAGAAAGTCTTTGTTGATATCACCCCACATTAGTCCAGCTAAACTGACAACACACTCACAGCTAAACTACAGACCGAGCCATTTAACCATTATCTAGGGAATGTGCGATAGAATATATCATATTCAAGAACGCGGGTACAACGGGTGTTAAAACCTCCTCATTGTTAATAAAAGCAAATGAGCTGGATTCTTTTGCATGCTTATCAAACCAACATGAGTGGTACATTAACACTTCAGGTGAACTGCATTGATAAACAAAGAAAACCTTTTTCTTTGCAGGCATACTTATTATTTTACACACACGCACACAAACACAGCGATATACTGAAAAACCTCTGGGCTGGGTTTCAGGTGAGCTGTGGCCAATCAGACATGCTGAGATGCCAGACTGGAATCAAATTGCCAAAGCAAAGAGAGATGATGATATCATAGTGATAAACGACAAATGTTAAACTGCTTCCAATTCTCATAATTCTGTGAAAGCATCATTGGTGGATTTTCTTTTTACAAGAGACCTAAATTTGCTGAGGCAATGAGATTTACTGTTGATTTGGGAGATGCAAATTCTCTATTTTCTTGGACATCTTTCTGAATTACACTTTCTTCAAGACCTAGACACACAGAAACACTTTTTGTTTTGCCAGATAAATGTGAATAAGAATATGATTTCTCACACAACCAAAGTATATCTTACAAAGGTGTGAAAATGCAGAAAGCAAGATGCTTTGCTTATAGTTTTATAGGTGCAGTATGTAAGATTAACAGCTAGAAGTTGAATTGTATACTGCAAAAACAAAGGCATTCCGGCCCGGAGCGCACATTTCAGAGCAGAATTACTGTGGCTATAGCATTATTTTTTAAAGAAACAGCTATGTATACATAACATGATTCCTTGATAGCAATATGCTGTGTTTTCCGGCAAAGTGAAGTGTGGAGGATCATACAGATTAAAGGTGTAGTACGTCATTTTGCCAGCTAGTGGTTAAAATGGGTGCTGCAATTCCGGCCCAAATTTCAGAGTAGAATTACTGACTATAGCATATTTTTAAGAGAAACAGCTATAAACACATAACACGTTTCATAAAAAAACAAACATATTATGGTACTTATTTTGGCTTCAGAAGAGTCCAAAACGTACATACACCACTTTTAAAATCTTAAAAGGATAGTTCACTGAGAAAAAAAAAACACAACAAAAACAAAACGTGCCAATCTTGTAAAAAAAAAATAAGTGACACTTAAAGCCTTTATGTATAATACATTATAATTGTTCATAATGAACATTATAATACATTATATCTTGTCGTAGTTAAAGATGAATTTCAAAATTGATGAGTGATATATTATTTACTGTGTGTATTTACTGTGGTTACAATTACTCATGAGATTGTACAATGCATTAAAAGGTTACAAGAAAACATTAATACATTGAAACTACTTTTATAATGGATTAAAGGCCCACATAAAAGGTTTTAAGTAAATCTTCTTTTATGATATTTTGTGTCAGTGTTTGACCACATTTCTAAAAGAAAAAGTCTTCTGACAGCATTCACTATAGTAAATTGTCTCTTTAGGAGGAGTTGTTTATGCAATGAAGGGGTACAGAAAAAAAAGTGCTTCCTACCACTTCTGTCCTCCAGCCATGTGTTGTTGGACAGTGTAGCCAAACTGTGTCTGCCTGGGGCCCTTTATGATCCTGTGATTTCTGGTGTCAATGTTGAAACAGTCATGGAACCCTGTAAACAGAAACGGACAATGCAAATATGAACCATACACAGCATGCTTGGACATAACTCTACAATTACTGGCAATAGATTCTACGAGCCAAGGAGCTCCAGCAATGACCCAAAACTAAGCAAAATTTAATTGTGGTTAAACCGAGTTTCTTCCAGAGTCCTAAACAGTAGTTTCCTTTCATGAACTACACTAGATGTAATCTGTATCGTTAAACAACTTCCAGACAAACAGAAAGCAAACATCAGATCGTTTTGGTGTTTTTGCAATGTTTTGCACTTTTTCTGAAAATTCATAATTAGATAACTGATAATTTATCTACTCAGTACTGGATTATTTGCTGAATTTTGTCTTAGTTGTAAGTATTTCCTGCAGTATAGATAATTGAGCAGTAGTGTTAATTGAGCTTTTTGCTGGTCTTTAAAGATGTGGTCCAGAAATTCTCCTTAAAAGGAAATGAATCTATGGACACTTTGGTGTTTTGATGTTTCTCATTCAAAAAACAGACTTTAATTGTTTTGTCTCCATCAAAGCTCAAAGGTGGCTCTATTTACACATGCCTGTATGGCTTCTGTTTATGTTCTGACAGACTTGCAAAGAACACAAGATCGTGGTCACTGGATTAACAAACATATTCATGGAGGTCTTCTGCTGAAACCCTTTATAATCAGTTTAATGCTCAAAGTCGTGGAGAAAACCTGCATGAATTTCACCTCTTGACCTGATACTCTCCAACTCTGTCTACAAACTCTGGTGTGGGAGACACCAGGCTATTGAACCTCATTATGGATGAGACTAAACAATGAAGCTGTCAGTGTAACAAAGGTGTTGGAGGAGTTGCGGATCCATATGCAGTTTCTTTATTCAGGGTTGACAGGCAAGGTCAAACACCGGCAAACTGAGCAATAGGGACAGGACAGTAACAAGGTCGATGTATACAGGCAGATTTCGGGGCAGTCAAGACAAAGATAAACAGTCCAAGATAACAACAGGAAAAACAAACACGGGAAGGAACGCTCAGAAATGATAGCCAGGCCAAATCAAGACTTTGCAGTGAGTGGTTGTTTGGTCGTGGCTTTTATGTGCGTAATCAGTATGTGGGTGTGGTGTGGTGATGAGGTGCAGGTGTGTGTGTGTGTGTGTGTGTGTGTGTGTGTGTGAGAATGAGGAGTGCCCTCTGGTGGAAACAATGAGAGACTCCAGCTGGATATCGTAACAGTCAGTCATCACATCAAAATTTTAGAGTCTGTCAGTCACAGAAAGACAGCAGTAAGGAAGTTACATCTGACTCACAGAGCTTTTACAAGCAGGTCCAAATTTCAGTCACAATTATAAGACTTCTTCGTCTTTTAAGTTGCTTCCTGTCAGGACCATAATTATAGCTTAACATGGAGCAAAGGCTTAGAAAAATAACTATTTAGCCTACAGATAATTGTTTTGTTTTTTTTTTAATTAAAGGGATAGTTCAGCAAAAACTGAAATTCTGTCATCATTTATTCACCTTCATGTTGTTCCAAACCAGTTTGACTTACTTTTTTGGATAACAAGAGAAGATATGCTGAATATGTTTCAATTCTTTATTTTTGTTTCTGAGAAGGTTTAGCTCCGTTTTGGACCCCACTGACTTATTGCATGGATAAAAACAGTTTGAACATTCTTCAAAATATATTCTTTTGTTTTCTACAGAATAAATGTCATACATGTTTGGAATGACAAGACAATAAGCAAATGACAGATGTTTCAGTTCTTGGTGAACTAGATCTTTAAATATTCAGATAAAGACATGAGCAAACATTGTGAAAATAATAGCATGTTTAATGATTTAGCAAATATTTTTACTTTAGATGCACAGTACAAAAGTTGATATTCTCATGTTAGAACATCGCATGAAGGCAATCCCATATCATAAAGATCAGTATTCAGAAGCATGGCTCTTAAAAATAAATCTAAAGCAGGTGCTGAACCTATAAATATAAAAAGCTTTGATCTAAGTGTAAACACAACGGTTAATTTATCTGAATTACTCTGTTGATCTATGCTCTGAACTCTAAACGACGGCATATGGATGTAATATCCCTGCATACCTAGAAACTGAAAGAAAAAAGGCACAGCAAGGATGCAGAAAACATACAATAGGATCTGATGAAAGGCCTGATTGTCTCTGGTGGCCCCAGGCCTCCTTACCTCCAGTTTGGCCTCTATACCAATGGAAAAACCAGAGAAAAAACATCCATCAGATCTAGATTTAATCAATGGAAAAGTCTTATATATCTATATTTATTTATTTATTTTCCAGCTGTCGCCAGTGAAAATGAAATAGTTTACTGCTGACAGTGTTGATAAGTATAATGTCTGCTACATGTGAGGATGTATAGTTTCCATTCATTGTATTATATCTTGTAGATGATTGATGGATTAGATGAAGAGATCTTCCTCTTAGTAGAGGGGAAAGGAAGAAAAGTGAAGTGCTTTTAGTTTCTCTCTCTCTCTCTTTCTCTCTCTCACACACACACACACACACACTTTTTTCTCTTTCCCACGTTCTCTGTGTGTAGACAAAAGAATGAATGATGACAGGCTACTGTAGTGTTGGAGATGATGTAAAAGCATTTTTGCACGTTAATCTGCTCAAGCACAAGAATGCACAGGGAATAATGTGGACCACATGTTTTTCCTAGCCTCATTTTTGGTCACTGCCTTCACAGAAAGTGATGAAGAGTTGTGAGTGACACTGCCAGTGACTGACGTACAGTATTATTGTGAGCAGGAGAACTGTGTATCACACTGTGAACAGCAATAAAGGCTCATATGAAGTGGTTCAGTTTGATCCTAGTTCACACACAGACGTATTCAAACTTTTAAACAGTAGTATAAGTATCATATAAGCCAAGCCTCAAGCATCAGATGAACTAGACCTAGATAGAACTAGATAAAAATAGATCAGTCAGTTGACCAGTGAAGAAGAGCAGCTGAATCATACCTGGTTGGATAATGTTACCTTTTTTAAAACCTAAATTCTCTCCCACAGTCATTGATCACTTTTTCCAAAGAGCTTAAATACACATCTAAGGCATCCAGTCTGTTACTGAAACCAAACTGTCCCAGACACCAGCTGAGAACAGCTTTACCCTTAAAAAAAAAAGGAGAGAAAAAAAAAACCTAAGGGAAAAAGAATGAGAAAAGTGGGAGTAGAAAGGTTCTAGTTTCCATTTAAAAAGCCTTAATGTGGCAGACACTTTAATATTCTCTGTAATATCAGCAGGTCCTATAGAGTGGGTTTCCTGTGTGTGGATTCTTCTGCCCAGATAAATAAACCTCAGTACAGTGGCTGCAAGGGTTGTGCTCTGTTGTCCAGGCCAGGCCTGCGCTGCTTTTGGACCACAGTCAAGCTACAGGAGCCACACCACAGTCATACTGACAGAGAAGCACAGGTCTATGAGAATGTCCATGCATCACCAAGACTAACAATTTGCTAGAGCTTGACAGAAGCATGGCACGGTGGTCAAGCTATGTTTTCTGGCTATATGAGGAGCTATTCGCAGGGATGCAGATTTAAAGATGGCCATCATTTTCTGGTCTCATTCCTATACTGTATTTGTCCCCATTGCTTTGTCATTCAAGGCAGCATCTTTTAAGAGTAAAGTCTATATCTTCACTGAGAACCTAAAACACAAAATTTAGCAATATCTTGTAGTGAATATAAAAATATGCACACACAAAGACATCTAAGAGATGAGAAAAAGAGGTGCTACATCATGTTGATTTACTAAGGAAACTATTTTAACAAAGCTACATGCCTGATTAAGCTACATACATAATTTCTTTTTGGCAAAAACGATGTATAACTTGACAGTGGCACAACATTCAAAACTACATTTCAGCTTACAGTCTGCAGCTGCAATATATTATGACAAACCTCTTAAAAACATTCCATGCCACATGCTAATACTCTGAAATCGTGATCAGGTTAACCCAGGTCATAATTAAAATCAAAACATTTCGAACAAAACATCTGAGCTAGTGCTAGACCATATCTGGGGCACGTCCACCACAAACCATCCATCAAAATCAAATTCAAAATCAAAACCCACACAAATGCCACCAAAGAAAACTACCAATACTAATTCATTACCAGGGCCTCAGTTAAACTTGCAGCTACAAGCCCACATGTGACAGACATCCCCCTCTAAACATCTGCTAACCCCTCAGTCATCTCTCCCCTCCTTCACAAATATTTACGTGAGGAACTGCCCTGATGCTAATGAGCCTCACTGATGCCCACTGGCGAGGATTATGGGCCACCAGATTGGCTTTTAATAAGCTCCACATGCCGGAAATGCGTTGCTTTGAATGCTCTTCTGCTTAAGCTCTCATGGACTTTATGCTTTTACTGTATGTGCGGCACCTCAGGGACTGATATACATTCTGTTACACTCACAGATCAAGAGTAAAATGACCAGACATTGCTCATTTCATGCTGACTTTCCAACTGTGAGCTCTGTGGTCTGGAAAGCTCATTGAAGGGCTGCTGAGAGATGGCTAGCAGGGGATGAGCCTGGTGGCGTGCTACTGGGTTTGTGGCCAAAGTAAACTATCCGTGAGGCACGTGGCATAGGCAGACTGATATAGCTCTGGAGCTCTTCACCCACAAAAAATAACCTCATTCTATAATTATTATTTCCAAAGCAGTAATCCAGGTAGAAGCATCTGAGATCACAATATTTTATTCACAATGTTTATCAGCTGCTGCTAAGATCTAGGGCCAGATGAAATAACCCTTTGCAAAACCTCTCTTGCAAATAAAATAAATCGATAGATGCACTATAAAAAAAAAAGTGCTTTAAAATGTCAAGCTTGAATGAATGTATTATTTGAGATTTTGTTCCACAACAAAATGTAGGGATAAATATATCTATTGAGTTGACCTTTCCTTGCGAGCTGCACACTAAAACAAACTGACAGTGCAAGCTGTGTAGTCTGATTCATGTTAATAGAAAATCCTTAAAAAGACTCAGGAGTAAGTTTATACCTGTCTTCACTGAATCCATCAGAGCACTTACTGAAAAGTTACTGAAAATGAGCAGCATGTTTGTGTACTGAAGGTTTGTGTAACGTAAATCAATGTCATTACTAACTGGTTGTGAGGAACAGAGCTACAGCTAAGCCCTGCTGTCATGTTTACTTACCTGTGTCTGTACTTCACTGTTGAACACAGAGCCATACATGCAAGTGATCACGCTTGAGTCAGTTACCTCAATAAATGATAAGTAGTATCTGGATTAACCATTTAGCTCCATTTTAACTGGTGAAAATTCAGAAGACTATTCAAACATGAAATTGCTCTGTTAATTGGATGAACAGCTGAATATTTTATGCTACTCTCTATAAGCAGGTCGGATTTCCTGTGGCTCTGACATTATTTCCTTGCAACATTTGTCATGAGTGTGCACATCACTTGCGATGAGCTATAGTGTATGTACATGCAGTTCAGTTCAAGAGTGTCACCCATTCAGACAAGTGTCAGATACAGGCCACATTTATAAGGTCATATTTATTGTCCAAAGAAACCCTAAAAACATCAGATCAGACAGAGGTATTACAGTATTGTACAAGCATCATGGTTACATTGCTGGACTTAATTAAAGTTGGCCTGGTTCACAGCTGGTACTTACTGGCAGCTGGTCAAGATGAGCAATACGCTAACCACAAAAAAAGCATGTTTGCACATAACAACACAAATGCTATTTATATCTCTTAGACAATAGCCATATATATATATATATATATCAGTTATCATCTTAACAGAAGTGTATGTTTGACTTAAATTTTCTCAGGAACTCTTGACCCATGACAGCACTTAACTGTCAAAGTCCTTGAATATTCTGTCAAGAGTGTCATTTCCCAAGTGAACTTTCATCTGGCTGCTCCCCAGATCTTTCCCAGACACAGGAAACTATGAACTCCCAATATATTTCTGATAACATCGCCTTTCATTTCAAAGTATGCAAGTGCTAGGATGGAAATTGGAGCAAGGGTAAACTCCAACCATTCCACAGCCACTCCAGCATCCCCATCTATCAAGGGAAGTCAGTTTAACAGCGCCTGACACTGGACGTGGACAGCAGACGTGGAAGATGCACAGCACTGGGATACGATCCCATGCACGCAAATCACATCTGTGGTACTCACTAAAGTCTCGTCTCGAGTTGCAAAGTATTTTTTAGTATCAATGGAGCATTGCAACTTTGCCTCCTTTAAATGACTTTAATTGAAAACAGGCAACACACACAAACAAACTCACCTGGCAGCACGCTCCAGAGAATCCAGAGTAGGTGGGTCCAGTAGTACTCCATGTGTGTGTGTGTGTGCGAGAGGGAGACGTGAGAGAGTGTGTGTTAGTGTATGCGTGTGTGCGCGTGCATAAGGATGGAATATCCTGACAATGCGCTCTCCTGTACACCCGGCACTGATTGACTGTACTGCTCCTAAAAACACTCTATATCTCAGGCAAGGAGGAGGGGACTGTGGCCAAACTAAAAGGAGGTGCTCATTCAGCCAACAGACAGATCTTCTCTCTTTTTTTTTTCTCTCTCACTTCCTCCCTCCCTATTTTTGTCTCGTCATCTGTCCGTCCATCTATGCTTGATTTGGGTCAGCCTGTTAAGAGCTCTCGCATTGCTCCTGAAAATGCTTTTTGCGATGATTCTGGAAATTCAGGTTTTGGGGATCACTGTATATCACCTCTACTGCAAAAACTGATCTTCTATAATCTTCTATAATTTGCTTAACATGCAGTTTAAACTGCATACGTTCGAATAGATACCCTCTGTCTTGATTGATGCAGAGATTTGTGGTCAACATAGCTGCATGTTACCATATAAAGCCCACTGACAAACTCTCCGCAGAACCTCAGACACCATCCAAACCACACGACCCAAGCATATAATTACAGATTATATAATAACTAATACTGACATTCTGGCTGCTCTTTTTCGTGAAATATGGCCCACCTTCATTTCAACTTGACCTTGAAAACAGCAAAACCGCATTTACTAAGTTTTGGTCAAAATGAACATGCAGTGTAAATGTAATCTTGTACACTAGTAAACTACCCAACACATAATATCCTGCTTGTAAAATACTCAAGACAATGGCAAGATTCCTATGAGCAAATATCCACAAAAATAATTACATAATTATTGTAAGGCCTTTTGGGAATATACACATCTTGTTAAATTAATTGGATCATGGTTTAGATTTTTTTATATAAAAATTCAGCCTCTAATCTGAAACCAAAGTGATTGTGAAACATCTGATGAACATTGAGCTGATTTTACTTTAAACATAAGTGACCAAAGAAATGGGTGCTGCTTTCATTAAGTGTACTTAAAACGTCATCTTTCTTTCCTTTCATCAGATGTTTCTATCAAAGCCAAGCATTATAATTTGCAGTATAATTCACCCTCTCTGCAAATGAGGCAGCTGGGAATTATGTTCTTTCAAATTCTGCAGAGGAATGCGTAGTCAAACCAGACAGCTTGTTAGTTACTCCAACAGACAGATGCTGATGCACAGGAAGAAAAAAGAAGGAGATATTTATGTAATTAATATGCAGAACAAACAAAATAGATACACTGAGTACACTTGAATTCTGTTCTGAACACGAAAGCATCAACTGATTCATCCACTGATATACTAACTGCAACAGCAGAGCTATTATAGGGTGTTTAACTTATAGTAAAATTGATCTAAGTCTAAAAAAAAGATTTCCTATCCCTAAGGGCCGTATGAAAATATAAAGTAGCTATTTAAGACTTCTCATCAAAACAAATGAAGAAAGTCTCAGTTTCATCTGACTCCTCTTCTGTCATAGTCTGCTTGTTCTAAGACAAGCATACTGAGGAATGAAAAAGTGGGTAAATGGATAGACCGAGGGACAAGGGGCTATTTGGTTACACAACACAACAAGAGGCAGATTTTACCAGTATTGTGAGGTTGTAACTCATAGCTCAAGAATCCCCCACTGTCAGTTTGCAAAATGTCAACAGTCCAAACAAATGATAAATTAAAGAGGAACCTGCAATTAAAATTAAAGTCTAATTCTTTCTCTCAAAAGAGGATAGGGGCCTGAGAGGGAGCTGGGTTGCTTCACTCACTGTTTCCACATGGAAGGAAAATGCTTTCATTCATGATGCTGAGCTAGTGACCAAAATTGCCATGCCAATACTTAAAGTCAGAGAAGAATTCAGTAAAGAGAGAAAAAGAGGGACTGACATATAGAACACATTGCAGAAACAAATTTTTGAGAAGTTGTTTTTACTGGAAGTCATACCTTCTTTTCTACATTTGGGGGTCCTGAGCCCCCTTGTTGAGAAGAGGTTGGAAATCAATACGTATCCTCTGCAGGAGCAACACTTACCTCATGACCACAAACCTTTAACCAATAGTAGCAACTGCAAACAATTATCCCAATAACCTCCACATTACCTGCTGCATGATGTATGACTGACCATTTAGAGGAACACATGCCAAAAATTAAGGCCAGCAAAAATCATTGTTGAACTTCATCACAGTTAAAGGTTACAATATAAACGTCATTAGTCAACAACATCAGGCCTTCCACATCATCATCATGGTTGCAACTGATGGAGAAATAACGAGCTTGCACTCTTGAGCGAATGGATTTTGCAACCTGAAATAGTAATAATAACAGTAATGGTAATGCTTTTCACAAACTGCTCTAATCACAAGGAAATTCAACATGATTAAATATATTTCTGGTCAATTCCAGAAGTCCTTATTTTGAACCGTATACTCACATATTAACGCTTTTTATTAAAAAGAAATACTTTTTTGACCATATTTTGGTGAACCCATTTTCCTTTCCTTTTAGCCTGGTTGTGTTGGCAAGGACATGCAGCAATGTCAGTGACAACCCTGCTGTGGTCAAACCCTAGAAGTCCCCACAGTGTCAAGTGCCAGTCAAATCTGAAAAATCTGGACTCTGTATGATGTTGCTCAAAATATGGCAACCACACTCAATAATGCTGATCTGTGGTAATATCTAAATGCCAAACTCCTGCTTTGTTTCTTTCCACTTCCAGAATTTAAAATAGAAACAGTCAGAAAGCAGATGAAGGTTGACCTATACTACCCCAAGTTGAAAATGTAAACTTTCCACGATTCTGGCAAATAACATTGTGAAATTGCCAGTAGGGAATGGACACATAAGTCAGTTGCCATAAAAGAAAATTTGTCTTGAAAATATAGCATAGGTTGGAGGTTGTTCTTTTCACTTTTATATAACATGAATACTCTTTCATTAAATGAGTACATATCCCATTAATCTATATGACATGACTCTCTAAGCCCCATGAATCATATGAAATCATCCCAGGAATCAGAGATTTTGTGGTTAGGCCATGGAAGCATGAGTTAACCCATCAGACATGCAGAGTGTGATGTGTTTGGCCATTTGACTGACAGGCAACGTTCAACTGAAGGAATTCAGTGGTTTGGGCAAAGACGCCAGTGTCCTTGCACTCACTCGCAAGCTGTGATGAAAGCTTTGCTTTCCCAATATACAATATTTTATCAAGAGCTCAACTTGTGTAATCTCGGTATGCTAAAACCCGAATCAACACTCTCGCTGTGTTGAAATCCAGCGGTTTGGACTTTAAATCGTGATCTCATAGCCATTTGCATTCCAGCTGCTCTTCTCTCACCATGAGATCTGCCATGAAAGGGATATTTTTGCTGGTTATGCTGTTCACTTCAAAGACAAACTATGACAGAACTACACAAATAAACAGGCAAATATTATTGATGAAAAACCATGTGAGATTTTAATGACTTCTAATGGTGTCAGAGTTCCTTTAAGGACACGGCAGTCAAGATCAGGTTTGATGGTTGATTTGTGGCTTTGCTCTTGAATGAGTTTACACTGAGCAGAAACTCATTCGCTAATCCTTGATTTGTTGTTCTGGAAACCATAGGCACAAAAATGACGTCCACAGACAACCATCTCAGTTCTGTGCTACCGTTCCATTAATAGTAGTGCTGAACTGGAAGTCATCCACAGTAAAGTCCAAAATAGTAGCTTAGACACTTTATGATGTGCGAGAGATTGAATTGCACCTGCAGGATTAAGAATGAATCATTTAGAGTTTTTCTATGTTTTTTGGGGGGTCCACATGTCTTTCCATCTAACCAGGGTACTGCAATTATACTTTTTAAGAGTGGAGGTTTAAATGAACTCACTTCACAGTGATGTTCTGACTCATTATTTTGGGTCCTGAAGATTAGAATTCACTTTGGGGGAAAAGAAGATGCTATCTTAATGACCTATTTATTCCAGATCTAACCTTTAAAATAACTTCCACTGATGAGGTCTAACATATCTCATAAGAAAACATAATTATTTTTGAGGATTTCGATTAAGTAAATTTGTAGAAAATCAAGTGTTTTTTAGGGGGGAATAAACTATTAATGAATAATGAATCCTGTGAATGTGTAAATCGGGTGTAAAACATACAATTGAGCTTGTCTGATTTCATATTTATCATGAATATTATGAATTTTTTCAAAATACACAGAGTTCACATACGCTCCCTAAATACATTTGCAAGATTATCCAGAAACATGATAGACATTTTTTTTCATAATGATCTAATAATGAAAACTTATGTGTAGAAAACAACTGGGTATACTGCATGCCACATGACTAAATAGCTTCATTATGTTCACTGTCTAAGCCTCGGAAACTGCTTTGATCTGTGCTACATGATATTCCCACAGTTTATAAAACACGTTGCCTTTCAAAAATGTAGTCTTTCAATTATAACATATGAAAGAACTAACAGAGAACCGACAATAATTAGCTACAATCCTGCCACGATGGAGGTCTGTTCTACTCTTGGAGTATCAAACTGTCAAAAGTGTCATAAAATCTTGATATTACTGATGGAACGTCTCCATATTTCTAGTACCATGCGCCAAGGCCCTTTAACTCTCTCAGTCTTCACTGGTTTTACTATTGCACATGATGTGGTTATTCACATATAAGAATACTGCTGAGAGAATGGAGAGTGGTATAATTGTAAGCAGGGCAACAGTGTACCAATAGAAATGCTCATATAATGTGAAAAATGGCAAGGGCCTTTAATATAAATACTGAAAGCAAGCGAGCGAATGGTCTAGCCTGAGCAGTGAGTCATTCTTACTTTTCCAGATATCTGGCATCTGAGCTGACTGGCGCACAGAGCCAGTAGCAACATCGGGAGATGTGGAAACTGAAACCGCACACCGCAGCAGGAATAGCCACATGATTTGCACCACCTAACACACACATGCACATGCACAAAGTACTTAAACATGCAAACAAATGCACAGACATGGACACACACAACCAGAAACCGATCAGGGACAACACAGCTCCGCGTAACCCTGTGATTTATAACCGCGCCACCTAACAAATAATATACAAGGTAAACTCAGGGTACACATTAAACCGCTGAACTAACAACATCCCTGACACCATAAATTCACAATTCCTCACTGTCATCTATAGCAAAGCAAGGAATCTGCGGACAGAAGCTGTCCTTTGTAACCTTTAAGCTGCATAAGTAATGACTTCTGAGGCTGAGCTGTGGCCTTGGTTCATTCTCGCTTGAGTCAGCCCTTCAGCGGCCGCTTGAACACAGGCAGTTGTTTCAACATCGACCAATTAGCTCATAATGCAGTCTAAAAATCACCCAATGCATTGTGCGTGTCTGCTAAAGGGAAATGCTCCTGTTTCATAGAGCTTCCGCATCACTTCATATGAAACGGAATGGAAAAATGTAAGAGAGGGGGAAAATCATATCTTTTTCTCCTGCATCACCATGGAAAACCCAAAGCACCGTCATTTCCAGCATGTAATTATTAGGTTTGAGGAGCCTTATACGTAATTATTTATTTCAGGGTTGACCGCTTAAACGCCGAACTGAGCCCCTGTGAGCAGGCCCTGTAAATGCATCCCATATGATGACATATTAGCAGGAGAAAGCATAATACTTCTTGTGGCTGAGAAGATTTTTGCAGTAATAACGCAGAGTCATTTCTTTTTTGCGTAAATGTTTTTGTTGTCCTCTTATTTCCTAGCAATACAGTCATTTAAAGGACATTTTGCTCAGGAGAAAGTGGAAACATTGAGATCCTTATAATCCCTGGTGCTCCAGCCACTACTATTAAAAGGGATAGTTCACCCGAATTATACAAATTCTGTCATTAATTATTCACCCTCAAGTCATTCCAAAACCATAAGACCTTCGTTCATCTTCAGAACACAAGTTTTTGATCAAATGCAAGCATTTTTTGACCCTGCATAGATAGCAACGCAACTGATACATTCAAGGCCCAAAAAGGTAGTAAGGACAGGGTTAAAATAGCATGACATGGGTTCAACCTTAATTTTATGAAGTTATGAAAATATTTTTTGTGCACAAAGAACATAAAAATGACTTTATTTAACAATTTCTTCTCTTCCGTGTCAGAATTCATGCATTCACAACAGTACCATGATGCATGCTTGTGCATTGCTTTCTTTGCAGACAGAGACCGAGCCGAACGGCGAACTCTTGCCCACGCTAGGGTTCAAACCATTAGGGTTCGGAGTCTGCCGTTCTCCCGGCTCGCTCCCCGGACAGCACGAAAACCTCGGACTGGACAGAGACTCTGCTCTCGCGTGTGTTTTAATAGACAGGTAAGCAAATATATATTATTCATTGTGCAAATAATAGTCATGTTAGGGCTGGGCGATATATATAGATTAGTGGTGGGCCGTTATCGGAGTTAACGTGCTGCGTTACCGCGAGACTCTTATCGCGCGATAAAAAAAAATATCGCCGTTAATCTACTGACAAAGTTGGTTTGACTTTGACCTTGATA
>JAUMHQ010000059.1:11498175-11525593 GCA_032361165.1 Enteromius paludinosus
AAATAGCATAAATTCAAGTAATATTTTACAATATTGCTTTTTACCCCGCATCAATTTAGTTTGGTTACCCCAAGACTTGGGAACGGTAGTGTATCTCATCAAAAAAATAAATTTGAATGGCTGTCAATGGTGAAAGACGTTTTTTCTTCTCCTGCAGTTATAGTGTTATAAATATGATGATGTCATTTTAAGTGTTGGTTTTCTACAAGGTTTGGTTTTTTATTTGTTATTTGATGCTATAAAAAAGGGGTGTGGTGTCATAATTGTGTGCTTTTGGGTCCATTATACCACGGTTCCAGCTCATGATTACTGTTTGCACAGAACAAAGTTTGTCACACGGGTATGTCACAACACCACATTGCTATGAATAAATAATAACACAATTTATGGGTGGACTATCCCTTTAAAGGTGTTGTTTGATAAATGCAAATAGTGATGTAATATTGCTGAATCCCACAAGAGGGCAGCAGAACATAACAGCTACAGCAATTCTTCACTTTAAAAATCTTGAGTATGATAATCTTATTAAAGTATATAATTTAATTAAGCATTTAATGTACATATAACATACACACACATATACATAGCCTATATACTTTAATATCATACATATCTTCTTTAACTGCTTTTTTAAGCTGCAAAAGTCTAGCATGAATTTTGTTCAGTCACAAGTAACAGATATATTTGTAGGAATAGCCCACTGTATGGGTCAAAATTATTGATTTTATGCCAAAATAAAACTCCCAACCATAAAAATAACAATTTTAATTAGTATTATGCACTGCAAAAAAAATTCATTTAGACAACTTTAAAGGAGATTTTCTCAATATTTTGGGAAAATACTCTTAGATTATAAATAAATTACAAAAATGCATCCTCATGACTGGTTTTGTGGTTCAGAGTCACGCACATGTTGTTTACAGAGTGCTAAAGAGATAGAGTATAACACTGTAAATGGACTGATGCTGTTGTGGACATCAATAATCTTCATTAGCATATGCAGTAATCAGATTGACAGCATGGAAAGAGAGAGAGAGAGAGAGAGCATGGAGTAATAGTACTAACATACTATGCTGACTTCACTGCAGTATACTGACTACAGGACCACGGCTACCGCGGCACTGATAGGCTTGGATACTTAGCGAGAGACAGCGACCAGACCCTCCCTCCCTCTCTTCTCCTCCTCCTCCTCTTTCACAATCTCTCGTGTCTCACTCTGCTGTGTTAAGAGACTGCAGGCAGCACACGCTCAGTGAGTCCTTCTCTCTGTCCTGCTGTCTCACTCAGCGTTTCAGGAACGGAAGCGGACTCTTCTGCACTGTTCTCTGCATGACTGTCACAAAGGTAAGCATGTGCTGGAGTGTGTGAGGCTGGGAGGGGCTGCTGGTATTGGGCTTCACTGCAGTGGGATGTTCTGCTGAATCTGTGCCTGTAGTGTACTGCAGTGCCGGACAGGTGGAGAGTGTCTTTATGCAGGTGAATCTTATGTTTACTGGATTTGCTGTGCGGTATAAACTTCTATGTGCATTTGTCCAGCTGGCTCCCTGTGTGTGTTTAATATGCAAGTGCCTGTCCCGCAGTAGGGCAGTGGGTCTTGGCTGGGTGAGGCATGTTTATGTGTGTGTGTGAGTGTGTCAGGCTCTAGCAGACTGATTACGAAGTGGAGCTCTTAATCCAGTGCTGTCCTGCAATAAGCCTGAGCTGTGCTTTTTTGCTGAAGAGAGACTGAGCATGTCACATACTGCAGTATGCGTGACGGTAATAAAAAGACGAAGCAACAAGAAGAGAAGAGGCAGGCCAAGACATATAAGAAGAATTCACTTTTTGACACTGGGATTATTACAATGGTCCAAAAGTAGCCCAATTCAGTTGAATTAATTTTCAAATAAATTCATCATGTATTAATGTAGATCAGTCTAATTACGTCTTTATTGTGCTTGTTCCATTTTTATCAAACTGTCTTTAAGTTGATTTATGTTATTGGACTCTTACAGCTGTCATTAGCTGCAGGCTTAATTCACTGGACCAAAATGACTATGAAATTATCCTAAATGCAGTACACAAACAAGTATGTAAAGCTGGAAACATACCATAGTCTGAGATTAGAGATGAACACAAAGAGATTAACTTATATACGTATACTGTATATATATATATATACACAGTATATACTTATGAACAGCATCTCTTTTTGTTAATCTCTTTAATATCAGGGTTAGATCACATGAAATAGGATATTTATATAACATATCATGTTATAAGCTTCACGATTCTACAGGACAAGTGATTTTGAAAATGGATAAACATGCTGTTATTTGTTGTTATGTTAAGTTAATTTATAAGCTTTAGCATCCCTGCAAGTTCACATTGGGAAAGCAGTTTGGATAGTGGATGGATTTTTATTTTATTCTATTTTATAATTTAGAGTTGCATATTTTACTTAAATCTCAGTCCGTGTCTGTGTTAATGCAATGATGTGTGTTGTAGTTCTTCTTGGCTGAATTGCCCGTATGACGCAGGTGCTGACTGTGAAAGAACTGATGTGTGTTTGTGTGTGTGTATTTTGCTCTGATGGAGAAGGTTGAGATGTTGAGCGCAGCTCGAGTGATGGGTACTGTACAGAGCAAATGACCTTGGAGTGTTTGTGTGTGGTTGCTGACCGAGCAGAACAGCCCTCTACCAGACAGTGAGAGACAGAGAGCGATTCCACTCCAGATTGTCTGCTTATGTGAGAGTGAGTGCACATATAGACTAGGGTTTATCCATACAGCTGTATGTGTGTTTGTGTGTGGCAGGATATCCTCACAGACTCTTGGGACTGAAACTGTCACATACCCAGACTGTCATGAACAGGACAGGATGCATCTCTCTCTGCAGGGCTATAAAACAGCTGGCTGCACATCACTTCCTGTCACACGCTAGTTAATAAATCACTGGATGTTAATTTTATACAAGTTAGGAGCCAAGGACCAAAAAAATAAAAAAACATAAGCCAATTTAGTAGTGGGGAAAATATATATATCCTAGTGGCTACATAAACCTTGCCAGATTGACCCTCGAAAATACTTTTATAAATAATCTTGAAATTTTTTTATAAAAATTGCTTTAAAATTCACATCAAAATTGTCATCTGCCTCAAAGTCACTCCCTAATTCCTACACTGTCTTTAAGGTATGAAACCTACAGCAACATTGTAATCAAATTCATATGAAGACACAGGATGGAAAGCTGGAGGAGGGGTTAAAGATCATTTTGCCTACCTAGAGTAAAATCAACACATGTGCCCTCACGCCTTTGTTTAAAGCTCAGCGTATCTTTCACCCTGGGACAGATTTTCGTCTGACAGAAATGCCAACAGGCATCAGATTCTCCAATGAATTCATAGCACGGACCCGTCGGTTAAATTATCCCCCATTATCCACAGACCCAGGCAGACGTCATGTGTTCATGATCATGAGTGTGCTGTGATTCATGTGTGGTGTGTGTGGGTGGGTTTGCACATGTCTGCATATCAGTAGGTTGAGAGGCAGGTAGGAAGCGTACAGGTGTGTTTATAAAAGCTTAGAGATCATTTCACATATAAAACGCACAGAAACACATTTGTCAGGAGTGTTTGAGCGACTGAGAAGACCCTGCGTGGGAAGAAGGACTGTAAACTCACAGGAGTGAAACACATTAATATAACTACTCCGTATGCACAACTGACCTCATGCAGATAGTGGTGGGTGGTTTTTTTTGTTGTTGTTGTTCTTTTGGTAGTAGAGATGTGAATGTAAGTGTTAATGCATTCTATATGTTACATACACTCATAAAACTCACAAAGCTATGTTGGTGCACACCCATTATACATATATTACATAGATAAAGATATCAAAATCTGAACTATTGTAAAATATTTAACACCTTAAATCTCACCCAAATTAATTCTAA
The DNA here is from genome assembly GCA_032361165.1 of Enteromius paludinosus. Lineage (NCBI taxonomy): Eukaryota > Metazoa > Chordata > Actinopteri > Cypriniformes > Cyprinidae > Enteromius > Enteromius paludinosus. The sequence continues at coordinate 11,502,106 of JAUMHQ010000059.1, forward strand.
ATATATAAAATCTACTCATGACAAAATATATAGTTGGAAAGTTTTAAAATAATTACATAGGAAAAATAATAGATTAATTTAAGAAAAGAGTGCACCTAAAAAAAATCTATATCATAAAAGGAGTTTAGACCTTTAGAAATCATAAGAAATTTTATATAATTTTATTACTTAAAATCTCAAAGTTCATCCTTTGAAACCATTTGAAAATCAGTCATTGCATAACCATGGAAATGGCACACAGAATGTCTTCATTCATGAATTATAATATAAGTGACAGTGAAGGGGTAATCAAATTCAAGAACTTTACAATGCTGATGTATGGGTCATGTTTTCTCCGTTAATACTGCGAATCAAATAGACTGAATGATGTATGCTTAAAAATACATAAGTAGCAAAACTATGACCAACAAAAGTAACACATTTACATTATCGTAAACTTTCTCCTCTGAGAAACTGCAATAAAATTTCATCTACTCCTCTGCAAAGATTTTTGTCCAATCAAATCTAGAATGAAAAGCCCATCCTTCTAATATTATCTTTGACAACTATAACAAATCATGGCTCATGGTTTTGTCATAACTAAACCTATGTAAAAATAAATAAAATTAAAGTAACTCCCCTTTTAATATGTCCCCCCATTATTCATAGTTCCAGTACAGGATATCGCTGATGAATTCCTAATAAATGTATGAAGTTTTGTGTCATTGTATATACTTACAACTCACAAAATATTTTATAATGGCTATAAAATGCACTATAGAATATTTTATTGAACATAAATAACTAACAGAATTGTAACCATAATAAGTGCATTAGATGGATGATTGTCATGCCAACAGTTTAGGCTATTTTTAAACTGTTGCTAATAGTTGATTTTGACATTAAGCATAAATTATAAGGGAAGGACACTGGTAAGGATGACTTTGAGCTCCTTAATGAAAAAAGAGCACTATAAACACATAAGTGACTATAAAAGCAGAAAATACTTTTTTCAGGTATGGGGGTGCATATTTTTGATGGGCCGTTGAGCTGTTTACGCTTAGCAAAACAGGCAACCTTGAATGCACGCTTGATTTGGACGCTGGTTTGTGTTTTATCCTCAGAGGGAATCTTATAATCTGGACTGAATTTGCAGGCTATTATGTCCGATGCAGGCAGTGTGCACACACGCTGAGAAGAGCCACATTAGATCCAAGTCCTAACAGCTAGCTTAGCAACCTAAACCTCCCGCCGGCCAATGTGCTTATACACAAAGCATCCAATATCGAACAAATAACTAAAAGCTCCAACATTTCTCTTCAACTTTTTTATGAAGCCTGAGAAAGTGCGAAACAGTGTATTCATTGATGCAGATACGAGAACGTCTGACGATAGAGCAAACTCCACAGAGACTCCACAGAGTTTCAGTGGGACGTTCTATAGAAAAGGAAAGGAGATCATGTCATTTATAAATATCCTTCTCAGCTCCTGCACAGCTGTAGTGACTGTGAGGTAGAGACTCTGGGAAGAGGATGTGTTTCCTGTGGTCCTGGGCTTGCGAGAATCAGTGTAGATAAACAGCAGCTGTGGGGCATCTTGAAATTCCCATTGTCTGTCTCCTCTCTCTTTTCACTCCTACTCTAAGGCACAGAAACTGAGAAAATATGATATTAAGATTCTTGCCTTGAGATATCTTTATCTATTGCTACTGCAATCCTAAATGCATAGACATACACTTACAGTGTGTCAAGAAGAATGATAGTATAGTCACCATTTCAAAACATCCACAAAAACAGCAACCTACTCTCAGCTCGACAAATGACATGAGTTTTGCAGACCTCAATCCCATTTTTGTGTCCCTGTGTGTAAGAGGTCCACAGTGGAACATGGGACTAGAGGAGGAAATGCTACATCCCACACAAATCAAACAGTGTGGGAGTGGGAACTAAAGCGTGACAGCATGAAGAAGATGGGTCATATGCTTCTACTCTCAGGATTTCATCACGCTTCTCCTACTAATACAGTCTCATGAAAATGGAGCTTATTATCTGTAATGCAGTAGAGCAATATGTTCCACCGAGTGATCTCACTTACCAATTACCTTTTTTACATTTGGAAGTGAACAGCATTCTGCTGCAGTAAAATGCTGGTAAATTACACGGTTTCTTTTACCAAGTCATGGACCACTGCAGTGTTTTTTACTCACTTTCTTTATTTAAATTGTTCTGTGTATAAAAAACATTTTTTATGTACATGTCAAGTTTCCAATCATTTATGTGTTGTAATTTCACCCCTTGATCAGCACTGTCTGTTTATGAAGCGCAACATATTTAGTTTTTTTTTTTTTTACTTTTTTAAATGCAATATTCCAAAATTTAAAGAAAAACACATGGATGACCTTCATGATCATTAGCAAGCCGTCCCTGACTAATCTTTGCATGTTTATTAAATATAAAGGCTAATTTTGTGCTAACAGCTATTAATATGAGTCTAGTATTCTCAGCTCTTTTTAACACATTTTCTCTTTTTAAAATCCATTTCACAGATTTCTCTTCATCCGCAAAATTAGCAAAGAAAATGTGAGAAAAAAAAGAAAAAAAAAAAGATACCAGATTCCATCTGGGCTTGGTCATAAGAGAGAAGGCACAATGAGAACATTATGAAAATGTTTTTGATACTATAGCCTGAAGTAAACAATACCTACAAGTTGTCTGAGGTTATTGCTGCTTAAAAAGAAAGAGAGAGCAACTTTCTTTGAGAGCAGAAAGAAAGAGAGAGGTCAGCTGAGTGCTGTGAAGGTTCACATTCCTTCCCAGCATTCTCTGGCCCTCAGCAGTGTTTTTTGAAGTGATATGCCAAAAACTCAAGCCTTTTATTTTTTTTAGAAAACGCATCAGTGAGAAAGTGCAAAGGAGCAAAAAACAGCATTTATGTGTGTATGTGTGTGTTTAAGAGCAATGTTAGACACTGCACTTTCAGAACAGCATGGGCTAACTATTCCAGCAAAAATGATTGATTTTATTATAAACACCAGTCAGAACATGATAACATATGATCAAATTCAGTTCTAATATGAAATCCATACACTCTCTATCAGCTCTATATAGCAAAAGCTCACATGGAGAAATCAAGAGTGAAAAATATGGGCTGGATAGAAAGCAAATGACATGAGAAATGCATTACATGTAATACATGCCTCAGGTAGAAAGTCAGCATTGTGGAAGGCAATTTAAAGAGGCACAGATCTAACCCAGTGTGATCCTGGACTTACGGCAGCCCAGACTTCCTTCAGGCAGTTTTCCGTGTGCTTAGCTCTGCTTCCAGCCTCCAATTAATCAAATTTCACTGACGAAACAAATCCCACACAACAAAACAGAGCTGGAGATACAGGTAGAAGGACAAAAAAAGAATCTGCAAGAGTGAGAAACTAAAAGCATGAAGAAGACACTAGAGAGGATGTCAGAAAAAAAGGAAGGCAATGTTTTTGACATTTTTAGAGCAAAACAAAAGGTACCACTTGACGAGGCCTGAGGCCTGAACAGACAGATTGCCAGGTGGAGACCCTCTGACACAGATTTCAGCTCTAACACTCCAACTGTTTGGGAAGATATACTAGGGCTACAAATTTGAAATCAACCACCATTATTATACCACCACACAAGTAGTTGACCCAAAAAAACTAACAGAATTTTTCAAGAGCTGAAATCAATGCATTAATCCAAAATGGGTCACATGATTTAGTAGGACACATAGGGGACACACATGCATGCATGCATTTGTGCAGAAACAGAAATCTGTCGATAAAGAGAATTGATTTTCTCTGCTGATGACGTCAATGACACAAATAACAAGCACTACAGATAAAGGGTATTAAAAAATCATATGGAGCAGCAAACTGTCATAAATACTAAAGTATGCAAATATCTTAATGAAGGATTTTTGTATAACCATTCTCGTGGGACATCTTAAGTTAAAACAGATCAGATTTTAGCCTTTTGACTTCCACTGGGATGTCTCTGAAAACAGAAGAAGTACAAATGTTTAGGTTGACATGACAGTATTTACAATAATCACTTCGCAAGTATAATGCAGTTAATGGTCTAACCTGGCGCTGCTCAATCTTAGTCCTCATTTAACACATCCAGTTCAGTTCATGAGCACTTTGCTAAAAGGCTGAGGAGATCCCAAATGTTCAGTGCTGGGGGTGCATTATGTATTTAAGCTTATGATTTAAAATTCAAAAGACACAAGAGGTATTACTTTCCAGTGTCTGATTCTTTTTCAAGGTGCTTCTAAAAGCATTTTACCTGTTTGCTGGCTTTTAACCTCACAGCTCAGGATAGTCATTAGTATTTTTTACTTATTTATTTTTTGTGCCATCCGCCAATATTTGCTTATTATCTGCTAGTCAGTTTTACCATGAAGTAATTTTCTTGTGGCTCTCAATATTAATCACATGACTCCTACACTACCATTTAAAGGGGTGGTTTATTGCAATTTAAAAAAAATTAACGGTTAGGTAGCTTGTAATGTTGCTGTCGCCTGCTCTGTACACTCTCTGCATCATCTTCACTGATATTTTTGCTTAACCATTTTACTCATCGCCTCACCCAGCCTCTCATACAGCTGTTTTATATTTGACACTAGCCCAAGCACATTTCAGAGCACACCTTGCAAAATCCAGTTTTAGCTCAGAGTGCTGTGCTGGCGATCACACTGAAACAGAATCCTGCCAGCAATGAGAAACAGTCAGAAGTGATTAGCCAAGCAGGAAGACAACAGGCTAATACGACATTGTCATGTCACTGTGGAAGGTCACGGTGCTCATCAGTAGCTGGGTAACACTATTACGGGATGCCAGCCTCTGAGGTCCAGCTGATGTTGTTATAGCACCATCAGAAATGGCAGTGCTTTGTCTAAATCATCCACACAGTGGCTTTATAGGTCCTATGGAAGTCATACAGAAATATAATTAAAAGAACACTTAAGACATTTAGAAATTGTTCCTTTAATGTTTTTTCTGTGAAACTTTACACAATCATGCATTTCGACAGACAGTCTACTAAGTAAAAACCTATGTTGATTGACCACTATTTGTAAAGTTGCTTATAGCTTTTACACAATGTCTAGGTTATGGCACTGTGACTGTTTTGGTTTGTATGTGGTGTGTCTGGCTAATTTTTTCAGGCCAGATGGCATGTCTGAGCCATGATGCTCCTCATACAGGAGCAGACTGTTACTTGCACAGGGAGCCAAAGACCGCAGGAGAGAAAGTCTGTCTAGTCAGCAAAGCAATGCCAAATCTGAAGCCTTAATCCAATTTATAAAAGGACTTTCTCCAAGATGGAGAATGCAGGGGAGGGACTAACTTATATACAGCTTTCCTAGGATTAGAAAGCACAGCATAGACTGAGCATAAGGGTAGAGACAGTGTGAATGCCAGAAAATGATTAAATCTCATATCGACAAAATTATTTACTTCAAATTGTCAAAATGCACATTTACAGCTCTACAGTTACAGCTGTCATCCAGAGTTTCACACCAGTGAGCATACTTACATTAGCATTTTCATTTGTTAATTAATTTACATAAAAGCCATCATTCTGGTTTTCAAGGATACAAAAAAAGACACTACTGGCAAAATAAAAACCCTTTTTACCAATACTTTTACCATGAAATGTAAATATATTGTTAATCAAACCTAGTGCAGTCTGGGATTGAAAGATACAGGGAATGCAACCTCAGAATATGGGCAAAACATGGTATCGTTGAAGACAGCTTGGAACAGCCTTTGTGTCAGAAGCGCTGACTACATATGGAACTATGATTTGGAACTATTAATAACCCGCTCTCAAACATTTCCAATTTTGCTAATTCCTATAAAAACACTCCTCGGCATAAAAGATGGACTGTACAGACCGTGAAGTTCAGTATTCAAATATTATGTTAGGTATGATTATTATGTGTGCTGTGCGCTATTCATCCGAGAAAAACATTTGACACATTCATCTCTCATGACTGTTTGTTTTAGTCGCTATCAATCAAAAAACAGCAAGCTGCTATTAAAACTACTTGGGCAGTTTCAATGAATTATTCTTGACAGGTGAAGTGGATATCTACTGAATCAGAGATGACAGGTTGTTAGTCTTTATGCAAGTTTGCTAGACTCTTGGCATTCCAAACTGAGAAATATGTAGGTTGGGATGGAAGTAATTTTGCAAAGTGCATCTACATCTGTGTAGGAGCTCTCTAAATAATGAAAAGTATTCTACCAGCAGAGAGCAGCTCCTGCGGTATAGAAACGTTGCATGTCAAGCTCAGAAAGAATGGGCTTTAACCCCATTTGACCCTACACCTAAAAGAGCAGATCTGTTGCACCTATCTGAAAATACAGCAGTGACTTTGGTCTATTTCGTTTGTCTCTTGGATGCAAAGAGCCACTACCGAATATTCTTCTTGAGCTCTTGCCAGATGGTTGTCATTGCAACTGGGGCTCTTGTTTTTGTTGCATGCGGTTCAGAGCTGGCATCAGGACATCTCAAGCTGTGTCAGAAAGCTCACACACATATAGTCACTCTGTATTCTTTATGCATGCTAAAAAGTCACACTCTATGCCTACTTTCATTCAGAAATTTCCTCATTTCATGCTGAACTAGTCACGTATTAATGCAGCATTAGTGAATCCTGTGTAATTTGACTGACAGAGCTGAGTCACGGTCTAGTATCATGGTGACCATAACTATCATCTTCTTGCTGCCCTACCCCCTCCACCTCCTAACGTGTGCCATCCTTTGTCCTTCCTCTCTCTACCGCCCCACCATAATCCCCATCTATCCATCTGTTGGTTCTGCTTATCACACCCGGTCCATTAACAACAGGGAGGTTAGAGGAAAACAACAGACAGCTCCTCTCCTGGGAATGACAATCTCTAGGGGATGCTCTTTCAGTCACTGCAGCAATGCTTAAAGACACAAGGACACAGGAGGACATGTGGGAGGAATAAATAATAATCTTTCCTTTTTAATACTGATTTTGAATATTAAGCCAATAAATCATTGCACTGTATAGCATTATTATTAAAAAGACAAAAACCAACTGGAGATAGACTTGTTACATCTGAATAATATCTGGGATCACAATAACAAGCATAGCCATTTTTTTCAACCAGGCAGTGTTTAACAATCTTATAAAGGATGTTTTATAAGCATGACTGTACCTTAAGAGCAGAGCAAGGCTGTCTCTTAGCACGGCATCAGATAACTTCCTCTTTCATTATTTGTTACTTCTTTATCAATGTCTGATAACCCTGTCAAGGACATCCTGCCCCTAAGTGCATGAATAACAAAATACATTTATATCCCCAGATGACACTTGCAGCACTTTCTTAGCTCGAGTTTTCTTCCTCGCCTGTGATTTATCAAAATTAAACCTTTAAAAGGAATAAAATCATACATAAAAAAGCCTTGGCAGATAAGTATTGCATTCTTTTCATAAAAAAGGATTTGGTGTTTAAAGGGGTCATATGATGCGATTTCATATTTTTGTTTCTCTTTGGAGTGTTACAAGCTGCAAAGTTGCAAAGAGTTATTCTTTATAAAAGTTATGACTTGTTCACACTCCTATAAAATGGCTTAATTTAACATGCCCCCATTTTTCTACATCACAGAGTGGGTTTATTACAAAAAACACAAAGAAAGGCAGCAGAACTATTATTCTCGCTGTAGTGTTGCTGCCGGTTGCTGGACGCCCTGTGTGTCATTGTGAAGGTGAAACTACTTTGCTTGTGCTTCCAAAAGTAAGTTCCAAAAATAACTAAAAATCAGTGGTCAAGTTGTATGCACAACACTGTTTCCTTTTTTAAACCCCATAAACATATTGCATTACTCCAAATACAGAAACCAATGGTCTTTTAGGAACATCATATGACCCCCTTTAAAAATTTCACCATTTACATAATAATATTTCTAACATTTCGTCTTCCCAGTCCGTCAACCCCCCATTCTCTGTCTTTTAGCTAGCTTATAGTGACTGCACCCATCCTGTCTGTCTGATCCCATACAGAGACAAAAAAGGAGGAAACTGGTGGTCTTGTTTCTTATGTTTTTGAGGAAGTATGTCATGATACACTCAATACATTTCCTAGTGTTCTTAGATCAACATCCTGCTGTTCCACATCATGGTAAAATTAATACTATTTTACCTGATTTTTAAATACGAGTTGTTTCTGTCTGTACAGGAGGCAATAAAAAAGACTGTGTGTGTCTGATTGATGAATAAATTACTCGTATGAGACAATTCTTTATAGTGAATCAAAAATATACAGCACAGCCGCTGTAGTCTTATTCATAAACAAATTATTTTTATGAGCTGGTTCTTTAAATTAATAGTTCAAACCGATGATTTACTGGTCTGCTTGGACAATAATTGTCAAAACTGCAGTGTACCTCTATAGAGACCTATTCTGTTCTTATTCCTATTCTATCAAAGACCCCTAGTCTAAAACTATCAGGCCATTTACAATGAGCGACGTGTTTCAGTATGTTATTGATCAAGTACAGTGTGTGCAATTTTTAAATCTGAGAGTAAGTTGTTCCAGCTGCTTCTGCACCGTCTGGTGGAGCAAATAATACAGCCAAAAGCGCACAGACAATAACAAACAAAGGGCGCCCCAGTACACAAAACACCCTCCAGTACAGTAGTAATGAGGGTCTCTATCCCATCTCCGAGCCTTTTTCCTCCCTCCCTTGAGTTAAGGGATTTAAACACCCTTCAGCTCGGATAAAATTATTCTGTTCTGGAATTTAACTTATACATGTGATTGCTTTCCTCAAGGTATTGCCATTGCTTAATAATAAGCTTATGGCTTAGGATGATTTTATTAACGTGTGTGTGTGTGCATGGAATAAGTGAATCCAGTGAAAACAAACAATAAACATGCATATAGTAATGTTATCATTTGCCAGTTGGCGTATTGGGTAAATCTGATGTTGTCCTCACTATATCTTTGTGAAAGCTGAATTTTCTCTAGCGAGTTTCCCAAAGTTCAGGGCTGGCAGACTCTGGACAGATTTATCGAAGCCTATGCTATAAACTGTCTCTACAGTCACCAACATTCATTCTGACTTCTCTATGTGTGAAAGGACAGCATGCAACTTGACCTGGCTCTCTTTCAGCTGTATTTCATTCACAGCTGGAGCCAGAGCTGCCAAAACAGGCAGTGGGTCTCCAGGCTCAGTGTTATTTAATTCCCACTGAGACAGAATGGCATCAGAACTCACTCCTGCTACTCAGAAGTGGGAGTGGGAGGTTAGCTGCTCTAATTCTCAACAAAGACGGTCTCCCTGGCATGGCGAGGGGCTGAAAGCAGTCTAACCAATCACCAGCTGCGGTCCTCTAGAGGCCTTTCATCAGTTTTTGTGTCCCATTTTAAAGACAGAAGAAGCTTGCTTCCTGACTCGGAAGCTGTTGGAATATCAGATTCTTTACATGAATATGGCAGCATTGGGTTGGGGAGATGTACTATTTGAATACTGTAAAGGAGTGATGAATGAGAAAGAGTGAACAATCTATGAAAAATGAACGATAACAACAACAACAACCTAAGGTTGGTCTTGCATTTTGCCTTTCTGTTTCATCAGTCTGTTTCATCAACAATGGTTGACTAAAGAATTAGTAAATTGGAGATATGAAGCATTTGAAATAAAAGAAAACCAAAGACATAGCAGCAGAAGAAACTGCAGGCAAGATGTGAAAAAGTCAATAAAGTTTGAAGTCTCTGGAGACTCTCTGTCCTGCAGCAAAATGAGCATGTCCATGAAAAAGCACACAGCACCAAAAATAATTTTCTCCCATAAAGAGATATGATGAAGTGATACCATCCTAGACAAAATGATATGTGTTTCACAAGTCTCCTGTAGCCATACGTTTGTCTAACTGCACAAAACCTGGCCAGCTTGTTTAAATTTGTTCTGGTAAAGAACCACACAGGAAAAAAAAACATCTATTTTTATGTGTCGTGTACAGGGTCAAGACTTATCTGAAATAAACTAGATTACAATTATAGACCAGTATATATATATAAAAAAAAAAAAGATCCAACAATTACATATGTAGATTATTTCACAGACTTACTCAGAAAACAAATCTGAACTGTATACTAAGTGCTTCATATTAAACACTGTTATGTAAGTGCTGTAAATTTCAAAGATGTGATGCCATTCATTTTTCATTTGGTGAAAAACCTGTGATCAGCTTACGGAAAACACCAATTCTATCACTCTCAGGAAAAATACAAAAAATTGTACCTTTAGGTTTATCTTCAGCGCTATGGATAGCACTCTCAAAAGGACATCTTTATGCTTTATTTACTCCTAAAAATAAATAATAGTACCTTAAGGTAAACTGTGGTACCCCTAAAGATAATACTTTGGAAACATTTTAAAAGTGAAACTTTTTCAGGATGAAAATAAACATTAAAATGTACTCCTACTCACAGAAGACGTAGCAAAATCCAATCAAATTAACATGGGCGATTTCAGACAGCACTGGGCAAATAGCATCAGACGGCCATTAAACAAGCTGTGGGCGATCACTGGGTGTGTCGTCTGAGACTAAGACTAATGCTTCAGTCCATGCACACACAAACACCCTTGCATCCCCTAAATAAAGAGAAGTCCTCAAAATGAACATATGAACTTTTCTTGAGGCTAAACATCAGTACCAGTGCACCTAAACAAACATGACTTTGTTTTATTGTCTACTTCACAACATTTTCAGCCCTTGTTTTTCTTTTTTGACAGTACAAAAACACTCACAGCTGAACAGACATTATCTTAATGTACTGTCAGAAATATTCTCTGGACAGTATTTGCATCAATGTCTGCAACAGACCAGACTACCAAATACTTGCGTATGACAGACACATGGTGAACAGAGAGCAGAGCTAAGGGAAGGCCAAGCAGAGAGTACTGTCTCACTAAAGTCAAATAAATCTTGTCTGTCTGCATACAAGTTGTCAAGAGCCAGTTAAATATCCCATTTAATCATTCAACATAATTAGAGAGAGAGAGACATTTGTTTTAACATAGGCCTGAGAACACTCCAGACATGTCCAATTCTTATTAACATTCTTGTGTTTAGTTCTAAAAATATCCAGAGCCTAATTATAATGTATTAATTATATCTGAGAAGTTGTAAATCGACCAACCGCAGAAAAACAAACCAGCCTCTGATATCTTCCTTAGGGTCAATGTAGGACAACCTACCTAAACAAAATGCATTAAATCGGATTTACTCTGTTTAACATTTATTTAACATTAAACATGAATACACAATCAATGTTTAACGAATTTATGAGTTTTCACAGAACTACCCAAACAAGAAAATATACTTTTCGAACTGTGTAGCAATGGAACAATAAAGTTACATCTACAAGCAACTGGCAATTAAATAAAGAAAATGCACTACTCTCAGGAAGTATCTTTTTCAAGAAATTACACTTTTATTCAAGAAGAATATTAAATGGTGTTTTTTTTTACTTTCTACTCACTAAAGAAAACAATTATCAATCACGGTTTCCACAACAATACCACACAGCCCAAATGTTTTAAACATTGATGATAATAGGCAATGCTACTTCCGTTTTTCTGGAAATAGTTGATAATAATCTGCTTTACCATACCAGGAAGAAATTTGAAAATTGATCCAAATAGGAAACCGTTTTAAAAATAATATTTCATAATATAACTGTTTTACTACATTCTGATCAAATAAATGCCACCTTGGTCAGCATGAGAGACTTTTAAATCAATAATATCAACTCTTTTCAACCCGAAGCTTGAACTGTAGTGTAAATATACAAATACAAAGTGACTTGAGTGTCATTTACTGATACTGACCCTGAGGCACATATCTGATGCAGTTTCATAATACTGATGAGTATTCAGAATACTGATCTCAAATATAGCACATAATACTCACTATTTTATCTAGAGGACTGGACAGTGAATAAAGAGTTTAAAAAAGAACAAAAACAGGACCATAGATGGGGAGAGAGCTCAGAAACAATAAGGTAACCTTGTTTTATGTTTTAAAGACCATAGCTGCCTGCTATAGTGGATGAAAGGAGTCAGCAGTGGAAACAAGGACACTTCCCCCAGACATAAGTAGACAGAGTGCAGCTGCGTCATACGTATTGTATAACTATACATTGTCTTTTAGTTTAGATCAATATGTTTTATAAACTGCAGTCTGTGTGCTCAGTCAGTGACCGTAATAAACAGAAAGACATTAATAAGCAAACACAGGGATACAGTAAAGAGAGGATGGAGCAACAACTTCTGCCTGTGAGGAAGATAATGTGTATATTTCAGAAATAGAGTTACTATGTGTGTGCGTTGCATATAGAAAGAGAGATATTCAACCTCTAGATATTACAGTAGGTGACGTGGGGCTGGGCCTGGGAAGAGGGAGGGATGAAAGAAGGCTGTGGGAGGAGAACGCTTGGAGGAAAAAGGAAAAGAGAGAAACAGATGCAAGTAACTCAGGCCGGCAAACTAGATGCACGCAGGACGCCGAAGAAGATACAGGCTCTTTTTGTAGATGACTGCAGAAATCAGAGGGTGCTGAGCTCAAAACCAGAGGGAAGGTAGGAAATTAGTTTAAATCATTTAAAGTCAGACATTGAGGTGAAACTAGTTTTTTTCATTTTTGCGTATATGTTAAATAAGAAAACATATTTTGTGGATTCATATACAGAAATACTGTAATACAGATGAACAGCAAACCGGTCAGCTGGTCTTTAAGAGAAGTGAGAGAGTGACTATGTTCGTGCAGCATTAAATTAATAAATGTTCTTGTATGCAAATCTCAAAGGCACAGCTCTCTATAGCTCAAGGCCTCTCTCTGGTTGATTCGCTTATGGCTAAAAAGACAGGACAACATGCATACAAACGGCTGGATGCCTTCGGACTGCTGTAAACATTCACACAGTAGGAGAGCTGAAAATTACACATGTGGAATAAAAAAAAAAAGTGATGAGGACAGAAAGATCCCAGATAGAAGTCATTTCAAGCCTCACTGCTAACAGAAACATAATTAGCCAAACTTTTTTACAAACACTGCTCCCAAATAGTCTTCATAGGATTTATGTTCTCATATAAAAGCAGAGGGACATTTACAATGCAGTCTTTTGTCATGAGTGATGTCAATCTCTCATAAAGATTCAGATCAGACACTGGTGATTTAACACTTCCTGTTCTCCTCGTGGCTACTATCTGTTCGAATAGCAGCTCATTTTAGTTTGAATGGCAGAGTCTCATTCATTAGAGCCTAAATTGTTGCTTGTGCATTCCTCTAGGCTAAACTACAAACGGCGGTTTGAGTTGTGAGTGAAATTTTACAAGCATCCACCAACCGCTTCCTGTTTGAGTGGCAGAGTCTTCTAAATGGTTTTATAATGGAAATGGAGCCAAATCAGCACAAGCGGCTTTAATGTCTGTATTTCACTTATCATATCATGGTGTTGCTGTACATTTGAACTGTTTCATGGTTATCGATGTAGTCTGTATCTGAGTTTGCTTAAAGGCCCAAGACCCCAAGTGATGTTGGGCTATGATGAAAAAACTAGCTGGGATCTGTGTGTTAGTTTGTGTTTAGACTTGCGTACTTTGTTTTTGTGTTTGTTTGTTTGTTTGTTTGTTTGTTTGCTGGTCGCTTGCAAAAACACAGCTTCAAGTTTACAACTAGTATCACACCAAAAGACTTACCTTTTTTAAGTTTAAAGAATTGCACATGTTAAATAGGCTATCCGCTATGTATTTTTTAAGTTGCCTGTTTCTGTGTAGATTTAAAAAAACATTCTTGACATTTTTTGTCAACAGTATTGGTTCTCATGTGCTTGCATAATCTTTCGCTAAAGGTACTGAACCTGTATTTGTAAAAATATAGCTTGATATGGACAATTCCCTCTGGCCACGTCACAATATATATATATACTGCCCTCCAAAGTTTGGAAACACCCCTGGCAAAGTGTGGTTTTGAAGGATATCAAAATATGTAAAAATTTTCTATGTATAAACTGTTTATGTAATACAATTTCTCATAGTTTGTGCTGTCTTTTATCAGTGCAACATTATCACAAATAAAAGTGCAAGCAAACTGATGTCACGCTATTAATCTCGATTGTTGTCTTTGCGTGTGTTTTGCAGATGTCATGGCGGCCGACCTACCGGAGCTCCAAGTTTCGAAACGTCTATGGCAAAGTGGCCAACCGAGAGCACTGCTTCGAGGGCATCCCGATCACAAAGAACGTCCATGACAACCACTTCTGCGCGGTCAACGCCAAGTTCCTAGCCATAGTAACGGAGAGCGCTGGAGGAGGATCTTTCGTCGTTATCCCGGTCACTCAGGTAACGTTAACCACGACGAGGCAGCACGCGCACGTAGTAGTGTCTTTTAGACAGAGTTGTTTTATGGCTTACGCTAAATTCATGACCTTCACAATGTGGGGCGTCAAACTAGCACAAACAGCGGCATGAATGATGTGAACCTTGGAGAATGAAGATTGTTGTCAGTTTTATCTCTGAGGACAAATTTGCCCCAAAGCACGAATAACTACAGTTTCAGTGCATGTGAGAATAATATATGAATTATATTCGTGTTTTAAATTAACCTTTTTCAACCATGTTAAATAAAAACATATGTATACATAATAATAATACTACAATCCAGTGCTCTTTGTGCTTGACTTTTGTATTTGGGAATAATATTAAATCAAAGCACAAAAAGGCATTGAATCATAAAAAAATTATACACCTATATACAATATAATATATATATATAGTCTATTAAAAATAAAAAAAGACCAGGGACCACCCTGCACATTGTAGAAAATGTGCATCTTAAGGTGAACTGTAAAGTGTGCACACACTTGAACCTTGATGCATGAACCAGTGTCTATGGTCTTTGATTGCAAGACCAAGCACACAAGCATTTTGGATAATTTGACTGCAAATATGTGTCAAATCTGTCTAAAACAAAGCAATATACGGAGGAGTGCTAATGGATGCCTTGCACAAAATCACATTTACATTAATTGGTAGAGAGAACATGAGCAGTGGTTACTGAACAGTGGAAAAACATGGATGAGTCATCCCTCACCCTGTTCTTATAAATGCACTTGTGGTGCACACTTAAAGAAACCCACAGGCCTCTGTCTCTCACTTTCCCTTTTGTTGAACACTTTAGTTGGCTTTGTGGTAGAGTTATTCAGTTTAGTTGCAAGGTTTAGAGTTATTTCATGATCATCCACAACGAAAAGGACTCTTTTCAACAAATCGAAGTCTAATTAATGAGCAAAATGTTCTGGTATTACCATTGACCTGTTGACAATTGTGTAGTATTGTCATTCTGAGAAGTACAGTTGTCTGTTTTTGCATCTAGCAAGTTGCAATCTCCATCAACCTCTGAATCTGAACCATGAAGTCCCTCACCCAGTGGCTTAACATGCTCTAAATTCAATCTTTCTGTTACCTTTTTTACAGGCCGAGCAAAAGCCTGACTAGTGAGCAGAGAGCAGATACTTTTCCTTTGATCTCTGGCTTTAATGCTGTAAAATGGACAAGCACTGGAAGCTATAAATTCCAGGTTACTGTCACTGATATAACAGTAGTGTGGACTAATCAATGTGGACATCAGTGTGCTCTGGCTGGAACAGAACAGCTTTATATGTCTGGTTCATCAGGAAAGATGTCAAAGTGGTTAATATTCTGTCATTTACCCTCCCTCATATCATCATGTTGCTTTAAACATCTACAACATTCTTTCTTCTTGAAAAGAAAAACAAACAAAAAACACAATATTTTAAGAATGTTGGTACCCAAACAGTCACCAAAAAAATTCTCAAAATCTCGTCTTTTATGTTCCACAGAAAAAGGAAAGTCATGATAACAGCTCATAATAGCAAAAATTCCTTTTTGTAACAATGTTACTGATTACTAAAGATACAAACTGCAAAGTTAGTGAATCTCTATGTGACTCCAGATTCCACCTCCACAGCAAGTGGCCAGACTGCACGAAAAGCACAGACAGAAAAAATGACTCGCACACCGTTTATCATTGGCATGAAAATAGGATTTTGGCATACAGCCTCTGATGTCCCATTCTTCTCTTCAGTCATCTCCGCTCTTTATTCTGTCTATTCTTCTGTCCCTCCTCTGGAGCGCATCCGGTCATGCTACATTGCCCATTGGGCCTGCAGACCCTCGCTCATGGTCTCAGCCAACTTGGATAAAGTATCAATAGCACTTTTGTGATGAACATTCAGAGTCGCCCAGTCAATGTGTGATTTAGAAGGCCAGCTTTGTGCCCTTAATATTCTCATTCCACAGTGTTTGTGACTCCAACTGGGCTCCCAGGCCTTGGAAAAGAGCTCAAACCCTCTGACTTCCGCATATGTGAGTCTTTGAACAACACGTGGGGCTGTTTTTTCCCAGCTTCTTCATCCCTTTTCTCCCTTGTGTCTCTGCCTAGCACTGACAGCTCCCTGTGAAGTTTGCATACTTACTGTAATACTGTCACATCACTGGACTCTGCCATAGAAATCATAGAAACCACTGCACAGCTTTTCAATAATTGACAATAGTTGCATTATATACATAACCAATATAGAAACGTTGAGTTTTTTGCTTTTATAGCCAATCTTTGCTGGAAAATATATGAAGTTTGGCCATTTAATCCAAATTTGTGTTTGTTGTAATTTGTGTATGTAGCTCTCTAATGTGTTTGTTTAGTTCAAGACATTAGTCTGCATTACAGGGACAACTGTCTGATTAAGAATAAACAATTCTCATAATAAAATCCAGACACATGGGAGCAATAAAGTGGCAGAACATTGGCTTTTCAAATGGAATTCCTCATATGACAAAGGAGCTTCAGTTGTGGAATGGAAACTGCATTCAGAAACCATGATGAGATGGCCCAGGGAAAGAAAAAAAAAAAGAGCATGAATAGAAGGCTGTGGTATTCGCGATGATGTCATCATTAACTGTTTAACAATTTGGAAATGAAACCGTTCCTTTCCTTGACCTGCAAAGCGGCTGTTGACAGAACCTTCTGTGAATGATAATGTGTGAGGTGGTGCTGTAGTGGTTTGGGATGATATCAGAATTCTTAAAATAATGCAGGCTCAAGCAGCCTGGCGTACAGTTACGCACATACACACACACACACACACACACACACACACACACACACACACACACACACACACACACACATATTGTATATAAAAGGGAGTAGGGCCATCTGGCAACACTGATAGGAAACTGCCAACCAGTTCAGACTACTTTAACATGCCCAAAAGCACTTTTTACTAGACCCACACCCATTTTTATAATGCCCCAGTTAGCATACAGTAAGCTCAGAAAACTGAAAGTTACTGCACTTAGAAGAACACAGGAACATTTTGAACAGGCTTTAGAAGAGTCATCCATGTTCTGATGATGTGGTAGTGTAAAACTCCATTCCTTCTTCTGCTGTCTCTGAATATATACAAAACAACAGAATATTGATTATTGGGCTCTGCCAATCATTCAATCAAGTTTGTTGCAAATAATTTATTAAGAGGTGGCTCACCCAAAACCATTAACCATTAAAGGAAAGTTAACTTGTTTAAATAACAATGACAGTCCTGCACAGTGAGGGATCTTGCATATGCAGATAAAATCAGATTTTCTACAGTAACAAAATTCATAGCTAGCGTTTGTGAAGCGGTCAGGGGGATCCACTTTAATGCTCTACACGCAGAAAAACGCCACAATGTTTACTAACAGAAAAAGGGTCTATACAGAATGTGCAAACAAACTATATTATGTTTCTCAGTGATAAAAATGTAATAAAGTAAATCTTATTTGCAGCATTTAACATTTAAGCTCTAGTACAGGTCCAGTGAGTCATCACTGTGTTTAGCAGTTATTTCGAAAGTAAAATGATAACCTCTAGCCCCAAAATGTGCATTCAGAAATGTTTTTACTGTGAGGACTCAAACATCATAGCATCAAAATCGAATCTGAACTCCTATAAACCTGTATACAACAGACAATGCTATAGCATACTTTATGGGCTGTCCAATAATAGTGTTACATTTTGTATAGATGTAGATATTGAACTGAAGTGTGACTCAGCAGTGGCTAAACCATAGAACTTCTCTACTAAGGAAAGACATCTGTCCTCTAAGAAAACAGTATTTTTTACAGGAATGTGCTGTCAGAGTTATGTCAGTCTAGACTAAACACATCCACTGACATCATAATTAGTGTAATCACATGGCTGTTCCTTACGCATCATTGTGCTGCTCACAATAGAGGGTGTGGCTAAATAAATGATCTCCTTTTGTCTCGGACTGTAAGATCTCAGACAGCGACTACTCTGCAGCCAACACATCTGTGTCAACAAGCACCCGCTGCCAACACACTCCTACACACAAATCCGTTACTACTTTGCACAAAGAATAACAATAAACAAGAATACAAAATGAAGTGATTAGAGAGAAAGGGAAGGGAGGAAGCCGAGAATCAAAGAGTAAACTAGGCGTAAAAAGCAAAAGAACCTCCTTTCAACACTTTGCCCTGTGCATATGAAAATGTCCCTCAGAGAAAATCATAATAATGGTTGTAATGATGTTTTATGCAATTACATTAAAATATAATTGAATCTCTCATATTATTCAATCATTATTCCAACTAATAATAGTCAACTTATGTTAACTAATAATATTAGTAGTGTCGTACTTTAAAGTTTTTAGTTATTTATTTGTATTTTTAAATATAAATTTTTTACATTTTTTAGGCCGCTGTGCCTTTAATAATGCATTGTTTGTATTTAAAATTTATGCAAATATTTGAACAAGTGTAGCTGAGAGTTTTTGCCACAGTAAAAGCATAGTATCATTGGTCTTATTTTCTGTGTTCTTTTGAGTTTTGATCTCCTGTGGGAAATCAAGGACAAATTCTATTAAATGAATACCCCTCGAGCAATTGCAGTGCTAATTTAATGCAATACTCTAACACAGGGCAAATCAGACATGATTCCCATCATGCCAATCTAGAAGAATAGCACAGACATGGGAACAGAACATGTGTGACAGCCAGGAGTGCATTTCTTGAATGTATGCTACCAAAAGCAACATACTATTCAGTATCAAGCAGCTTTTGTTTGTTTTTTTCATCTCTCTTGACTAAGATTTTAGCATCTATAATTTCTTCAACAATGACTTCTCTGATTTTAGAGTCAACAGTACCATCTCTCTGCATTGTGCTGAAGGCCTGACCTATAGCTGAAGAGTCTTTTATAAGCAGCCCACTCAGGGTGCACTCATGCATGACCTGAACTACAAATCCCACAGGACCTCAGAAGGAGGTCAATGGACTAAAGTGACATCAAACATTCATGACATCATGACTAATGTTTTGTCTACTACTCACTGTATAATTGTAGTTATGTAGCGCCACGCAGTGGATATTTATGTGTATTACAATGGCACTGTATTTTTGCACATGTGATATCGGTAAATTGTATAAAAATGTATAAGACAGATCATACAAATGTGAATGTTTTCAACTGTCCATATATATATATATATTACATAATTTGAGGGGGAAAACGTCAGATCTATAACCTGTACTTCCCTCCTGCAGTTTGGCCGTATCGACCCTCACTATCCAAAGGTCTGCGGTCACCAAGGCAATGTGCTGGACATCAAGTGGAATCCTTTCCATGACAACATAATCGCTTCTTGTTCAGAGGACTCTTCTGTGAGTAAACCTAATGTTCACCACCATAGTCAAATTAGTCTGCATTTTTAAATAACATCTGTGCAGTGATAACCGGTTTCAACTGTTTTTGTTTTCAGAAATGGAAAACTGGCATTTACTTTTACATTCACTGCACAAATATCACTTAAATGGAAACTTTATTTATTAAACCTAAATCAGTACACCACATGGATTTATAAGATGTAAGGAAACACCTAAATATATAAATGTTATTTTCATGTGTGTACTTTTGTTTTAAATAAATCATATTAAACAACTCTGCAAATATAGAAACATTTGTAAAATAAAAATAATAAATTATAAGAACAAAATGGCACACACACAATAGGCATAGAGGAGGTGAAAACATATAGGGATTTGCTGGTTTTACTTTACCACTGAAGTGCCTCAGTATGTTATATGTGACTCTGGAACACAAATTGTTTTAAAACTGAGATAATCCATGATCTGAAAGTTAAAATAAGCTTTCCATTTATGTATGGTTTGTTAAGATTTAAAAATATTTTGTCAACATACAACTATTTCAAAATCAGGAATCTGAGGGTGCAATCAAAAAAATCTGAATATTGAGAAAATTGCCTTTAAAGTTGTCCAAACAAAAGCCTTTAGCAAAGCATATTATGAATAAAAAAGTAAGTTTTGATATGTTTACAGTAAGATATATTCATGGAGCATCATCTATACTTAATTTCCTAATGTTTGGTTGGCATAAAAGGAACATTTTCAGTTTTAACCTATACACTGTATTGTTGGCTATTGCTACAAACATGATACTTATTACTGGTTTTGTGGTCCAGGGTCACAGATGTTGTATTTGTCTTTGAAGAGAAATTAAACCATTTATGAAGTTATAGAGTAATAACAAACCTGACTCTAGAGTTTAAAACTGACTTTATATTTTAATGATTCTATTGATTCAAAGGTAATATTTGTGTGTGTTCTGCATGTGTATGTGAATATGTCAGGTGCGAATATGGGAGATTCCTGATGGTGGACTGAGGAGGAATTTGACAGAGTCTGTATTAGAGCTGTATGGCCACAGCAGGCGTGTGGGGCTCATAGAGTGGCACCCAACCACCAGTGGGATTCTCTTCAGTGCTGGCTATGACTACAAGGTAATGAAATCTGTTGTACCACAATCTGGCATTTTAAAGTTTAGTAACATGAGCTGTACAAAACATCTATCCAATATTTAATCATTTAATATAACAGTGTGGACAGTCAGCACTAAAGATTGCATTCTGTTACAATAATTTGATAAAAAAAAATAAAGTTTGACTATTGGGTTTTGCTCTTTCTGTAGATTCTCATTTGGAATCTTGAGATTGGAGAGCCAGTGAAAATGATTGACTGTCACACAGATGTGATCCTCTGCATGTCATTTAATACAGAGGGCAGCCTGCTGGCCACCAGCTGCAAGGACAAGAAGCTCCGTGTCATCGAGCCCCGCTCTGGCAAAGTGCTACAGGTGTTGATTGTGTGCTACAGCCCATGCACTTTGCTTTTTTTCAAAAGATTCAATCTTTTTCCTTCTTAAAATTTAAACTGACATTTGTTTTAAAAAATGTATTTCTGTAATTTGACAGATTTTGTAAAGAAATTAATCAGATCTTAATACTTTTACTCAGCAGGGATACAAATAATTGATCAAAAGTGATAGTAAATACATTTATATAGTGTTTAAAAAAAATTTATTTCGAACTTTTTATTTATCAATGAAACTTGAAAACGGAATATTCAGGGCAACATCAATAATAATACAAAATGTTTCTTAAAAACCAATCAGCATGTTAAAATTATTTCTGTAATAATAACTGCTGAAAACCCAGCATTACCATTACCTGGATAAATAAAAATTTAAAATATATTAAACTTTAAAACGTTTTTTAATATTTTACAATAGTACTGTTTTGCTTTTACTGTTATTTAGTATTTTTTAAGTAAATAAATGCAGCCTTGGTGAGCATAAAAAAAATATCAACCCAAAAACTGTATTGCATTTTTTTATTTAAAGAAAGATTTTATTACACCAAATTAAACCATACACAAAAAATAAAACACTCTTTCATTTATACAATATTTAGATTTTTTTTTTTTATGCATGATTTTGTTGAGTAAATTTTCACTTGTTTTTGTTTTATGTTGTCAAACAGGAGGCGAATGTTAAAAACCACAAAGTGAACCGTGTTGTGTTCCTAGGCAACATAAAACGACTCCTAACGACAGGTGTGTCTCGCTGGAACACGCGCCAGATTGCTCTCTGGGACCAGGTGAGAAGGACCTGTGTGTATGTTTAGGTCAACGTTTGACCTGATCAAATATCCCCACAAGGGAATCACCTACTGTCTGCAACCAGTCAGTGGTCCCTGTAAAGAAAACAAATTAATAAACACATAATATTGTGTTAATTAATACAGAAATGCTAAAATCTGTCTGTGATGGTCAGGACTAGGATTTTGTGATGTTTTAGGGTATATTTTGTGATGTTTTAGGGTTTACAATATATCATTAGTTCAGTATAAAGACAAATGAAGTCAATGGAAAGACTTCACCTTGACAGCTAAACAAATGTGTGTTTTTGTGTGATTAATTCCCAAAACTCATCCAGAAATACATGCAGTCCCTGATGTCTGCATTACCCTAAAGATTACCATGCTGAAAGTCATTATGTTTTCTTCTCAGCATCTTCCCTGTAATTATTGTGTGATAATCACATTCATTGTTCTTTGTAAGTGTAGCTAAACAGCTACACTCGACTGCAGTAATGAGAGAATGCGGGTAAAGAAGCTGGTTGCGTTGCTCTTATTACATTGTCAGGGTTCTCAGAAAGCCTTGTATCACAAAAATGTTTTGTAAAATGGAAAAAAATATTCTCTGCAAATCTGGGTTCAAAGTTTTTTGCTCTAATACCAAACTGTCTCTCTTGACAGGAGGATCTGTCCATGCCAATCATTGAGGAGGAGATTGACGGCCTATCTGGGCTGCTTTTCCCTTTCTATGATGCAGACACTCATATGCTGTACTTAGCAGGCAAGGTACATACTTTTGAGCTTGTAAAGCTTGTACTGTGACCCTGGCATAATATATATATATATATTAGTGGTGGGCTGTTATCGGCGTTAACATGCTGCGTTAACGCGATACTCTTATTGTGCGATTAAAAAAAATATCGACAGGAATAAGATGCTTGTATATAGCCTATATAGCTGCGCGTGACAAACGCTGCTAGTATGAAAGCACAATCGGCTCCTGCTCTGCATACGCGCTGCTTACGCATGCAATGTGAAACCAGCGTTACACCTTGACATTTTCGCGCGGATGTATACCTTGCGGAATTGCACTGTAGCCCTATTTGGACGGGACTAGTTTTCTAAACTACTATATGCATGAGCTTCGATTCTTATCACCTGTCATTCATGATCTTCGTGTACCATTTCAGACAGGACTAACACCTCCATGTTTATTACAGAGGGGAGAGGGTCTGTTTTGTACATCTGAGCGTTACAGTGATCGGTTGCATAGCACTGCATAGTACGGCAAGGCACGGTTCAGTCCAGCTCACTTTTGGGGGTTTTTCCACTGGTAACAGTACCTGGTCCTTTTTTAAGTACCACCTCAGCCGAGGTTCCAAGCGAGCCGTACCGTTACCAAAATGTGACGTGTAAACTCTGCTGGTC
>JAUMHQ010000059.1:11528722-11544667 GCA_032361165.1 Enteromius paludinosus
ACACATATTCTGAATGCCTTTGGCAGAATTCAAATGAGCCATTTTAATCTAGATTAATTTCAAAATTAATCTAGATTAAAAAAAATAATCTATACCCACACCTAATATATATATTATGCCAAAAATCATTAGGATATTAAGTAAAGATTGTGTTGCGTGAAGATATTGTGTAAATGTCCTACTTTAAATATATCAATATTTCATCATGATTGTAATAATATGTCTCTGAAGTACTTAGATCATATTTTAAGTCTATATTAAGCATAAGAGACTTTTTCAAACATTTAAAAAATCCAAATCCCAAACTGAGTGTTATATTTAGAAATATATTAGATGTATAAATATTTTGTTTCAATTATATACTAAAAAGACATTTTTATGCACCAGTAGAGCATTAAATATAGATATAGCAGTTACTTGAACTGTTATCACAAATGATCACCTTAGAAAAAAACTGTATTGTCTTTGAACTGACTAAGACGGTGTAATTGCAGGGTGATGGGAACATCCGGTACTATGAGATCACCCTTGAGAAACCCTACCTGCAGTACCTCATGGAGTTCAGGTCCCCTGCACCACAGAAAGGGCTTGGTAAAGCTGAATCCACAGCCTTCAATGAACACACTACACCAGCAATGTCTGTAAAATGGTGTAGGAAACTTTCCAAATTAACCCTAGAATGCAAAAAAACTCAGATTGATATTGGATTCATTGGTTTTCTTCATTGAAAGCATTCTTTTGACAGCATTCAAAATGTTATTTCTAAATCTATGATCAAAAAATGTAAATGATAATATTCCTATGAATAATATAAGGAATCACAGAATCCTTTTTCTAATTAACAAAAGTAATTTGACTTTCTTTATGCAGTCTGGGGTTAAAGCTGGAAATTGTATGTGTAACCTTAGCACTTTCATTTTCTCAGTAGCTTCTCTGTCTTAATAAACCAACTATGTGTTGTGTTATGGTATCTTCAATATCAAGACAAAACCAACAATAAGCATGCCAATTACCAATGCCAACTTTTCACACGTTCCTCCCTCATGTGTGTATTCTGATAGGAGTGATGCCAAAGCATGGGCTGGATGTAGGAGCATGTGAAGTCTTCAGGTTTTACAAATTGGTGACTCTAAAGGGCCTGATTGAGCCAATCTCTATGATTGTACCTAGAAGGGTGAGCATAAGCACCACAAAGCTATTAGTTCACAGTTCACGGTTCCCAGTTAAATGAATCCTGGAGAGTTACACTGAAGAATGAAAGAAGTCTGTGGTAGACATATCCATTAGGTGAGGTCTATAGTTGAGTATCCTGCCAAAATGGTTCTTTTTAAGCAAGCCGTCTGACTGGATGGAGGAATCCATCACCTCTCTCTCTGTTGCTGGTGTAACTGCCACCTCAGTGAGATGAGAGTGGTGAGCCATGTAATAACCACCTTGTGAGACTAAGCATGTCCGTTATGTGCTCTGTACAGAATGGACAGCGGCAGGTTGGCCATTATTGGAGGCACAGCCTCTTATCAACACCACAATTTTAAAAACACACCCTAATAAATACAGTGGCAGTTCTGTTTCATTGCAAACAGTCTTCATACTTATCAATCCATATCTATCATGTTGCAACCAAATCAGGATGCAAAAAGAGGGTGTTATCAAATTTTGGGAGAATGTTTATTTATTTATAATTGTATTTAACAGTATTAATATTTTTATGCATATTATGTTCAATAATTGTTTTTTGTGTTTTGTATTTTTTCGTTTAGTTTTCTTACCACTGCCTTTAAATTGCCATTTTTACGGAACTGTAAAGCTAATATTTGGTAGGAAAAATACACAGTGAATATTTAATGTTTGTAATATCTGAATATTAGTTAAACATATGTTTTGTTTTTTTATTTTAGTAAATATATGTTGTTTTATTTTATTTATCACATAATACATATACTTTATACTTTTAACAACCTTTATAATTTAGGAAGGAGATCATAGTGGTAGGTTACAGGCATTCAATATTTTGAAAACCTCTAATTTTACTCCTACCCAAAATATTAGTAATTTGGCTTCATTTATAGCAGAAGACTTGGAATTCATCAGACCCACATGAACCTGGAAAAATAAATGTCTGAATCTGGATTCATTGAAGAGTTCATTTACAAAAAAAAAAACGATAGCTTTTTTTTTTCAGAAATATTTTTTTTTTATTGCACATTCCAAGAAATATCAATCAAACTGCAATTTGGTTGTTTTAATTAAGCGATAATAACTTTAAAAAATACTGGTAATTTACTAAATTAAATTTGCTTGAAAGTTTTATTTATTATTATTTATTTATTTATTTATTGTAAATATCAAAACTGTTTTATAGCAAACCCAGAGAAGTCCCCACACTCATTTTTGGGGGAAAAAAGCAGTTAACTCCATATTTTATGTTTTAAACATTTTTTTAATCTTTATAATCTCAATGACAATGTAGATGCCTGATAAAGGTTTAGTTATGATTACAAACATTACATGGAACTTTTTTATCCCATGTAATGTTAAAATGCCACTTTGGCAAGGTTCCGTGAAAACGTGAAGAAGATACCACAGAAGAAGATACCACAGGTTTATCAAGTTCATCGACACTCCTCTCAGCTAGCACGTCTTTTCAAAGTGAAAGTAGCCTTGTCACCTGACCTGAATACTGTGTGCTGATTCGTTAAAATGGAATTTTTGGCTTCTGTTCAAAAACAACAAGAGGTCTTGTCATCTTCTACAGTAAAACATGAACTTTCCATACCTTAAAAATGGACAATACCAGCTTTTTTGACAAAAGGTTTAGATAGTGCTACATGTGGAGAATAATGCACAGCAATCAACTCAGTTCTTTTAAGTTTATCGGGTTTTGCAAATGAACTCTTCTTTTTCATTCAGATACTTAGCTCCTTTTCATCCAGAGTTTCTCACAGTACATTAATTACACATCCTGGAGCATGCCTAAGTGCTCTGCACAATGAACTCTTGAGTCAGTGAAAATAGTGCTCTTTCTGTGAGCCTCTGGATTCCATGTATATTAGTTAAGAATGAACATTTACCTGCCCAGAGCCACACGTTAACTAAATCTAAGGTAAAACTAACCGTTATCTAACTGTACAAATAACAGTAAATTGAAAACCCTTTTTTTTTTTTTGCAGTCAGAGACATATCAGGAGGACATATATCCCATGACTCCTGGGACAGAACCTGCTCTGTCTGCCGATGAGTGGCTCAGTGGAATCAACCGAGGTAAAGAGCTGCAGTTATTTATCAGAATAAAAATATCTGGAAAAAAATAATTAATCAAATTCCTGTCTATATGAACGCATCTAGGTCCGGTGCTCATGTCCTTAAAAGAGGGCTACAACAGACCAAACAAGATGGTGTTCAAGGCTCCTGTGAAGGAAAAGAAAGGTGGAGTGGTCAATGGGATTGACCTGCTAGAAAACGTGCCTCCCCGTACAGAGAATGAGGTGTCACCATAGTTCTGTTTAGATTTATTATGGTTGTTGAAAGGATGATTTAGCCAGTACAGTTTCTATCTGAGAGGTGTGTGTGTGTGTGTGTAACCCTGTACTTTTTGCTCTGCAGCTCTTGCGGATGTTCTTCAGGCAGCAGGAAGAGTTGCGGCGACTGAAGGACGAACTTACGCAGAAGGACATTAAGATTCGACAGCTTGAGCTGGAGCTCAATAACACAAGGAACAGCCCAAATATCAACAACAATAACAACAGCAGCAACGGTAGCAGCATTTGACATTGGATCTGTGCTGTGTCTATTGATTTCCTAAAGTGACACACTATAAGCCCAGAGCGCTGCTGAAACACACACAGGCTTCCTTTTGCCTAAAACTCCAATAGCCCTCCTCTAAGACAGCAGGAGAGCAAGCGCTTGTCTTTATAAAGCAGTGTTTCGCTCTGACCCCCAGTGTTGACCCCACAGCTGCTGTGTGCTAAGTCGACTTTATTGGAGTGATGATTGTGAAAACTGTCCCATCACGTGACCTTCAGTCACACTGTCGGTCTACCTGCAGTGGATTGATTCTCTTTATGGATTGGTTCTGGTACAAGCTATTCATTGCATTATCATCTCATAATTGTAGACTAAATGTAATTATTTATTTCTCATTTTTCCCCCTCTTTATGCTACTTAGCCTCGTTCTAAACAGCTTGACAAACTCCATATAGAGAAGAAACGTGTTTTAATAAGGTCAAAAAGACGTGCTTCACCCATCAAGCTGTTATCTCATGTAAACACTAGGTCTGTTGCATCATTTTAATATGACCCACAGTGCTGTTTTAAAGTAGCAACTCAAACACCACGGTGCAGTAATCTTACACGACAGATGATACTCATCCAGCTGACATGCTCCCCAATCTAGAAGTATTGGCTTTGTATTAATATATGTTGGGGAATGTGTAGCTACACATAGCCTAATTTAGATCCTTCTCACACTGTGCAACGTGTAATATGTTCAAATCAGTTCATAGAGGCAATTCAAATGGGTTTTAAGTTAGACTCAAGTATACATAGAAGAAAAATCACTACATTCAAAAAGGCCACAAATGGTCAAATCCAATTATGAAATGAAGTAGTAATAGATGTAGTTTTAGAGACCTACACTGCAGTTCCATAGGAAAATAAAGTTTAAAGAGGACAGAAGAAAAAGAATGTTCAACAGATTAAAACATTTTAGAGACAGAAATTGTTACTTGTTTGATTCAGTAAGTTGAATGGATAGTACAGCTACTTCATTTTAATGACTGACTGTGATTTATAGAGCATAATGAGGTATTGTTACCTTTTTTAAATTAACATCTAAATCAAACCGATTTATCGATTTCCGTTTCCACCTTCGAATGAAATGTTTTCAGGTTTGTAGTTTGTAACAATTAATTTATTGTATATTTTCTGTCCTGTAACATTTAAATTATTGGCCCTTTTAATCTACTTACTTCTTGGATCACCTCTTATAAAGTGCGATGTATTTAGCTTTTAGCGACGTATTTCAATGTAAAGCCTCTCAAATGTTTCATTGCAAAGCTGACCAGTTCCTTGTGGGCAAATACACTCTGCACCACCGCCACGAAACACTCCAGCTGCTCTCTAAAGGTTACTCTTTTAATTACGATTTAAAACATTATTTTTTGAGGGACAAACTGGACCAGCTCTTTTTTTTTTAAAGTAGAATGGCACATTTACTCGACCTATAAGCTGATGTGCTCAAATGTTATCCCTTTTGGAAGTATATATTCAGGTCTCTAAATGAACAAGTGGTTGTAAATAACCTCGCTCGACCAGCACGAATAAGAAAGTGTGACTTTAGCAAGTGAGTGTTTGACATTTTCCTGCTGTTGCTATTTAATGAGAACAATGTGAGCCTCAAGCTTTGTAAATATTTTGCTTCATAAAACAATAACACAACTCCAACGGGTCTTGCTTCGTTATTGCATAGTAATATCGCGTTTTGAGGAGCAGGTGCATTTGAGGTATTCTGACATTAGGGGGCGGTAAAGCCACAGTCTTGCTCATCTCAACATATCACATACGCCTTCATTTGCCATAAAAGGGACTTCACAGCATGCTCAACATGTTAAAGAGCAGTTCAGGCACACACACACACAGAAACACAAGCATAGAATATGCCGGGTAATAACTGGACCTAGCTAAATGGGCTAAACAGTGAAGAACGGGTTGTATGTAGCTAGTAGCTACATTACAAATCTTGTGCCTTATAAGTATGCATCATTTTAGATGTTGATGTGGTTATTAATTAGTTCACAGCGTACGGTGCCAGAATATTTATATTGTACTCAGGCCCCTTTCATTGGGTGTCAGGCGAGGCGCTCACTGCCTATACAAGCACAATTCATGTAGAAATATTTCGTGCTGACAATGCCTGAAAAATTAGGAGGCAAGACATTAGGCTAACCTTTGTCTTTGATTAAAATGAAGAGCATTAATTGGTAATCACTACTCAGTATTTCACTATTCATTATGATTAACTGACTAACTTAGGCATGTTGCACGAAAGGTAATTGCATGCAAGGTAAAAACCTCGTTCTGAGGAAGAACACTGTAACGTGCTTAGCTGAGTTTACTTAAATTGTACCATCAAATCTAAGGGTCTAGACTGAGACTAGCTTAACTGACCTTCGATCTCACACACACACACACACACACACACACACACACACACACACGACAATCTGTTTCCACAGATCACGAGACACCTTTGTTACTCTGTATGCAATGCTTTCATGCCCATGTTAACAAAGCACATGCTTATACAGTAAATATTCATTTGAACAAAAATGCTGAATTCTATTCGTGTGAAATCTTAAGTCTTCTTTTAATAAAAAAAAGTTCAATCAGTATGATCTGACAACTGGATACAGCTCAGTTAAAATGGCGTTTGCTTTCTATTTAAATTAGCATGACGCTTCTGAATATTTACACAATATTCAGTCAGGTATCATCAAAAATATACAAGCTATTTTCCCTGAGCTTCACAATGCAATTGCACGTCATATATTCAGTTAACCCTGAATATATTCAGATACACACTCGTCATCTCAGCACAAGACTTCAAATACATAATCTATTGATCAAGTATGTAATCACATCTAATTACAATAAGTGGATTTTCTGTGGCTGTCAGAACAGAGAACTTCAAATTACCATAGAGCCTCTTGCGTTTTTATTCATTTTATTACAGTTAATGGTTACAACTGAGATTATTTGTGAAAATGTCTGCCATTATCAAAGGGAATCAGAAAAAAAATATATTTGGTCATTATTTACAAAGAACACAAAACCTCTGAACTATCCACACAAAAGGGAGAAGGGGTTTAGGGCTCATTTGACAAGGGCAGACACTCGGCTCTGAACATTAAAAAATAAAATAAAATAAAAATCACATTGAGAGGTTGAACTGTGCATGTCCAAGCAGACATCATGATGTATTCTTCATGCCTAAACAGCACGTCACACGGTGGTGGTGGTGGTGGTGATGATGAAAACACCAAAGAAACAAATACACAAATAAAAGATGCAATAAAAAAGTGGGTTAGAAAATGTTCTTCCTTGAAATCCAGTAGTCAACTTTAAAATAGAGTCAGCCATGCACTTCTAAAAGGTTTTTGGTTGTTGTTTTTTTTCTTTTTTTAATACATAAGTCATCACCAGCATTTAGGCATCAACAGTAAAGACAGGGAAAAATTACAAGAGCATACTGGTCTTTTTTTTTCCAACAATAATAAATTTCCACACTGTGTTGTCAGCCATTTGAAGAGCTTTTGGAGAAAATGAAGGGAATCAAACTGAAAGTACAAACCAAACCAAAAGAAAACAACAACAACATCAACAACAAAAAGGCTAAAAACAAATATTTAAACTGTGTCCTCGTTTATACTAACCCACCCCCTACCATTTGAATACCTCCCCAAACCATCGCAGAGTGACAATAGGACAGATATACAGGGGTTAAACGGTCAGATCACAATGGGGGGAGTGCATGTTCAGTCATCATCTTCCTCCCCTTCCTCATCCTCTCTTTTCCTCTTCTGCCCCCGATCCTCCTCTGTAAACACAACACGGGAGCACCAGAAGTTTCGTTTACTCTTGCCCTGCTGACCAGCATTCAATTCAAACTTTACAAACATTTCACTTACCAAAGTCTTCCTCATCATCTACCTCGCCGTCATTTAACTCTTCTTCCTCCTCTTCCTAGAAGCGTGCGAAAAATGCAGAATTGTGCAACCTGTACGAGTATTTTTAAATAAAAGTAACCATTTGTTTCCGACATTAACCTCTCCGCTGATGTCCTCTTCTTCCTCCTCTTCACCCTCTTCCTCATCATCCTCCTCTCCCTCCTCTTCATCTTCATCTCCTGGAGCTGCATCTTCATCGTACTCCTCCTCCTCTCCCTCTGCAGACAAAATTAGGTCAATGACAAAGGAATTCCTTAATCTCAATTTAAAAACTGATACATCTTAAAGCATGACGTCTCTTCGGAAAACATACCATCTTCATCATCCTCGTCATCGTCTAGGCCTTCAACGTAAGCTTCGGCGTCAGAGTCTGGCGCTTCTTTATCCTCTTTGTCGTAGCCGTCGAGATATGTCAACTGAGGGAGCAGCTTGAAAACATTTTCTCTGTAGTCATTCAGGTTTGTCACCTCACAGTTGAACAAGTCTAAACTTTTGAGGCTTTCCAATTTTTTCTGTTGGGAAAAGGAACGGAGAAATTAGTGTGTTGTTTTAATCATTTCAAGCCATTTGAAATGAAAGGTTTTTTTTGTGACGGCACCGAAATTATTTAGATGTGTCGTTCACGAATGCTAATAATAGCATCTGTTTAAAGTCTCGACACAGTGTAATCGGAGTGTGTATCATATAAAATCAATTAATTAAAAACATTTCATCAGTAAGTTTGTAAATTAACAAAGATATTAAAATCGCATCTTACCAGGGGTTCGATGGTGCTGAGGTCTTTAATTTTGTTGCCGCTGAGGTTGAGATGGGTGAGGTTGGGACACTTCTCTGCCAGTACCTCCAGACCCCCTGAGATTCTGTTATCACTAAGCTCGAGCTGTGAATAACACGATTCCGAGGCAAATTAATAAAACAGGCAAAGACTTCCCACCATCCCAAAAACCATTGGTGATACTTCTGATGTAGTGGCGAACAAAGCACCTATTACCTTTTTGAGTTTGTTTAGCTTCGGCAAATTGGCGACTGATGTTAAGCCTACATTGATTGTGCTTAAAAATTCCAGCTCTTCAAACTCATCAGTGAGGCCCTCAATTTTGCCCTCGTTTGACCGACAGTTGTCGAGCACAAGCTCTTTCACCTGTTAAAGGGCACATGAGATGAAACATTATGATTAATGAATACAGCATTCATTAAAGTCTCCACCCGAAAGTATTAAATACAATCACAGCAGAGCTGTTTCTAACTTTTGCAGCATGCAAAGAGCACCATGTGTTTACTTTTATCATGTTGACCCACAAAAAAAAGTCATAATTAAGGAAAATATAATTTGGGGGAAAAAAATAAATCTTTTTTTACCGTTATCAGCAAAATAAAAAAATAAAACAATAAAACCAGCTTTTATTTTTAAAATATGAATATGTTCATCAGGTTAGAACGAGGCGGGGGGGAGGAAGGTAGCAGATAAACACGTCGCCACGACCGAGTCGGGCGCCATTCAGTTGTAAAGTTTACTTCAGCATGCGGTCTACAGTACCACATAGGGGTGCATGTTTCGGTGCTTTGACAAAATCTCACATTTGACTCCCTTTCCAACAAAATGGCTGACTCCGCAACAAGCGGCGTACATTGTTTTCCTGTGGGTAGAGCATTTTTACTATGGTGCGTGCGTGCTCGAGCAGCAAAGTAAAGACGCGTAAACGATAGCCTGGGTGTTATACAAATGCATTACATTGTCTTGGAAGAGCAAAGACACGAGGACGGACCCAAGAATTCACGAGTAGGAGGGGCAGAGAGGCGCATGATAATGCAACGGAGTGACTCTTTAAGCGAAAGGTATCGACTTTCACGGAATAAAAGTGAAATTTCAGGCTTCGTACGCGATCGACTCTCTATATTCATCGGTTCTGGTCGGTTCAACGCGTAGAGACGGCGGCTACGATTCTCTGCTCGATTAAATATCGCTCGTCTTTGTTGCTGGTTAAAATGGCGGCTTGTCCTAGATCTTGCAACTAGAGCAGCGCAGCTTCAAGCTGCGTAGCGCTCACATAAGCGCCCAGTCTGTGTCAATAACAAGCAGAGCCACACGGCTGAAAACGGCTCTTTATCCTGCCGGTGGAGACGCACAGAGGTGCTCAGAATACGGTTATGACATTTTAATTACGACTTCTATTACAGCGCATTTAGGTATGCGTAAAGGGGCAATAACAGGGACCTTGGTAACGTTGCACTGAATTGAACAAGAGACGGTAGTTACACTTGTGGGAATCGATATATAGTAAGAAAAACACGGATGACATTTAAGAAAGAGAGAGTATCGGTTTGGTCCTTGCGTTTTGGCAATGTCGTCGACATATAATGCAGTTTTAAATAGATTTGGGCACCTTTACGCAACTAGATATGCTGAGACACGATTCCTTTCTATATCGCGATTGAACAACAAATGCGCTCGTTTTCCCATCCAAATCAAATAGGCGACTATTAGTAACGTGCTAGAAGCCCTCGAAAAGATCCCGCCTAAGTATTTACACAACTTTTCTTTGATTGAGAAACGTAAACGCTTCCGAATTCGACTCAAATGCCTCAATAAAAGCCTTTTGCTGGAGAGATGCCGCGAAATTAATTTGACCGATCGGGTTATCACAAGCTATCTGTCAAACCGCCTGCACAGCAATTCGCAAAAATGCGTCCCACAACAAGTTAGCGAACTGGCCAACGACCACTGTGACTGGCGAGTATGAATGTTCAATTGAAAATGGATGTGCGAAAGTGTGAGAGAGGCATGAACTGACGGCAGGCGACTTTTGCAGCACTGAGGATGCAAAGGAAAAGGGCGCGTTCGGGGGCTACAAAGTTACAAATATGGCTTCTCACGCCGCTTCCCTTGTTTATACACTGAATGCATGGAGCTCTTGCAGTTTCCGAGCACAGCATCACCAAAAGGTCTCGCGAAAGTTGGAGAAAAATAACCAGTAAAACCGCTGAACTTGTGGGCTGTGTAGAGGGACACTGCGATAACAATATCCAAGGCTCTAGGCTTGTAACAAAGTCGCCGCAAACTTTTCATTCAAGACATCAACTTGACGCGTGCACATCTAGCGTTGTCCATCCACGCAGAACTACTCTAACCAACAGTTTTATTAAAATCATATCACTCAGCAATTAATAAAGATGCTTACGTCTGACGGCGTCCGGTTCCGCAACTCCAGGTGAATTCTCTTTTTCATATCCATCTTACTGAAGTCTAAATGAGTGATTTAAACCAAAGAGCGCAGTTAAGACTTGGAGTCTTTGCTGCACATTCAGCTATAGCCTCTTAACAAACTAGCTATTGCGAGTCTCACAAACATGATGCCTCAGTGGGTGGGAGTTGGGTGTGGGATTGTCGTCACCGGCGACCAATCAGAAACGCGGAATGGAATGTGAAAATACTCACAACTACCCTGACAGCCAATCAGCGCTCGATCACAAACTGGGTGGGGTTACAGGAACAGTTAGGTTGATCCAGCGAATCTGTTTTAGGGTGACATCTATGCGATAAAATCAACCGAACTGGCGAAGGCGCATAGACTAAACAGGGGTATGCTAGTTTCTGTAGTTTTGAGTGCGTTAATCCACACTTACACCAGGGTATAGGAGTTACGGGAATACGAAGATGTATAGAAATATACGCGTGTTGGTTGAAATACAATGCACTACAAACGCTCGTAGAAGTGAGGGCTGTGCACGTATTATGTATTTTGTCAAACTACTGCTTTCTGCCTCTAAGCACATAGTTTCCTGGCAGGTAAGTACAGTCACTTTGGACTGATGGATGGTAGACCGTCAGGAAAACACGACCCCTCCCCCTTTTGGAGGGAATGCACGGCGGCGACCACCGACACTATCTGCGCTAAAATCTTTATTACTTTTCTAGGGTAAGCAGCGAACGCTGGGGATTTTTCCCACTGCTTGTCACAAAGGGGGATTTCGCACAGTGTTGGTTTTGAAGGAGTTAGGCCTTTTTATACAAACGCTGACATGTTAAGTAGAAGCCTATAATGGTTTGAACAGATGAAGCATAATATTTCAACGCGAACCAGGGAACGGTTGCATAACGAGGCGCACTAGAGAAGACATACACCATATACAAAGCGAAGAGTGGCGAAACGACATACATCGACGTAGTTTAATTACTACAAACGAGCGAGCCCCGCTACGGCAGAGCCCATAAGTTACCAGTAGCCACTGGTCTTATTAAAAACAAGTTTGTCACATGCACTTGACTGCCACATCGCACACTCCAACCACGGGCCCACGCTTTTTCCTACAGTTCAAACCAGCCAATCGTACTTCAGGGGGAGCATTCACTTCCGCTTCTTGCTTTGACTATTGTTGGTATTGAGGGGAAAAAAACAAGGTCACCTGACTGTGCCCGGCGCCATCTTGACTCGCAAAATACAACACATTCAAATAATTATAATACCATTTATTGACTCTTAAAACGAACAAAAAGCAATAGACTTTACCTATATTTGATGTCATGTCTGTGTGTCGCTCCGCTACCCCTTAGAAAAAACGGTAGAGCAACTGCTTGGCGCATGATTGTTTTCACAAGTGCACCGGCTGGGTTGTTTGTTGAGAGAGCGCATTTCACTGGCGACTCTGTCGTTTTACAACGTTATTTCGAAATCACTTCATACCAGGACATTTTGCCCTTGAAGAAAACAGGAAAAAAAATCTTCTTCTCTCGATCTGGCCACTGACTCCAACCCGCGCAAGCGGGCTATTCTCAAGCCCTTTTGATTGTACTTGCGCATTAGTTGAGACCATTTTTCCTCTGGGTGTGTCTCACTCGTTGTCTGAACGCCCTTGCTAGCAGTACTGCATCAACTGTGTGTGTGGATTGCATTGCAGAGTGCGTGCACGATGTGCGCAGAGCCAAATCGTATTCGCACGCTTTGTGGCACACACACGCACACAGTCGCTCCTTTTCACACCACCGACGGCTAACTTTTGTGCGTGAAAGGCGAGAAACGTCATCAGGACAAAACGTAGAAAATGAGCGAACGTGCACCAACATGTTTGCTCGTACCAGTCAGAAATCACATTCTTGCGCGGAAGACTTTATCGTTTTCAAAGTGACAATGAAGACCGCGAGCATCATGTGATTCGCCACCGAGAAGGGTCGGGTATTTGAATAAAAGGCATTTGGAAAAAACGCGGGGTTATTTTAAGAGAACAGATGGATTGATGAGCTTTTGCACCATCTGCTATTATGCTAAAAGAGTGATGCAGGGATAAGCTCGTGACGCGTTTAATCATCAACCTGGACAGTGTTGCTTTAAAACAATGCTTTTCTTGTTTTTTTGCTATATTCGTTACACGAGATCGGTTGTTTTGCGAGGCGGCGTCAGAGGCGTAGCATGTGTCAAGTTTTATTTTTCACCACAGCACTGTGCATGCAAAAAATGAAATTATAAGTGCAATCAATAGGACAGAACCTCTGTTTCTGAATCATAATGTCACAAATGTGTAGTTCTTGCCATTTGGTTTGAGTAATGCATAGTTCATGTAATGAAAAGCAAGTTTAATCAAATGATTTACTCTTTGTCCAGCAATTAGTCAGCTAGACTTCTCTAACTGTATGCTACACTGGATACTGCCATTTCTTTACAAGAAAAGATTTGATTCGGCAGTTGATTCTGTTAAATTTAAACAAACCTCTCTAAAATACACCTTATTTGATTGACATAATTGCAAATATTGCAGTTTATCATATATATATCATATATAATTACACATTTCTCACTATACATCTGAATATGCACCAAGCTTCTTGATTTGACTCATGTTTCAGGGCGTTACTGAACTGACCTGGGACTGTAATAAGGAAACTTCAGTTAGGAGAAATTTTCTTAATGACATTCTAACTGAAAATGTTTCTGTAATTATCTTGACTGTGTTTTCACAATCGGTGAAAGACATCCTGCATAATTTGATTAGTGATCTCAAACTTTTGAGGCCTTACTTACCAGCTAAACCCTGCTTATGTATGTGAATTTTCGATGTTTTGCTCTTTGCTAAGAAAGCATTGAATAAGAATATCTTTGTAAATGAAGAGATCTGGGGAATATTCAGCACAGTGCAAAATGTATGATTCCAGGGGCTGCTTAAACATACATCTGCAGAAACTGCCTTTTGTACCAACAGTTGTTTTATGATTTGAAGCATATCCCTTTTGTCTCAAGCAGGCATGTCATCGGGAGAAGGCAGCTTACAGCCAGTGCTGCGAGAATGCATGCAAAATTGAAGTAGGACTGTTTGTGAAACATTTGCATGGAGAATGTCCTGTTTTACACTCTGTGAAAGTGCTCTCATGATGGAGTTAGACACTGGCCTTTAGAAGCTTGATTGTCTCAACAATATTTCCACGTATCAATTACAAGTTAATGAAATATGATGAGGTATGCATTTTCATAAATAAATCTAACAGCACAAAACTGTGACTTACTAGATTTTTGAGGGCTCACATTCATAATTTAAGGTCCAATAAACACAGTAATTCAAAAAATATGGGTGAAAGACAGAGACCTAATGCTGACCCATGTGATAGATTGTATAACTATCTTTGTCAACATGTGTAAAGGTTGCATTCTACTGAAACACCACTAGATGACAGCCTTTCATAGGCCGAAAAAACGGATACATTAGATCATGATTTCTGGAAAGCATCATGAAAATGCATTGATATTTTCTCTAATTTATTTTCTATAACCTATTTTCGTTAAATTACACAAAATGTATAAATGCCGCGTTCTTAAAGAAACTTGTTCAGTACTATTATTAGGCCTGTTATGAGGATTAATCTGAAAAGGATTATGTATTTGGGTCTGAGCAAATGGAGCACATCCTTTTAGTGACCAATTGATTATGGCCATTCTCAATTGATACAATTTAAAATTGTCTTATTTATTTTGAAATAAAACCACTACTAATAATAACTGTAAAAAATGATTGTTTTTCAGTAAGCACACCGATGGCATAGTGCTGCCATCTTCTGGTTTCCTAGTTAATTACAACACACCGACACAATCTGAAGAGTTTCACTATCTTTTTTCACTCTGCTAACTCTGCCGTTTATGAAACTTAAATATCCACTAAATGTGACCGTACTCGTGTAGAATGCTGTAAAGTGTAATTTTCATATACCTAGTTTTATAGCATAGTCCCATGTCGAAGGTTTTTTTTTAACACACTAGTCATTGACATGATGACTGTAAACGTGATTTGCTGTTATATTATATATAGCCTACAAGTACGACCTCAAACCTTATAAATAAACCATTCCTTTTGACTGTACTTTGAGTCATAATTGTATTAATATATTTCGACCACACGATGGCAGTCTAAGAAAACAAGTTAACGGTCTTAAGGAAAATATTGCTGGTGAGGCCTGTCTCGCTCAATAGTCCCGCTGGAATTTATTGATAGAAAATGAGAATCATTACAATAATTTCAGTCTATTAGGATGCAAAACACTTGAACAAATGTTTTTTTTTTTCTCATTAACTTAAATCAGAGGCTATACATGGGTGATTGTATAATTGGGGGTACATTTAATGTCCCCGCAAAAATAAAGTCATTATTTTTTCTGCTTTTTTTACCCATATGGTTATATATTTACTTATTTTTTAAATGTATTTATTATTATTTACTAATGGTTATGAATTACAGTATGTTAGAGTCAATAACAATATAACAATTTGTTTAAAAACAATTATCGGAATTAGTCTGTGTGTATCAATGTGCAATCAAAATATTATATAGTACTTTTCTTTTGGCAACATTTTGTTCATTTTATTTGTAAAAGCCCTAAATAGTGACTTAATTCTACAATATCGTTAAAAAAAAAAAAGATTATTGTCCCTAAATCTTGCGTCAACTCTGTCACCATACCATATTTTGCCTTTAAATTGGTGGAATTATTTCTTAGAACTGTGTTAAGTTACAGAAAATGATGTCACTTGCACTCACTGATAAGATCCAAAGCTCTGAAAAGTATCTGTGCTCTCTTAAAAAAATATTTTAATCTAAAAACCTCTTACACCAAGGCCCGGTTTCACAAAAGGGGCTTGGCTTAAGCCAGGACTAGGCATTAGTTAAATTAAGATATTTAGGCAACTTTTACAAAAATGCCTTATAAGAAAATATTACAGGTGTGCATCTTAACACAGAACAA
>JAUMHQ010000059.1:11564074-11579311 GCA_032361165.1 Enteromius paludinosus
TGTTTCTGAGTCCTGCCTGCCCGAGAGGAGCGAGAGCGCGAGCTCACTCACCGCTGCCGAGCCAACACTCGTAACAGCAATAACATGCTTATTTTATTTCTAAAATTTGACAGTCATATTACATTTAAATAGCAATAGACTGATACTTCATATATTTTAGGCATATATTTTAGGGACTGTCAATCCAAAAATGACAATCAAATCATGTAATATCAAACAAAACTGGTCACTTTTTTGTTTGTTTCTGTAGAACATAAAAAGATATCCCTTCTTTTAAAAAAAGGAAACCTGTGATGACAAACTCTTTGGTTCTTCAGAATATAGGAAGAAAATGATACAAGTTTGAAATGATGTGTTTATGAGTAAACCATAACACAATTTTAATTTTGGGTCAACTATTCCTGTTTTAAAATCCACAATATTCTGGAAACGTCTCATATTTTCTTAGATGCTTTTGAATGTTATTGATTTATTGCCTTCAAACGTTTCTATCCACAACTCTCTCATTTTCTAAACTGAGTGTTTTCCATTAAGGTGATAATCACAAAAGCACACCGGAGCATCAAAAGGGGCATCATCACTGTCTGAGAGAAAATGAGAAACTGCAGCGGACTATAAATATCCAGTTTCTACCTTATCTCTGTCATTCAGTTTTCTCTGTTGAATTACTGAAACTACAAATACCTCAGGAACAATGCCCTCTTTTCCTCTCTGTGACTCAGGCCAGCACGCGCACACACACACACACACACACACACACACACACACACACACATAATGAGATAACATCAGCCATCTTTGTGTTGAGCATTTCCAAACAGCCTTTTCCCTCTCACTTGTAATTCTTCTGCAGCTGTGGATGAGCAAATAAACTGCAGTCCCTGATGATTACTCTGACTGTGGTGACTCAAGAACTGAATGGACCATTTTCCAGACCCAAGGCTGCCCGTTCTTCAGGATAGTTTTTTGGCTTTGAGCAAAAAGACAGAGAGAAACAGTCAAACATCAAATTGTCAAATATGCATTGAAATTTGCAGCTGTGGTTATAGAGACTTACAGTTAAGCCATGGACTACAAAACAACCTTTGTCAATGTAAGGGAAGTAAGTAAGTAAAGTCTTTATATCATTATAAAAGTTAAATGTTATTTTATATCAATAAAATGACAAAGCAGAACAGTATCTCAGGGCATTTATTCGTAGTAGCTAGGACGGCGTGATTTGACATCACAGCGCTGTGTGCTGGAACAGTGTGTGGGTGCATAATCACAAGCGTTTTGTGACTGTTGGCACAGCTTGACATGTTTTTGGTGGGGAACTCATGAGGGTCATGGGGCTGGTCATTAGGACTGTTTCCAGATGGATCGTGGGTAGTGATGCAGTACAGTGGCAGTGTACATGATCATTGTCATGCTCCTTCTCTCTGCAAACTGACTCATTGTGTTAATCTATGCACCAAATGCGCACGTTCTAGAAGAGACGTCAGTGTCTGTAATAATGGGTCTCTTGGGTAAGACTATTAAGAGGAAGCAAAAAAAAAAAAACATATGCTGATTTGAAGTAGCTCACATCTGACACATGGATTTCACACGGTCCAGATGATGACAGGATGACATAGGACCAACACTATGTTGCTGTCTGGGACAAAGCATTACACATAGCTTCAAATATATGGCCATAATTTGCTAAACTAAGTTGTAACGTAAAAAGTTGCTGTAGTTGATTAAACTCGAAGTTGACTGTTTTTTTTGCCTCTTCTTCTAATTTCTAAGGCCTCTAAATGATCAATATGACCAAAACCTTCCTGAGAAACCTGTCGTGCACAATCTACTACATGCTCTCTGTCCTTTGATAGTTCATACTTTTAGTTTGCTCGTATCCTTTAGGTTGTGGCAGTCTATTCGCAGTGAAATCTTCAATGATTTTCATGAAGTAAACATAAGAATAGCTTTTACATTTTTAGTAATATTTAAATATTTTCATTTGAATCAATTTACTATTTACCCATACATGTTTATCTTTTCAAATAACCTACATGGTAAAATATATAATTAAAAGGTTTTAAAGGAATGTTTAACTTTACATCTCTAGTCATTGCATTACATGTTTAGCCCCCAGTTAAAAGTACAGAGTTTTAATAATAAAACCAGAGTTTTTTCATGGGTTTCATCTTACTTGACATATTATTGGGAGATACAGAGTACAAAAATGTATATGCATTTTATAAGTAGTTACATAACAAGTCACCAGAGATTCATTTTACCAAATTTCATTTTCATTTGCTCGGTTTGGGCTTCTGAGAGAGATTCATGAGACTATTATTCATAAGTCATTCTTTACATGAAGCAATGTCTTATTTTTAGAGTCGGCAGAACTCAGATTGTGGTGTGCATATCGGTTTTCCTATGTTTGGTTTAGCAAAACTCTTTAACAGATCACACGCTCCGGTTCCCTCGGTGTCTTCTCAATCCTCCTGTAAACAAACTGCATGATTGAGCTCTAGAAATTGCTATCCAGAATGCCCATCTCAGTGAACTGACCAATAATGTCTTAAGGTCTCGCCTTCCGCTTCCTTATTGGACGACGTGTTTCGAGTGTGATTGGTCAGTCCAGCGCCGTCAGCAGCGTTGTGATATCGCGAGATTTGTGGCATATGTTCTCTCGCTGCAGCGCTGTAGCGGGCTGAGTGTGGGTGCTTGACTGCCAGTGGAGCACCCGTCTCTCTCTCAAGCTAAGTGCAAGCTGCGATATCAAGGCTGTTTACGTTGTCTTTTAACTTTTGAATGGCCCGAGGAACCGCGCGCTTGAATGTCGCAAAGGTGAGTAAATACTGCT
Source organism: Enteromius paludinosus (assembly GCA_032361165.1). Taxonomy (NCBI): domain Eukaryota; kingdom Metazoa; phylum Chordata; class Actinopteri; order Cypriniformes; family Cyprinidae; genus Enteromius; species Enteromius paludinosus. The sequence goes on from JAUMHQ010000059.1 coordinate 11,566,908, forward strand.
TCTTTACGTCCTAATGAGAATGAATCTTTTTGCTCATTTAGTTGCAGTGCTAACACGTCGACAGTGCAGTGCCTTTGAGTTGAGCGTCAGGACTGCTAGCAGCTAGTCTCACTTAATATTAGTTTGTTTAACTCTTAATTGCTTAAAAATCATTAAACGATAAACTCTAGTTCCCATAGCAACATCACTGTGCTCGTCCCTTTGACAGCATGTCCTTGCGACTGTCGCGGAATATAAAGAAGTTCCCATACCCTTGCTAATCAGTGCTAGTGAGGAATAAATAGTTAAAGCTCATTTGTGTGTGATGATGGACTCTCACTGATAATGCATCTTTGCAGGACTGCTTCCTTTGGGCACATACGGTTTTGTTTTCAAGATATTATAGATTATTTGATAGGAACTTTTGGTTCGAGTGTCCGCTTTTTTTCTTTGAGATGAAAGCAGCAGTGGACTTTACAGAAACGCTTCTATCGCTTTTATAAGCTGAAGTGGTTCTCGGCATAGTGGAGCTATTACATGTTGAATGAGCACATACCTGAATATAGAATTGACCTTAAGAATTAAGGTGGCACAGTGCTAATGTGTCCTAGAAGTGTGCTTGGTAATATTTTGCCATTTTTTTAATAATAAAAAAAGCAAGAAATATAATTATAGGAATTATTAAATCTAAAACAAGAAGACATTACATTTTAGTGTGTATATATATATATATACTTTATTTATTATACAATTCTGGTCAGTTGTGATCAGATATTTCCCAATATTTGCTGTCATACACTAAATAATAGGTTGCCCATCCAGGAACATAAAATTGGTCAGTGTGGGTTATCTTTTGTTGTTATTTCTAGTATTATAGCAATTGTTAATATTTTGTATTATTTGAGTTTTGATTTTCTTAGTAGTGTTAGTATTTTAGTGTTGTGCTCATTTGTTCTTAAATATTTCTATTCCATCTTTTTCTTATTTCAGTTTGAGTTATTTTAGTACTGTACTTTAACTTATGCACTTTAACACTATGTATCAGTGTCCAGGGCAAAACATTATTTGTTTACGTTGTCATCTATATATTTATTTGTTTATATATTCATAATTTGTTTTATTTTAGCTTTATTCAGCGACCAAAATTATTTTAAATGGTTGTAGTTTTAGATAACGCATGCTTTTCACAGACAGTTGATGATGCGTTTCCACTAGGCCTGGACTATATGGCCAGAAAAAAAAAAAAAAAAAAAAATATATATATATATAATAAAAAAAAAAATTATATATATTTTATTAATTTTTTTCAGAATGTTTAACAGATTCTCGTAAATTTTAAAATGTAACTTTTTCTTCATTAACCCTCAAGTTAAAGAAGGTTCTATTCCAAGTGCATGACTTCCAGTTGTCAACATGATGTAAATGTTAAACAAATCACTTGTTAAATGTCTTCGTGGAAAAGATGCGTGAACTACAACTCCATCTTGTACAAACTTGTCTGAGACATAATATGTTCATGTTCAGAAAATGCTGAAAATCTCAGAAAATTTAAAAAGGTGAAAAGTAATTCAATTTCATTTAAAATGACTGAAAGTATAACACCAGGAGACTTTTATTAGCAGTACATGTTCTATAAAAACAACAGCAGCTTTCAGCCTGTCCCCATGATGCAAACATGGAATAATAATATTTGCTTTAATCTCCCTTGTATGTCTTACGAAATTTACCCTTCCGTGTTTCAACTTGGAAATGTGAAAAGGGTTTACAAAGTGCAGCACCACTGCTAAAATAAGTCTAATGTCGTAGTAAAAGACTTTAATATCAAGAAAGTTTTTTTCATCCTTTCGGATCATCTCAAAAATACCAGCTAGCACCATGTTTTAGGTATGCATGCCCATTTGTGCACAGAAGACACCTGGACCAGTAACAAATTGGCTGCGGTATGGGCTTTACATTAGCTAAGTGCTATCTGAAATGGCTACATGAGTCGGTTATAGTTTCAGGGATCAGGTGTTCAAAGGACAGAGCGGAGTCATCATATTTGAGCTGTGTGGAATTGGCAAACTGTCCATCTGATAGCCTTACTTGCAGAAAAGAGTCCAGTATAGTATAAAGTGAGATTGCACTGTTTATTTTTTTATACTCCAGAAAGAAACAAATAGCTATTTTGTGCTGCTCTTCTTCAAGTACAATAGAGAGCTTCATCTCCTCTCTGGAGACACCGCCTGAGTTCTGAAGGTCAGTGGAGAACAAGAGTAGGTAGAGTCTTCAGTTAAAAACAGATTCAATTAAATTGATGATTGCTGCATTAAAATAACAGCATTTTGAATAAATATTAAAATGGCAATTCTTTATGTGTGCACATTTTACGGGAATGTGTTCAAACGTGCGTTCAACGTTTTTTGCTGCTAATTGCTCACAAACTACTTTGCAGCACCCCAAAAAGTAAATGAATGCAAAAGCTTTTATGAATACATTTTTTTTAACATTAAACCAACAAGATTTTATTTGAACTAAAAACAAGTTTGAAAAGTTGGTCGGCACGTGTTGCGTTCCCAGAATTACGCTACCAGCAGGCCAAATGCAGAACCTATGCAAAGAAACAACACTCAAACATGAACTGCTTGCATGTAAAAAGTGCTCTAAAACACACGGCGCATATATTTATTTAATTAAATCACAGCCTTCTCAATTTGATAATTTTAGCCACAGTTTGTTTTCTTTTCTGTTTATCATGCAGCCTTAATTGGGACATAGAGTGTTCCTGACTTTGCTAATGTGTCTTGAAACCTGGTAACTATCTGCCTAGACCTGTAAATGAGGCGAAGAATTCTCAATGGCTCGGTCACGTTTCACGGCCTCTGATCAGCTTTATCACTTGCTGCACATTTGCACTCCAAAGAAATGAATTAAATCCATTTTCTAACATAAGCGTAACAAGTTGGTGTCCTCTGATAAGGAAACAGTCTTCAATTTTCTTCAAAGACGTGATCTCTTACATTACCTATCTTTTTATCAACCTCTTATCACAACTTATTATAATGGGACCGCTTCAAACCCCATAGTTCAGTTTGATTAAGAAGCATATGATATTTCGTCACACTAATTGAACTGGAAGGTGCATGAGGGAATTCTGGTTGATTTTGGCCAGGAGGGAAATTAGGAGCAAAAAAGAGTGTAGTAAGAATAGAGGGCAAGCAAATTGGCAGGAACTCTGACTCATTATGAGGCCTAGTTTTCAAAAGGCCGCTGAGAGTACGTTGATGTTCAGCTTCTGTGGTTGCATTGTTATGTGGGTGGAGGAAGAAGACCTTCAGTTGTTCATAACAAAAAAAGCTTTGTCATAGTTATCACATATATAGTGTGGGGAAAAGTCTACGTAAAGTCATTGCTGAAAAAGGCATTCAGGATACTTTTAGTAGTATTCAGGCTTGAGCGTGAAAATCCAGTATTCAAAAGTAGTTTGTTGATTTGAAGAGGCATTGTGTGCCATACTATAGCTGATGGAGTCTATTATAATGAATGGTTGTCTGTGATACTGTTGTGAACACATGGCCAGGGCCTCCTGTGGGGACTAATATCAGTCAATTGTGGGAAGTCGGTCCCACTTGGCCCTTGGCTGGACACTTCCTGAGCCCTTGGACAGAGGGGCCACTCGTAATTTGGATCACTCGGATGCTGTTGATGAGTGGAGAGCTGGCCAAGGAGCAGTGCTGGCCCAGGCCTTCTGCCAGCATCACTAATCCACCACTGCCACTCTCTCCCGCCACACGGGCGGTTTAAACGAAACCTTGCTCTACCAAACTGGGACCGAAAACACTATGTATGTAAAGGGCGCTAATGGATTTCAGGCATCCAAAATCAATAAAACCAGCAGACAGAAAGGTTTATGGCTTTCTTGTAACCAATATGCTAACCGTGTTGCTGGCTTTGAAATTGACGTTTTTCTCAATTGAAGAATAGTGGGTTGTACTTCAGCAGTGTGCATGCTCTTTTGTTTGCTTCCAAAGAATGAGCCTATTTATGATGTATGAGTGTAGTTTGTTTTGAAATGTAGGCTGTAAAACACTATGAGCAAAGTCAGAACCAGTCACTGTATGTTTGGGCACACCTTATTTTTATTTTTTTTATTAGCACAGGATATTTTAAGCTGATGTTTGAATTTGTAGGTCATATTGTTTTACAATTGCACTGAGACCGCATATGTGTGTGTTTGGAACAGTTGAAAGTCTGTTAGCATGTGCCTTTCTGTCTATTATTAAATGATGACCTTTTTATGTAAAAATGAACCAAGGAAATCAAAGAAAAAAAAAAGTAAATGACAAACCTAGATAATCGCTTCGTTAAGCTTGTATTAAAATGTATTGAGCTACACTTGCTGTTATGAACTTGTTCAGAAACACATTGTGTAATGTACCTAAATAGACTTGTTGCTCAATTATAACTCATGGCTGGAGGAAATGGCTTTCATTCCTTTTCATATACTCTGGTCAACAATGACTTTTTGTGTGTTTGGTGCATCTTGGGCTGTCTATCAGCCTTTTTCTCTTCAGTCATTGAGCGTATCTAGCAGCCCTGCTAGATAATTTCTGTCTGTTCGGTAAATCACACTCATCTCACAGCGTAAGGTCTGCTCTTAAAAGTCTTTTAAGCTGTGCATGTCAGAGACCTTTAATGAAGCACTTTTAGTGGCTCACTGTTTTTTCTTTCTGCTTCTCTTTGAAATGCTGCCTTCTGTAGACCACAAATTGGTTGTTAGATTCCTGACTAAATTGCAGCTCAAGTGTTAAAAGCATTTTTGTCTTTGCATTTCATTTAAAATAAACATTTTCTGCAGGTTTTTCTTTTGCTTTCTGCCTTTTGTAACTTAGATAAATAACAAAGTTTGTGTTGTGAGCTAAACTCACAGAGGGACTGTAGACATCTCGTCTGTTGTGCTGCAGTACATAAGTAAGTGTCATGGTCCTCTGGGATCATCTGGGAGGGGGGTTGTTTATCCTGGCAGTTTATCACTTCCAACCCAGTTTGGTTCACAAACGCACCCATTCATATTTCAGTAATGCCCGACTATCCTAACCTCAACAGTGCAAATTCCACCAGCCCTGTAACAAAGACCTTGGAGCCCTGTCTATCCGGGCACCAAGAAAAACAGTGTTTTAAAAACAATACAGATGGTGTTTGTCTTTCTCTTATCTGTTGTTTTAGCTGCTGAATGAACAAAGCAAAGGGAGGGGGTGTCAGGGGTTCCAGTCTAGCAATTATTATTTGGCAAAGCAGCCACCAGCCAGACTTTATATGTGCGTGCCAGCTTTGTGACGTTCTCAGAGTTATGGTAGTGATCAGACTGCACACACTGGGTTCTGATGGAGGAGTTCTCGTTGGCCTGCTATGTTTCCTGCTGTCCAATAAGCTGTCAAGCTATTGACATGACTGTTGGACATGTCACACCCCACCTGCTCCGCTCCACCACCCAGCTGAGATCAGATGCAAGGGCCTGGACCCTTCCCAAGCTCTTGATGTTTTCCAGTCTCTTTAGTGCTTCAGTGAGTTTTCAGTAGCACATGCCTGGTTGAGCTAGATGAGGCATCATTGATGGTTGAGTAGATCTATGAGTTACTGTCACACACCTGCACAGCCTCTGGCTTTTTGATGAAATTTGATGCTTGGAAACCAAAATATATCACTTAAAGGATTCCTGAAGAGAGTAAGGGTTAGGTTTTTTTTTTCTTTTTATAGGAAAGCATTGTACTTTTTCGTCTGGTTTTCCAATTTTCAGCTGAAACATGTTGCCCTCGGACCTCCTACAAGGATCTACTTTCACGCCATGTCGCCTCTTGATAGTTTGCAGGTGTGAAGAGAATAAGAATGTGACCTTCTGTGAATGACGAGGTGCAACTGTATAGCTTTGCCTTGATCTTCAGCAAATACTGTGCTGCTGATTATCTTGAAGCTTCTTAAAATCCATCAAAGGATTGTGTCACATGAGAGCTTCGGTGTCTCATGACAAGCACAAACCCTTTGATTTCAGCTAATACAAAGAAAGTTTTGCAAATTTGTAATGCAGTTTGGATGTGCTGGATTTGCCGTTGGCTTGGTTTTGACTGAAAATGCAGATTTTTGAAAAGGACAGTACTGGCCACACACTGCTGCTGGGCATTGTCAGTTCAATGTTGTTATTGCACTCTTCTCAATGCATGTTTTCTGAAAGCAGCTTTGGAAAGATCAATGCTTTAAACCCCCAGTGACAGTAGGGAGAAAAACTCCCTTCCTGCCTAAATCATCTAAGGAGAAAAACACCACGAGTGGGAACCTGTCCTCTGGTTGATGCTTATCTTTATTTTATAGTTCCAGCCATATAATTACCAGACTTCAGCAATTAAAGAGTACTGGAGGAGAGCTAAATCTTAGTGTTATTGAAGGGATTCAGAAAGTTTTTTTTTTTTTTTTTGTGACCTTTCTATAGAAATATCTACTTAGCATTTACAATTAAGTATCTTAGTGTCAGCAATAAGATCTATGATATGATTTAAGTCTTATGACAGTGCTTTCATGTGAATTCAAACATCCTTGTTTCTGAATTTCTATTTATAAAGTTTGGCAGTTAAACACACTTTCCACTTGGGGAAGTACGGTAAGGCTTTTTTTGTTGTTTTTTTAAACAGTGCTTCAGAAGGGCTGTCTGAAAAATCCCTTCAAAGTGCGCAGCTCAATCATCTGCACTTATTTACCCATCTCTCTGCATGCATAATAGCTCTTTTTTTTAAGCGTCCTTTGTGCTGCTTTGGCTGATGGAGTGCTTTGAGGTCAAGAGAACTACTATTTATCAGGCCTTCTTTAGTGAAAACTATAGGAGAGTTCTTGAAAAGCACATTTAGCCAACGTTTGAAGCTATGCTTAAATGGATCCCTCTCATAAGGAGCCTGGCTAATCAAAAGAAAGCATTCTTGAACTGTAGCTTGGCTGTTTTTATTAAAGGTGAATGGAACTTGAGTTTGTGTGGTCTATGTGTGGTAGGAGGTAGGGTATCTCTGCTACAGTCGTAGAAACATGAGCAAAGCCTTGGATGGGTGACGTGCCCAGTTTCATAAGGCCAATGTGTTTGGCCTGCTTGCATCCATTCAGTCTGTTGCAGGGAAAAGGACAAAAGAAGCTCATATGTACACACATGAATCCTTCAAAAGGTGAAAGCAAAGTGAGCTTCCTTAAAATGATTCAAACTGAGACCATTTCAAGCGGTGCTCTAAATATGGTTTGCTGTTAGTCTCTGGTGCAGTTCACTTTTAAATATTTTTTGAATGCAAAACAGGAAAAAGCTTATTTTAATATAACTACATTGAATTATATTAAGCATTTTATGCTTTCATTTTGTCTTTTAGAAAACAAAACGGTGTCTAATAAAGATACTTTGTTAATGCCACTGATAAATAAAAGGTGTTTTGCTGAGCAAAGATAGCTGTGCATTATTTGTGCATTATTTATGCATTATTTATGATGCAAATAATTTGAATTAATCCAGTTAATTGACATTTTAGTAACTTTTTAAACTTTTAATAATTAGAATTAATGGAGATTCAGTTTGGTTCTTTTAAAAACTTTTTGTCAAAACATCCTATATGACCTCTTCTCTTAAAAATAGACCCCAGCTGCAATAATGAATGAAAACCGTATCAACTCTATATGAAGATTGCTTTCAAAAATAAACCTGTTGTGTCTGTTTCTTTGGCAAGAAACGACACTGTTGAGAAAACTGAGGATTTTCAGCAGGAAGTGTTTTCCAAGCAGACAGCCTTGAAATGAACCCTGCTGTGCATTCTGTCTTTAGATATTTTACACAGAAACACTCATATATACACGGGTATGGAAAGCATAAACCTTGCAAATACATTTTTGCGCTCTCTTTGAAGAGGAGCAACAGCTTGGATATCTGTTAATGTGGTGAGTGCCCTGAAAGCCCTCTGACTGAAACATGTCATTTCCACAGAAGGCAGGAAGTTAGATTCAGTTCCAGCAGTGTACATCAAAGAACGCTCTGAAATCTGGAAAAGCTCTCTGTGGACGCAGGATGATATGACTCATCTTGGTGGATGTTTACTTTGCTCTGTTGTGTTTGTGCTCTCCCGTTAAGTACCCTTAAAATCCAGCTGAGGTTTGTCAGACTTGGGATAATTTTGTGTCTGATTTGTTTTAATAGTGTTCCATTGCCTCTGTCTTTCTAATTTGAAGTTAAATTGAGTTTAGCTTTTTTTCATCATGCATGTTCGTTCCAGGTTCAGAAGGACTGAAGCACATTCTCACTTTAAAATGACCTACTTTAGCATGGTATTTGAATCACGCTCTAAAATTCTACATTTTGTTTCTCATGGTGCTGTACTGCAGGCACACACATGCTCTCAGAAACCCATTGCACTTCTAGTTAGCTGTCTCTCTTCCTGCAGGCCTGTGTGGAATATTCCAGCCTGGGTGGAGGGTGGCGGGTGGTGAGCCCAGTGTGAGGCTCTTTCACTGGGGGACAGAGTTGTTCACAAGCTCAGTAAGAGGATTTTTCTCCCTGTTGACCGCCATGATGCCAGGTAGGGAGCTCAGGAGTGGGGGAGGGGTGTGTTTTTTTCCCTTCTCTTCCTTTTTATATATATTATTTGGGTTTAGAAGACGAGCGTGGTGGAGAAGAGTCAAGATTACCTTTTATTATTGTTTTAGCTCATTGCTGCTGCAGAGGCAAACAGATGAAGAAACTGCATTCTACTTTACTTATGAATATTGATGAATGTTTTGTGGCATATCAAGACCTATATTAACTTTAATGATGCCCGAGATTATTTTAGACTAGTTGTTGGAGCTGGAATTTACAGTACTTGCATTCAAGTGAATTGTTAATTTACTGTGCTTTTATCACTTGATTTAGGGGTGCACGATATGACCAAAATCTTATATCACAATAGGAGTCATTTTATTTCAAGGTAACCATATATATCGCAATATATACATTTTTGGTTTAAATACGATCTTTATGATATCAAAAATGTGTAAATTAGACATTTCAAGAGCAATGCTATATTATTTTTCTCTTTTGTTGTTTGATTAACATAAACAACAGGATTATTAGACTGCTGCCACTTTTAAGAGCTGCCCAGATCCAGTGTTTTGTTATGCATGTGTTTTCTTTCTCAGCTGTTTGCTTTCACTTAAAGGCCTTTTCACAAATTTAAAGATAACAATAAAGATTTCTCTCTTTTTTTTGGTGAGATTGAGTTATGCTAGTCTTGTGAACATTGGTGTCATGGAACTACATTTATGAGTGTAAAATAGCTTTTAACTTCTGTGGTTAGTGTTTTGTTTTTGTTTTTTTGAGAACATGGTAGTACGTTCCATTTACAGCATCATGCATTTTTTACATTTTTTTTACATGTTTGGTCTGGGAGAACTTGCCATATGCTGTTGTCTGAATGCATACCAAAGGCTTTATATAGACTCGCACTCTGATGTGTCAGCACTGTTTAACTCTGTTTTGTTTGCTGGTTTGTCGTCTCTAATTAATGTCACTTGAGTACTTCTGACTTGTCATAATGGTTGTTTGAGCAAGCTCTGAAAACACTGGAAAAAGCTCTGAAAAGTGTTGCAAGTCCCTGCTTTGGGATTAAAGTTAATTCCTAAATGTCAACCTCTGTCACGCAGTCCATCTTATCCATCACAAAAGACTTCCTTTGTTCAGTAGTTTCTCTCTTTGTCACTGTTAGATAAGCTTGGCTAATCAAGCCGCGGCGGTCCTCTGAACGTCTGTCTGTTCTCTGAACTCTTTCCCGATTCTGCATCTGTTAAGAAACTCTGCGCTGTCATTTCATTTTCCTCTTTCTTATGTATGGCATTGCATATTAGATGAGAATTAGGGAGGATTTTAGCGACACATTCATCTTACCTCTGGGAATGATTTAAGAAGATTTATGTAGTTGTAGAAGGAATGCAAAAATTGTAATAAAACCACTGTAAACCTATTATTAGAAATTCTACTCAACATTGTTAGTGTTTTTTGTTCTTGCAATGCCTCATATTAATGTGCAGTTATATAAACCCTCGTTCCACCTTTTTTATTTGCCTTTTGTTTTGTCTATAAAATGTGTTCTGTAGTAATTTACTGCCAGTACTGACCAGTAAACTCTTTTTAATCAGTGTTGGTCCACTTCGTATAACATGTTAATTATAAGGCAGATTAATTTAGGCTCATGATCGTAGGACCCTTTTCAGTAAAATTAAATATTTATTCATAGTTTATTTATTTAACTTGTCCTTATTTATTTATCTAAATAGCCTAATCTTGCACACATTTTCATTTTATTTAATTTATTTCATTTTAGTGGAGCGTGAACGTTCATCAGCCTATCCGTTTCTAACACTCACACTATAAATAAGTCTACTTCCTTCCATATCTCGTTACAAGCATCCCTCCTCCTCCCCTTCTCCGGCGTTCGCATCCTCAAAAGGGGGGCACGCGGGGTTCGATCCGGACACCGCGCGCGAACTTGTGAATAGGTATATTATTCAAATTACTTGTGTATACTGACAATAACTGAAAAGAAAGCATGGCTATTTCTGTACAACTTCCGAGCAGCGATCAAGAGCACATAGTATGGCTTTATTCAAATTTATGGGCACATATACTTCTTCTCTAATTCAACAACAATCCAAAAGTTGCAATGTAACATTTGGCAGCTAACCAATTATTTATTTTGCAAACAAAGCTTTGAACTAATCTCATGTTTTAAGATTCACGTCCCCAAACATTCATATGTGCACATGACACGACAACGTTTTCAGGCAAAAACAGAAAACTTTATGCATTTTTGCTTAAATGTTTACACGACAACAACATTTTTGGGACAGAAAATACCTATTTTTGTAGTTCGGGTTTTTGTAAAACACCACCATTATCATTTCCTTGTAAATACCCAATACGGTAATCTTTGTAAACAGTGATATCGTGTGCAGTATAGGGCTGGTCCGAATACCATTTTTTGAGCTTCGAGTATTCGGTAGTGATCAACATCGAATATTCGAAGCTTCGGTGGGAGGGGCCTGAATATATTTTTTATCTCTAATAAAGGCAGAAATCTCTCTGTGCGTGTCTGTTTTTTGCATTTTTATGTTGAGAACCGTTCACCCAACTGCTGCGGACGCAAGGGAGTGCAAAGTTTCATTTTTGTGTAATATGGATGCAGACAAATCGTGACACTTTCAGAATGAATAAAACTGTAATAAATTAAAGAACAGAACGAGCCGAAAGCCGGGCGCTACATGCAGCCCGGGCAGGGGTTATATTATTTAAGAACGAACATTGTACTATAATACAAAACAGTAACAGGTATGTTAGAGCAATACTTTAAATAACGTAGCACAACATTTATCAAACAAACATATAACTCCCAAATTATCAGCACAGTAATTACTGGCGCCGTAAAGGGTAGGCTATTTAAATAAAAGAATGACGCGGACTGGGCCTCGGGGCTGTTTTAGGCTTCTCCTTGTTCTTATATTATAGACATCCATCAATTAGTGATTAAAATATTGCCATGCGGCGCCGGTGAATACAACACAAGACCACGCTCCGCAGCTAAAAGCGGCTCCGCTGCATTTGTCCCGCCACAGAGAGAGAGCGTGAGCTGGCGTCAGCTCAGCTGAAGAGTGCTGCGTTCACATGCACGCAATAATCCTGCTGCAATGCCCCGGCAAAAGTATTTATTATGAATGCGTCGGGGCAAAACAATAGGAAGGCGTTTAAATTATTACTCATTCTGAGTCCGTGTCTGATTTTCCATCTCCTCATAGGCGCGCCTAAAGAGAAGTCATTTATACAGAGTATTTAATTTAATTAATTCGTTTTTTTTTTTTGTTTTTTTATTTCGTTAAGTGGTCATTTAAAGCTTTCTATAGAAATATTTACCATGTGTTTTCGCAAAGTTTCGGCTCATTTTGAGAAGCGCACCTGTTCAAGACGAGAAGGCAGAACGCGCTTGTATTCTGTATTTGATCAAATCAGGTTTACTGTCAGTGCACACAAATAAAAGTAGACCCTTTACAGTTCTGAATGACATATTACTCTGACCTTTATCAGAGAAAATTAAGGCGAAGGCTATAAAATCCAAGTGCTGGCTGGTGTATTTATCTCCTCCAGAACGCTCATATCTGCACAAACCATTATGTCGCACATTTATTCTTTTACTGTTTAACGCTTAAACATTGTTTTATGTTTGAACTGTCTTAGCATGCCTATCGATTTTTTTTTTTTTAAGGCAAGTGGTGATGATTTGAGAAGGCTAAATTGATCAGTCATATTTTATGATCAGCTCTCTGTCTTCAGCTGGCCGCTTGGTACTTTAAAAAACACAAACTTATATTTAACGAACAAAAAAATTCTAAATTAGCTTAATAAAAAA
>JAUMHQ010000059.1:11587873-11602107 GCA_032361165.1 Enteromius paludinosus
GCGCTAAAGGTGAAAGTCACCATAGCTTGTAGTATAGACTCCAACCCAACTTTGGGAAGAGATTAACGGCGATATTTGTATTTTTTTTTTATCGCGCGATAAGAGGCTGCGTTAACGCCGAGAACGGCCCACCACTAATATTAAGGCATTTTCTTATTATCTTACAAAGTCATTTCATGGTTTTGTCTGAGAAATTGGCAAAAAAACCAAGAGAAGAATTTAGTTGTTCTTGAACTAGCCTAATTTTTCAGACTGATTTTATGAACTTGTTCTTTCTAAAGATCAGGCTTAAAAGGCTGATCAGTTCGTTTATTGGACATTGCATCAGTGACACAGCACAATGAGCTTTGCTCAAGTTCACATTGATACTTGATGGTCACTGGGGTGATTTGAAATGACTATTTAATGCCATGCTTCTTTTGTCTGCGGCTTTCCTTCTTTTCTAGTCCATGTGAGGGGAGTATGACCTGAAGGAATTACTAAATTACTGGGATTTCATCTTTGAGCTTCTTCGATTTGGGTGAGAAGCAGGCATAAAAGACGAGGCTTTTAATAGTAACTGCCGACAATACCCCGTAGACAGCCACACATAAATGAGGTGTTAACTAGCACTGACACGCTGAGATTGTGCTGCTGTGACTCTCAGACAGGCATCCTGAAGATCAGCCTCTGTGACTTTTTATTAGGTCGACATGCAATGAAAAGCATTAAAAAAAATTTTACTGAAAGGATTAATGAAAAATTTAAAGCTCTTCTTGGCTGAATCATCACTAATTATCTATCTATCTGTCAGAACATTCCTATTCTTTTTATGCAGCGTAACATTGTTACATTGTGACGAATGGGAGCCTTGTCAATGCGGCTTGTATACCGTCAGAATGTTATAAACCAGCAAATACCTGATTTAAGTGCTTCGTCAATATTCCCATTTTATAAAAAAAGATCAATACCCTCTTTACGGTGTGATTTACTGCAGTTTTTAATTTAACAAGCCTTTCCTCGGGTGCTGGAAGACCGTTATGGCGGAGATTAATTGTGGGGTGAAGAGTTGCAGTCACTCTCCACACACTGTGGCTGATGGATCGTCACTACATTAACGACCGGGCTGTCGACAAGCCTGTAAATTCATCATGAATGCAATTACTAATATGTATTTGTTTCTTCTCCATCATTTACGGTCTATTTAAAGCCTGTAAGTCAGTGTTCCTTGACGTGAAAGTGTACTTAACGCCTAGGCCAAATGTGCTGTGCCAGTTTCATTTGCACTCACGACAGATTTCATTTATGGATAGCTGCCTAATTAGCTTAGAGTTGATCTAATCTTAACATCCTAAAACAATACTGCCTTAGCTTTTCGTTCCGACTCCTGACAACCGCCAACACCATCGGATGATATTAGCACATTTAATCTGTGGTTTGAATAACTTGTCCTCCTGTGGAAGCTGTTTTCCATTAGATGTTTGTCAGCAATGGAATATGCATCAACGATGCAAACGGGCAACCAGTAAACAGGCTTAGCTGGTGTTAATAGATGATATCTGAAATTGGGCCACCACCTCAGAAGAGATAAACACACAGTGATGACTTGGTCCTCGGGCTGAAGGAAATATTTTTTAGTGAGCTCCTTTTAAGGAGTAGTTTATAAGTTTCCTAAATGCAAGGAAATATTATTCTTAATTTCTTTCAGTGTGTGAAAGTTTCAGTGTGATTTTTTTTATTTTTTATTTTTTTTTTATGTTTGCACAGCTAAGCTGGAGGGCTTATCACTGTTTCTGTTTTCTCTGTTTCAGGCATGACTTCGTGAAACAGATCTCTAAATGAACCGGAGCAGAGGTCTGAAACTGTGGCTTAAAGCGCAATGACGACACAGTCAGACGTTTACTGGTGATCGGGGCTGGGTAAGAAACAAGAACCAATGCTGTTAATTACTAACCTGTTGGCATCCGGCAACTGTATGTGTTTCTTCTATATTTGGTTACGTTGAAAATGTATACTTACATACTTAAAAATGTTTTGCCCATCTGATGAAAAATACAGTAATTGTTTGAAATATCATTACAGTTTAATATAATATTTTTTCTTTTTTTCTTTTTATCGTAATATCGTTATTTCTTTCATAGCAAAGCTTAATTCAAGCCATTAGTCTAGTCTTCAGTGTCACATGATCCTTCTGAAATCATTCTACTTTGTTGATTTTAAAAATAAACATTTCTTATTATCAGGGCTGAAAACTGCTGACAGGATTCTTTAAATAGAAAGTTCAAAAGAACAGCATTTATTTGAAATGGAAATCTTTGTAACTTTATAAATGTCTTAACTGTTATTTATTTATTTATTTTTATAGACAAAGCTTAATTTTCATATTACAGATCGAAGCTACATAACAAGGCACTTGGTATAAATGAAGTACAGGTAGATTTAGCGACGAGTTAGTAAAGAACATGACTTTTATACCTCCTCTTAAGTCAGTCAGTACTATGGTTATACTACTAGGTGTGTTTAAATTTGACAGTGTGGTCTGATTTAAGTTTAAGCCTCATATCCTGTCAAATCATCCATGCAAGACTCTTACGAATGTCGTTCTGCCTTGTTTTACACGCTCCATCTGACTCTTGATCTGATGATCAGCCTCTTTCCACCCATAAAGCCCCGTTCACACTGACAGAGATTAAATCACTGGAGGTCGCAGTCTCTGTGCTGATGGATGCAAGCTGGCTGTATCCAGCCTATATCCAGTCTTCATTCCCATTGGTAGTCGCCACATTGCGTTGCATCACATTTGGTTAGGATAAGTGCAAGAGTGACTGCAGTATGTTTGCTAGTGCTGTTTATATTCGTGTACTGTGGCGGTGGGGGGGGGGGGGGGTTATAATGGCCCTGTCAGATGGTTTGCTTCTCCTGTCTTCATTTTACGAGAAGTGTTTAATCCCCCCGTTGGCCGTAAGATCGTAAGCTTTTTGGTAATATAACAGCTCTAATCCCCTGACTGCTGATGAATTGGATGAGAGGCATTACCTTCAGAGAAATTTCTCTGCTCACCCACTGCAGGAAGAGATATGACTATAAACATGGGTTTATCACACAGGCTATAGTTTAAATAGACCACTGACCAGTCATTTTTTCATTTTTCTTTTCTATATTTTATATTTTTAATAGATACCAAATTATGTTATAATATGTGCAACGGAGTCATTCTGGGAGCATGTATTATTTGAATATTAAGTTAGTTTTTTTACATTTCTGGTGACCCCAATTTTGAAAGACTATAGTCTGTGTTTTGAGAGTAAATAAAGGGAATAATGTTTTTAAGCCTTCTTAGTGATTTTTTTTCTCTTATTGGACAGGTGTCTTCATGGATTATACACTGCTCTTTCCAGCTGTCTTTAGTGCTAACCCTAACTTCTGGATATGCTGTGGTTAATTGCATTCATGTAAAAGCCAAAGTTGTTTTTCCTAGGGCCTTTACGGTGCTGATGATAGAACAGGTGTGTTGATTAGATCATAAATCACAGCCAGAAGGAGGTCTTTGCAACATCTGTTCTTTGATCATCTTGCTTTTCCAGCTTTAAACTGGATTTGCATCTTGGTGGGAGAGTAAGCACTGTACCTCAGTCTTATATCAGATCAAACCTGCAAAGAGGTTCAGTTCTAGTGGATCTGGGTTTGCGCCTTACCCTCCTCGTATTCAGCAAATCCAAAGGCTAATTTTCAGTCTTGACCAGTTACTTTCCGTGAGTTCGTTCATGTGTGCATGTGTCCTCTGTAACTGTTGATACAGGATTTCTCTCCTACTCTCTTTCTAATGAGAATTAGACTAAATTACTTCCAGTGCATTATTATTAGCCTGTCAACTGTGCTTATTATGGGCTGCATCTGTTACACGGGGGGAATCCCTCTGGCAATATCTTTTTCTCTAATGAGCCTAATAATGTGGCTGTTTCACACCGGAACAGAGGCAATTGGTGTGTTTTTGTTTCATTGGTTTACTTCTTTCATTTATCCGCACCCATCCTTTAGCTTCCAGGTCTGGCATCAGTAATAAGCTCCTTTTGAAGCTGCTGATTGCCTTTGATTCATCCCCAGGCTGATCAGCAGTTCAGAGGAGTGGAAATGTTCAGAGTTTAGTTAGATCTGACACACCTGAGCTTGAACACATGACTCACTTCTCAGTGCAGCCCAGAGGGCAACACTTCTCCTTGGCACAGGGCTTGTACTATTTCTGCTGTTGTTGGCAGGTCAGACTTTGACTAGGAGCATGCACCACCTGATCCTGACCATTGCACCATGAAGCAACTTTAGCAGTGGATGTTTCAAGAATTGTACATATAATGTAATGATATGCATAATAGTGTAATATTTCACATTTTTCAGTGTAAGCACACTTAAATGTCCAAAATTACATAATTTGATCATTCTTATAGACCTAATAAATATTATTGTACCTTATTCATGAGGGTAGTACATTATTATGAAATGGTTCTGCACCTCTGATGCAACTTTTGGAGAGTTTACTGTAAAACAAAAACCCCGTGAATGGGGGAAAAAAATGTATGGGATAGTTTGCTGCAGCTTTAGTTGATATTGAAAACCATAAATTTTCTTCTGTCAGCCGCTGAATGCTAAGTTGGGTCGCCGTGATCTAGGGTAGGGTTCTGACCACAAATTTAGCCAGTAATTTCTGTTATGCTAACAATTTTGTGCAGCTGTTCGCATGCAGTTGGCAAACGGCCGTCTATGGTTCCAGCCAGCCAATGAGTGATACAAGATCTCAACATAAGCGTAACTGCCCTTCTGAGTCTTGCTCTTCTTTACCAGAAGCCCAATTGTTTATGAACGAAATCTTGCCTCAAGAGACTTCTTTGCTTCCTGTGTTTGGCTTGAGATGTACGAGCCAGCACAAAGGCTCATATTTGAGGTATCCCGTGATTAATATGTAGTGTGATAGAGCAGGAAATCCTTTTCCCTCTGGCATTTCAAAATGTGGTTGGATACCATTTAACCCTTATTAGGTTTCCTTAAATAGGTCTCAGATTCTCCATCGGTTTCCTTCCCTGCCAAAACCTTGTCACAAAACATTTAAGGTTTGACGGAAGTTTCCAAGTGGATTAAACATGCTCATTAGTAAATACCCTGTGGTTAGATTTGTCACTTTGTTTGGCAAGATTTTTTTAATTCTGAAGGCAGTAGTTAAGGTTTTTATTTTCTTTAGTAGAATTATTGTGATTACCGTAGCTCAGACATTATAAGCTGTCCCATATAAAAAAAAATCATAAATGGGTCTCCAGCGGTTCCTCTTAGCATTGTCTGGTGTTGCATGAAGAGCCAGTGGCAGGTCTGAGTGGGGAGAACAGGCGTGCAGTTTCGGGAGCAGGTCTGTGTAGGTTGTGGTGACAAATGAGCTGAAAGCTTGGTATTCATTGCACCCAGCTCTCCTGTGCCAGCCCTGTCTTCCCTTCAACTGACAGCCTTTCATGTGTCAACAATACCTCCCACTGTTCCCTGAGCTCAAGGTGCCAGCAGAGGACAGCAGCCTGTGAAGGTGTGGCCTAGGGCTGGGTGGAAAGACTTTATATATTGTGTGACCATAGACGTATCAACCAGTAGAGATTTCACTGTTTCTTTAAAGGCCAGGTAGATCTATGGGTTGGACTGCTTGATGTATACACATAATGCAGAATCAAGGTAAGAATCAAGGATGTCTGCCAAAGAGGTCAAGAGAAACAAGGGTTTTGTATTAAGAAAAGGGGTATTCATGGTTGAAAATTCCCAAACATGCATATACGGTAGCTGGGCACCCAACTAATGTATTTATAACAGCTTGATGGATTGGATGGAGTTGATCTTAATGGTCTTGGAATGAATGGATTTTTGACTGGAACTGAAAGAGGTGTAGACCTGTAATAATCCGGTCAAAAGGAAAAGCAAGCATGTAAACTAGGGTTGGGCGATGTCGACCAATTTGGGATCGTACAATGTCTAATGTGAAACATCGCGATGGGGGGGGGTGTTTAGTTGTAACTAAAACACCCCGCCCCACAACTGACAAAACAGTGTTTGCGCGAGCAGGTGAGAGAGGATTGATCGCAGGAGTGATCGTGCACGAGTGCTTGAATTGCGTGCGGATGACACGGCAAGCTCGCGCAAGGGTTTTTAATATGAGCTCGCGGCCCTGTTTCTTCGCATGTACATCTGTTTTCCTCTCATTTACTCCAAATCATTTACCGCGCTCGCCAGCATCAGTGGTGCTCTCGCTTATTAATGGCATAGATTTGCAGCCATAGATTAAGTGTGTTTTTCGCGAGCTGGTTGCTGCTGTGGCGGGGCGGATGTCTATCGACCCAACCCTAATGTAAACGGCTGAATGAGCCGTGATGCATATGTTTTACGACATACAACATGCATATGTTTATTTACGTCTTGTTTTATGGATTAGACTGAATGTTTAATAAATATTTGCTGAAATTGAACTTGTGGTAGCTCCAGTGAACTTACTGTGGCTTTCTCCTGTCCTGAACATAGCAACATATGCTGAAGTCTTGCTTGAAATAAATGTGATGCAGTTGTAAACAAATGTGAATTATTTTGCAGTTTTTAGGGTTCATATAAATGGATCTTTCAGTGTGGATTCGGAATTGTATTCATTCGGGTTGCCAAAAATTAGTGTCCAAGATGTATGTACTTGAATATGGTAATTTTCTAGTAGATTGACTTTTCAGTCTTGTTGGCTGAAATTTACATCATGTTAATCTGCCTTTGCAATAATTTCAGATTTTTTTGTTATTTGAACAAGCAAGTTATATTTATTGATTATGGTATGAGACATAAGATTGTACAGTGACATAAGATTATAGCTATACAGATGTGTTTGGATTGACCAAGGCAGCTGTGGGTGTTGAGGTCCTGATCCAGGTAGCAGGAAACAACTGAAGATGTGGTGAATTAAATGAAAGAGCCAGCTCATGAATCAGCAGAGGGGGCGTGGCCAGAGTCAGGTCATCTCTGCGACTGAGACAGCGCTTAGCACATTCTGATGGGGAGCGCTCTACTGAGATGGATGTGCTTGTTTTGAATTCAGTTTTTGAAAGCACTGCGGTTTAATAAGTCAGCCGAACCCTGCTTTCCTCATAGGAGCTGATCGAATACAGCTGTAGCTGTGGGGACAGCAGCACATTGTTAAATCGCATTCATCCCTGACTCCTATTACCAGCCGTAAGCCTCTCTACGAAAAGCCATTTTCTTAAATCTAGCATGGTATGATGCTCCCTAGGACGTAGTGTGCTCTTCCTTTTAAGTCCGCTGTGCCACTTGTTCAGAGAAGGGATTACATCCGTGTTCCCCCTGTTTTTAGTTTGATCTCTGGATTATACAGAGCTCAGCCATATCTCCTGCATATTAGTGGATTTGAATGCAAATTATCCTTGTACACAGATGCACCCTGTACTGCAGTGGGCCGCCTGATCCAGATGCTCCATCAGTGTGGCTTGATCAGGTGCTCCACGTTAGGATTCAGATGGCACTTTCCGAGCACGTCCCTGAATCTCAGAGTAACAGCATCTGAACTCAAAGCCTGCGAAAGCCACAAAGATCAAATTATTTATAGCCTCTGCAAACGAGATGAGCTGCTTATCTTTCACGGTGCAGTCAGACGCCGCTCTCCTTCGCATGCTCTGATCAGTCGACATGGGGGAGACGAAGTAAAGGGGGGAGAGATTAGAAAGAGATGGAGCGCAGGTCTGTGAAACAAGTGCAAACTCTGCAAAGAGGATTAAACTGAAAGATTGGAAGAAAGAATGATTCACCTGCCCTGATCTTCCATAGCAGGGAATATTTCAGAAGTGTGTGAAATCAGGTTTCCACCTAATACATATGTAGGGCAGGCTAAAGGCGTGTTCATAACGCCACCATACATCATGCCTGGGTCCTTTGCACTCAGTTTGTTAAATATGGAGTGTTTGGCCATGTGGCACTTTGTTTGGGTTGATGGATTGATGCGTTTTCGTTCTCTGTTGACCTTAGACTTAGGTTTAGATTCACAGTGGTGTGGACTGCTAATGATGCCATTGGCGTGTTGTCCATGCCAAACCCAGCACAGTAATAAGCTGTAGTGAGAGGCAGTGCTGTTCTGCTTATTGATTTTTATTCTTTGCGAGGAAGATAACATGCCAAAGAAAGAAGAGATGATATGAGAGAGAGGCTGCTGATTCACGTTACGAGCTACATTTACAAAGTTAATGCGATTCTCTCCCTAGTACAGAAACCGCAGCAACAGAATATGATTTGTGAAAAGAAGAAAGATTTGTGTTTTCTGCTTTGTTAATGACTATTGCAAGAAGGGTAGTCGCTGCATTAACTACTAGTAGTGTTTGCATCCATGTTTTTTTTTAATGCAGGTTTTAAACTATTGTGAAATGATAAATGAAAACGCTAAAATGAAACTAAAGTTTCCAAAGTCCACCAAAAATATATTTTATTTCTTAGTAAGAGCATGTGCACATAAACTGTAGTGGAAACACATTTACCGAACAGTTCATAGATGAGCAGTTGAAAAAAATTATAGGACCTAAATAGTTCATATCAAGAATATGAATATGTGGATATTATCAGAATCCTCATTATTTTCATTCCCAAATTGTTATTTTGATCTAATGATTTTTCTTCAGTGGAAACGTTAGTCAAAACTAAGGCCATGTCCACACTAAAGTTTAATTTTATTTATTTATTTATTTTTTATTTTTTATTTTTTTAAACTTTCTCTCTGTTTTGGCCTTCCATACACACTGAGACGGCGTTTTTGGTCAAGATAACAGAGCTTTTTGAAAATGCTCTCCAAAGTGGATACATTTGAAAACGCAGTTTTGGCGTCACAGTGTGATCTGTGAAAATGGAGGCTTCCGAAAACGTTTTCAAATGTATCCAGATTAGTGTAGATGTAGCCTAAATTCCAGATAGTTTGTTTGTTTGTTTGTTTACTAAAACTATTATAGTCATTGTGAATTAAAATGACATAATAACATTTTAATTAAAAAAACAACAACAAAATTGCATAATTATAATTAGAACATTAGAATTTAAGTCGGCTTGAATAAAAGCTAAATAAAAATACTTTGAAAACTAAAAAAACACAAAAGCACAACAAAATTGCTAAAACCTCATTTAAAATTAAAATGAAAACTAAATGTAATTGAAATAAATTCTAATTCAAAATAAATGCTATAATAGTATAACTAATGCGAACATGAAATAAGTAGCATGCAAAAATAAATGTTTCTGTTGTAGTAAATCCAAAAAGAGCATCAATGGTGTTAGTTTTTTTGGTCAAATGCCAAGTAATACGATAAATATGTACTGCCGCTATGATTTTTAGAAGCAATATGCAAAACAGTGTATGCAGTCACCCAGACAGATATTGAATTTTTCTAATGCTGCTTTGATTATTCATGCAGAGAAAAAAATATTGATTAGACCTTTTTAAACCCTGATTAATTCCATGTAGGTATGCATAAAATTTCCTCTGACTGGATTACTGATTACTCAACAGCTTAAGTCTGAAATGTCACTTGTGTATTGCGGAGAGTATAAATATGTAATTGCATGTTTGTCTGTTATTAAAGGTCAGCCAAAGGGTCTTTCATAGAATGCGCTTTAATGTGCGTTTGTGTATTTGTGTTATAGGTAAGCAGTGATGATGCGTTGTCTGGCAGCCCGTGTTCACTACAAGACCCTGATAGTGATCTGCGCTCTCCTCTCTCTGCTCACGGTCGTTCTGTGGAACAAATGTACGAGCGAGAAAGCGTTGCGCTTCCTGCCCCGGCACCCCCAGCCCCCTCCCAGCCCAAAAATAGACAGCCATCCGCAGCAGCCCCAGCCTCCCGAACCTCCACCTGTGGTCGGCGGAGTGCGCTATGAAGAGATCGACTGCCTGATCAATGACGATGCCACCATTAAGGGTCGCAGGGAAGGCAGTGAGGTATACCTGCCCTTCAGCTGGATGGAGAAGTACTTTGAGGTGTATGGCAAGGTGGTACAGTATGACGGCTACGATCGTTTCGAGTTTTCTCACAGTTACTCCAAAGTATACGCCCAGAGAGAGCTGTACCACCCCAGCGGAGTCTTCATGTCCTTTGAGGGGTATAACGTGGAGGTGCGTGACAGAGTCAAGTGCATCAGTGGAGTGGAAGGTGAGTTCTGTGGTAATGGTTATACCTCTTTACTTCTGATCGATCTTCTCTGATAATGGTTGAAGCTACAGTATATAGACATCAAATACTCGTAAATGCAGTTTACTCCTGCTATCTTTGAACAAGCATCAAAAGCAACCAATTTTGGTTACTGAACCTTTATTTACTTTATATTATTAACAGCTGGTGTTCAATAAATGAGACTGCCTGGGGTTGTATGGACTGTAATTTGGTCCACACTGTCATTAGTATGTATTCAGCTACCAATAAAAATGTAGAAGTCTTTGCTCTGTTGGCCATTTTACAGTGTTTAAATCCATTCAGCTGGTTTTCCCCTCATAATTAGAGCAGAAAATGGAAGAAAAATCAGCAGATTCTGCCTGGGACTACTCATAACTGGTTCTCCTAATGTGTCTCACATAGTTACTTTCTCCCTCATCATCAAGATTCACCTAAATACATGTCACATTAAAGTAGCACTTAATTGTGGCACACTGGGAAAAGTAAGAGGCAAAGCGACCTGCCTCATTTCTAACACAACTTGTTAGTGGCCATTAATAGTCATTTAGAGAAGTCCAAGAGGAGTTTCCTGGAAGCCAGACTCGAATGATCTACGTCTGGTTCTTGGTGAGTAATGCACTCTCAATGGACTATACATTAAGCAAATGAAAGTGGGATTGATTCAGCCAAGAACTGAATCACAGGAGCTGATTTGATGACCTTAAACGTAATGGAGAATAATTTTGCGCTCAGACTCCCATGTGTCTTCTGGTGAATGTCAAATGAGGAAAAGCAAAACCAAATGAAAGCAAAATCATTAAATTTTTTTGTTAAGGAATCTAAGTGGCAAGCATTTTAAAAGGAACTCAGAGCAGACACTCAATGATAGGAAAAAGCTGATTATGGTAGTCTCGGTTTTGTCCTTCAGAGGCGTTTTACTGTCCAGAAACTGCATTTTTCTCTCCACTGTGTCAGTGATCCATCACTGTTTCACTGCCCTGACAGATTACTTTCAACCATTTCCTGCTGGCTCACTCTTCTCTCCACCTCTCTATCTCTTTGCAAGGACCGTCCTTCAGCAGACGGGGTTAAGTGCCCTGTTCTAGCCATCACACTGACAGAGCAGAAGTCCAATCCCAGTCTCACTTTAGTTCTTGGATCACATCAGACTAAAACCACCATATAAAAGCTATTAACACAAAGTTTGCGATGCTCTCTATAAAGAGAATAGAGGGTCGCTCAGTGCCATTCAGTCTTCTATATTCTTTTATAATGAGACTGGGTAATGAAGTAATCACTTCTTAAGGAAGTATTGAAAATGAGGTCAGTCTGATCAATACTTGAGTATAAAGAATGCCTTCTAAACCGCAACTTCATTACTATTCGCTGAAGAGGGTGCGGCGTTTCACGGTGCTTCACAGGATACTAATGCCAAACAAAGTGGAAGAATTGTAAAATTCTTAATTGGTTTATATATTCATTAACATTTTTTAAATGAACATAAATCTAATCCAGATTAGGGCGAGTGTGTGTGTGTGTGTTGGCGTAACCTGCGACAAGCATGTAAACCAAGGGTCACCAAACATTCAGCAGAGAACACACCTGCCTGGAAAGTTTCTATACTAAGTAAGGCCTTGATTAGCTGGTTCAGGTTTGTTTGAGTAGGGTTGGAGCTAAACTCTGGTGGACCAAGTCTGGTGAACAACCATTGCTCACTTCAAATGCCCAAAGAAACACAGTGCATTCTAGAGTGCTCTGAATTCAGCACATCCAGACATGCTCGTCTGAAAAGCTTTCACTCTTTGCAAAGTCATTGATCAGCATTAAGGATTAAACCACTTTCGACTCTTTTCTGGTGAAAGCTTTTAAAACACGCAGACCTTGTTTTGTGTGTGCATTCAAAGGACCCTCTTTTTTTGTAGCACCGCAAAGATTCATACCATAATCTTTGGTGGCAGGTGAAAAAATTGGGTTGTCTGTGAGTTGAGATGAAATTCTCAATGTCTGTGGCAGCAAAAAAGCAAAGGAGTTCGTAGAAGAGTTTCCTTTTCTAGCCTCCTCTTCTCCATATCCAAGAGCCAGTCCATTACTCTGAATCTGTTTACATGGAGCCGCTCTGTGTTCTGCACGCTACAAAGAAGCTCTGTAGCAGTAATGACCGTGTAGGAATGAAGGAGCCTGTAGGGAATCATCTGAGGTCTGAAGCATTGCCTCCTCCAGTAACCATGGAAAATTAAAGAATACGCTGCCTCCAAGCACAAGTGTAACATTTAAGAACAGGCTTGAGTCCAGTGTTTAATGAATGTTATGGTGCTGGTGTGACCTTCTGGTGTCCGTCAGTGTTCTGAGGTAATCATTTGGCATGTATTTTTAACTGTCCAAATGATTATGCCAACAGAAAACAGCTTTGATTCGCCATAGTAAGAAATATGGGCATTTTTTTGAAAGGTTTTGCACATGCAAACACCCAAAACAGATTAATTAGAGGTTCTGTTCCCCTCGTTTTCATCCCAAGCGTCAGAGGCACAAAAACAGTGTGTTGAGCTCAGAGGTAATAACCCACATGAGCCTGCGGCAGTGTGTTAGAGCAGAGAGCCTATTATCAGAGACAGCGGACAGACTCATCAGTCTCTGCTGAAGGGGAGAGAGAGGGAGAGAGAATAAAAAGGAATGAAAAGGAGATGAGTACGGAGGGTGACAGTGAAAGAGAGCTCCTTTTTCCTCCTCCTTCAGTATGAGGGATGGCGTCTCCTCCAGCAGAGGATCAGAGTGCTCTGAATAGTATCTAGGCCAGGGAGCGCCTCCTCAGCGCCCATCTGCCTCCTGATGCAGGTCCCACTTAGAGCCAGCATGTGTATGTGTGTGTCTTGGAAAAGCGGGAGGCAGTCTCATTGCTGTGTTTGTCATCTATATTGCCTTGTTATGTCTGTGTTTAACCCTGCATGTGGTTTTTTATGTGTATGTTTGTGAATAGATCCTTTCAAGTCCGCTATAAACCAGCAGCATGGTTGCAGTGTTTTGCCTGTGGCTTGATTATTGTCATTCCAGGCTGTAGAGGAGATAAGCTGTGGTTAAAGAAAAAGATAGAAAGAGGGTGAATGAAAGCTTGGTCAACTGTGTCTCTCAGTATTTATGTCAGTGCCGAAAGCATGACTTTATGCTACAGTCTAAGGCTATTTGCTTAGGGACATCGGTGGATTTATCCTCCCAGTGTTTGCTGTGCTTGTGTTTATATTGAGCTAATTGAAGGTTTATATGTTTTCATTTGTCTCTGTGTGTACTCTGGATTGTGTATTGGATCTAAACTGTGTAAAAGTCATTAAACCAGAAACACGATTGGCATCGGTGCAGAATACGGTTCTTCACATGATCACGAGTTAAAAACAAAAGACTCCACATTAAAAACGATCAAATATTCAAAATCTGTATCAGTATAAGACTGGCTACATGCTGAAAGAACAAGGTAAACAAATGTGTGATTTGAGTTTTATGTTAATGTGGTAAGTTGCTATGTTGCTTGGCAACCAAAAAGAAACTGGTTAGAGTCTAAAGGCCAATAAAATGCATTACTCGGGAGTAATTATTGAGCTTTTTTTTTTTTGTCAATTTCAACTGTTATTGAACATTTAATTGTTATAGAGCTGTTTTCTTTTTTAAAAAAAAAGCATTTTAAGGGGGTATTTTAGGGACTAGGTTTCATATTCAGATATGCATCACATTTTATTTTTGGGTCAAGACCACTGATCTATATAATGACTGGATCGCTCATTGCATTCTAAACTGCCGACAGCCAGTGAAGCCATCGGAAGTGTTCGATCCGCCGTCTTACTATTCCCTACCGGCAGAGAGCACCATTGAGTCACAGGCAAACCGCTGACCTAAAAATCACCCGATTTAAAGCGAATTTGCTAATTTGCTAAATTAATAATTTAACAAACATTTAAATCATTACCTGCTTCAACGCTGTTAACAAAGTCATTGTTGAAACATTTGCAGTTAGCCTACTGCATGAATAAAAGCAAAACTATAACAAAATTATAAACCAACAAACTATGA
>JAUMHQ010000059.1:11602207-11624899 GCA_032361165.1 Enteromius paludinosus
ATTTTTCATTTTCGGGTGAACTATCCCTTTAAGCTTACCAAGATGGCATGTATCTAAAAAAAATTATCATATTATAAAATATTCAAAATAGTAATATTCTAAAATATTATTACAATCAAAATCTTCTTCTTTTGTATTTTAATATATTTAAAAATATTTTTTATTCCTGTGATGGGAAAGCTGAATTTTCCGTGATGCTATTTTTTAAATGTATTTATTTTTTTAATTTTAAAATTAAGAATAGAAAGTTTTAAAATAAAAATGCAACATAAAATAATAAATCATGCTGACCCCACACTTCTGAATTGATGTGTACATATACATGTGTTACTCTTCTCTTCAGTTTTAACTCTAATGTCTCTAATATCTCTTTACCTGGTTCCTTCCTACAGGAGTACCTTTGTCCACCCAGTGGGGCCCTCAAGGGTATTTCTATGCTATCCAGATAGCTCAGTATGGCCTGAGTCATTACAGTAAGAACCTGACAGAGCGGGCACCACACATGGAGGTGTATGACACAGCGGAGGATAGAGACAGCAGGTCCAGCATGTGGACTGTCCCTAAAGGCTGTTCTCTCACTAGAGTCTATGACAAGACCAGAGCAACATCAGTACGACAGTTCAGTGCTCCAGGTACAGAAGCTGATATTGAACTACATGCTTTTAGTTTGTTCTGTCGAGTTTCATTTGTCTGGTTTTTTTTTTTTCTTTATAAACTCCATTCTGTTTTTTTTTTTATTATATGTCCTCCGGATTCACACTTAATATGTATACTATTCGTAATCAGTTTGACAAAAACAGTAATTTATCTTTTTGAAACGCCATGTAACCCCTTTAATCTGATGAAATCAGATTTTTTTTCTTATCTCTTCTGTGTTTTTCTCTGTTTATTTGCATGGCACCTTGTAGTCCTGCTTCATTGGGCATGCACATAAACCCCCTCAAAACGTCAAAACACTCTACTAACAGTGCTTCTCACACTACCGTTGAAGGATTTGCTGTCAGTATTATTTTTAAAAGAAAATGAGTTATTAAAATACTTTATGGTGTCCTTGTTTCAGTATAATTATACATTTAAAAACTGAATAATACTAATTAACTACATGTATTTACTATATGGTAAGGATTAGGCTTAATATGCATAATTCATTGTCATTATATTAGTAAATACATTTAACATGGCTTACATGTCCACTATTATGGATTTTTGAAAATGACCTTTCTTGTGGTGTATAACACAGCTCTAAGTGAATGAAAACATCCTGCAAAGTTGTAAATATACAAGTGCACCGTGTGTAAAGCCTCTGTCTCTCTCCGAAGAAAGAGTCGACTCATTGAATCACTGAAATATTTAAACAAGTCGTTTTTAAAAGAGTCCCAAGCTGTTCCATGGTGACATCAAAGTGAAACATTAGCACATTGCCCACCCACTTGCTGGCATGCAGACCTGGGAAAAGTGATTTTAAAATACTAATTCATTCTTTGCCACTAGGTGGCACTTTTGAAGATTACAAACACTGCTTTAATTGTTAAATTGCTGATTAGCGTCATGCAAAGAATGAAAATGAATCGTTAAACGAATCATTGTTGAATAAATAAGGTAAAGAAAAATGAAAGAAAATTAGTGTTTTTTGACCTTGCATGCATGTTAACCTGTTGTTTGGGGACTCCCAAAACCGAAATATGAACCTTTCATAACCCATAATAGGGGGAATTTAAATAAATGCTGTTATTGAATTTTCTGTTCATGAGAGTATCCTGAAAAACCACCAAATCTGGATATAAAATGATTTTTGAAGGGACATGTGACACTGAAGACTGAAGTAATAGCTTTTCGATTAGAGAAATAACTTTTTTAAATATATTCAAGCACCACGCTCAGTTTTTATAGATAACAAAGAGGCTTTTTAACAGCTGCAGTGCTTATTTCTCTGTAAAAATAGAATTATGAAAAAATAAGATTTTTTCAGTCACCAAATTGCACACATGGGATTATGGGGTATCACGGATAGTGGCAGAAACATCTATGCAGCCTTCGGAAATCAAACAGATGGAGACATCACAGTAGACAGTACATTCTGTTCCTTCCTCAGGATGCTGCATGATAAGGCAGCATTTTTGGAGTTTCGGACACACCATGCTTAGCATTGAGCTAATCAATAGCCATTAGAATTAGCAGGGCTGTCGCGCTGGCAGGCAGTAATTGGTGTCATCACCCGGGGCATTGATTAGAGTGGGGCCAACTAGGACACACTGGGTCCAAGGCTCCAACAGGGCACTGCCTCCCTCCTGCTCTCTCCGTCCTCCACATCACTGCTATTGATAGGAGGGTAATCAGAGCAGGACAGTACAAATCCACTTAGTCTCTGCATTGCCTTAAGTAATGGATTTATGAGTGCATTAAATAGTCATAGGGGCTGTTTGAGCCAAAATGTCCTTTGCTGTGTCTTTTTTCCTTTGATTTGCCTTTGTCCTTTATCTCTCTCCTGTTCTATTTTCTGTGTTGCTTTAACGTTGTCAATATTATTCTGTCTTGCATGTTTTTTTTCTTGCTCAAGTCCTCAGCCTCATTCTTGTTCGCGTGATGTTTCATGCTTCCTTTTCTCCTCTCAGTAGAGAGTATGGGTTGGTTTCCTTTTTGTTCTGCATAACCTTGTCAGAAGGCAGCACGGACAGAGACGGCGAGAGGGATTCGAGTCTAACAGTGAGAGATGACTTTAGGATGAAGTGTTGAATGTGCATTTCTGGAAAAAGAGAGATAAAGTGCTTTGATTTGAGAGTTTGTAAAACTGATCTGCGAATTGCACCGCAGTGGTCAGATTTAGTATAGAGGAGACAAGAGTTTTAGCTCTGTCCAATGTGAGATAGATTGTTTAAAATTTGTTCATGGTTTGAGCTTCTCAGACGCCAACTTGTTTGTTTAATTAACCCCAGGAGAAAGTATCTAATGAAACCCATCTGCTAGTTCTATCCCTTAGCGTGCGTGAGAGTCTACTTGTATGGGGGCTTGTGTACTTGTTTGTGTGTACAAATGATCCTGTAAAGGAAACAAAAGAATGTCACTGTAGATAACGTGTTCTACTGCTAATATCACAGTGTTTGCCAAAAATATCTCGTATTTGACAGATTTTGTTACCTGACAACATTTTGTCAGCTTATTTGGTGTGATGTGCAGAAAATGGCGATAATGGGAAGTACAAGTGAAATATGGAATTCGTCAATAGACAAAACTAAAGTGATGAATAAAGCAGCAGCAGTCTGCAAACAATGCCACATTTCATGCCAATCTGCCACACAAGCTGGCATTCAACAAATTCACACACTTCCCTAATAATATTAGATTTTTTCTCAGCTGAGCTGCATTAAGCTACGTATTATTTCAAAGGAATACCTATTTCGTCCAAAATAAACAATTCTGTACCCAATTAATCACTCTTACGTCATTTTACAAAAGATTTTAAAATATTGTCAAAAATACAAAGATGCTGTTATTTTATAAAAAATATTATACTTTTCTACTTGCAATGGTTTACACTGCGCTGTTCTTAAAGTCCGTTTTAGTAGTCACATTTTAATAGTATCTGCCCCATGACCTTGTTAATGTACCAAAGCTACAATTTCTGTTCCTGCTGAACTTATTTTTTTCTTCTATTCCTTGTCTCTAGAAAATTCAGAAGGCGTCTCACTTCCTCTCGGCAACACTAAAGATTTCATCATCTCTTTTGACCTGAAGTTTACATCAAATGGTAGCATCTCCGTCATCTTGGAGACCACAGAGAAAGGTCCTCCATTTGTCATCCACTACGTCACCACCACCCAGCTCATTTCTTTCAAGGACCATGACATCACCTACGGAATTGGCCCTCGGACAGCATGGACCACGGTCACCCGTGACCTTCTCACTGACCTCCGCAAAGGCATTGGCCTCTCCAACACCAAAGCGGTAAAATCTACCAAAACCATGCCAAGACGTGTCGTAAAGTTATTGGTGCATGGCCACGGGTCGATAGACAACATTACAATCTCCACCACTTCGCACATGGCGGCTTTTTTTGCTGCTAGCGACTGGTTGGTGCGCAACCAGGATGAGCACGGCGGTTGGCCAATCATGGTGACTCGTAAACTCGGGGAAGGTTTCCGTGCTCTGGAGCCGGGTTGGTATTCGGCCATGGCACAGGGCCAGGGCATGTCCACTTTAGTGCGTGCCTATCTAATGACAAAAGATGACACGTACCTAAAAGCTGCTCTGCGTGCCACTGGACCTTTCAAACTGCCTTCAGAGCAGCACGGCGTCAAAGCTGTGTTCATGAACAAGTATGACTGGTACGAGGAGTACCCCACAATCCCTAGCTCCTTCGTTCTGAATGGGTTCATCTATTCCCTCATAGGCCTGTATGACCTGGCGCAAACGGCGGGTGAGAAGCTCGGTCGGGACGCAGGTCAGCTGTACAGCAAGGGAATGGAGTCCTTGAAAGTTATGCTGCCCCTGTATGACACGGGGTCAGGCACCATCTATGACCTGCGCCACTTTATATTGGGCACGGCGCCCAATCTGGCTCGTTGGGACTACCATACGACGCACATCAACCAGCTCCAGCTGCTGGGTACTATCGACAACTCGCCCATCTTCAGGGACTTCGTCAAGCGCTGGAAAAGCTACCTGAAAGGAGGGAGGGCCAAGCACAACTAAAGCGGAGCACACCTCTACGATCTCTTCAGGCCCTCACTTCCTCTTCCTGACTGCCACCAAGAAGGCCACTGTCTAACAAGGAGAAAGAACGGCTGAACACTTTAGATTTTTCTGTTTGAGACAGTAATTGCAGTGCTGTTCGTGTCTGTGCTGAGGTTTTAATTAGGTACAAACGCAGCTGTTTTCAGCATGTGTCTGGATAAGGTAGAGGGAGGGCTTTTAAAATTCAAAGCTCCAGATCTGCAGGTTTGAGGAAGAAACGCGTCTGCTGAGATTTGCCACATTTGGGCTCACTTCAGTCGAGATGAGGAAGGGCAAAGCAGCTTTCAGAAACTTCTTCCAAAGGAAAGCTCAGAAGATAATTAGTCATCAATTGCCAGAGAAATAAATCGTAGAGTACAAACTTTAGCTGCAATAGTTATTTAAGTTCATAGCCTGTGAGGGGAAAGTTATTGCATATAAGCTATGGATAAAAATACTGAAAATGTCCTTAAGTGTAGCATTACTTTGTCACAGAGCACTGAAGGTTTACTCGCCTTTTGTTCAACCCAATGTCCAGCGTTCGGCCTGCATTTCATGATCCCACAATCAGATTGAGCTGTCACTAATGCGGCCCAGTCCTGCCCATAATGCACTTAAAGCTTTTGAGAGGTGGTCGCAGGTCACTTGCTTCATGTTTACAACAGATTTCAGGAAACATAGCTGTAGTTTAAGACACCAATGTCCAGGAATAACAAACGCAGAGGCTGCTTTTTAAGAAATCTGAGGGACTCAGTATGGTCGTGTAGCCAAGACGTTAAACCTCAGTTCAGTCGTGCTACATGTAGACTGGTCATGCACTTTACTTGTGTGGCATGCGTGTGTGGTGAAGATGCGTTTGTACAACCATGTGATGAATTCTGACTTCATTTTTGACATCAGTATAATTTTTTTTTCTTTCACTCTCATGCCTTAATGGCAGTGAATAATTTATGAAGTAATTTTTTACATCTGTTTTCTGATTGCAAGTTTATTGTAGCTGTACCCATTTCCTTAAAAACGAACACTTTTTTTTTAATCAGGTGATTCTTTTGTACAATTTATTTTTGGACAGCTGTATTATTTCTCTTGACATTGTTTTTTTTTTTTTTTTAAGTAACATCAATTGCAGTAATGTGGGGCAAAAGAATGAAAATGTTTTTCACATTTAGGTGAATGACTTGCATCTCAACCAAGCATAAAAGATGCTGTTTCTTGTGTTAGAAAGATACTAATGATCTTCATTAAAATGGAGAAATGATTTGCATGTAAGCATCTCCTCATGTCTCCTAAATCCTTTCTGAATAGTGCAGCCAGGACTGCAGATGGATTTAAAAAGAGTTTTGGCCATCACTTCTCCATGTTTTTGAGAGCGGTCAGCCGCTTGACCTCAGCAGTAAAAGCTCCACCTGGCTGCATCTTGTCGATCTAAATCTTACCTAACCACATCTGCTGAGATGCCGAGATTTTATCCCATTATCTGGCATCCTGCTGTTCTGAACCATATCAAACAGATGTTCACATTCCAGCGTGGGCTTTCAGCTTCAGATTTTATTTTTTTTAGAAAATAAATGTCAAAGAAGAAAAATGTGGCATTTCTGAATGTTTGATGTGAAAGCTTTGTTTGGCAGATATAGCGTTTAGAAACTATGGGTGCTTTAGACCAGAGGCATAGCTTTTGTGTTGACCTTTTTTTGTTTTAAAAACCATGTTTTCCCGTGAAAATCAGGTTGCTTGTAGTCTCGCCAACACAGATCTCACATATAATACTATGCACATTTCATACTTGCCGCTAGTGGACAGACAGACGTATATTTAAAAGGAAACAATGTTAGCATGAATGAAGCAGAGAGCTACATTTAATTTATACTGTACCAAAGTCTTTAAAGTTTGGGTTATTTTTATCTGAAACTTTAGTTTTTTGTATTGTGTATTGTTTTTGTCTAGTTTTTACATTTTTTATTTTGTATTTTTTTTTTGTTTTGTTTGAAAAATCACGATGTGACGAAAGGAATGCTTTGAGGTGGTAGTTTCGTGCCGCCTTCTTCCGAAGAAATGCCTTTTGATACTTTTCAGTCTAGATTAGTATAAAATGGAGTGAGTATAGAAGGGAACTGAGAATACTATTAATCACTGCTATCATGGGGATGTGTGCAAATCTTGAAGTTGAGTTAGCGCTCAGTGCTACATATTTCAAAAGGGAAAAGAGACTTGGAACACTATGTCTGTTCTTGAAAGCCTAGTTTCAAAGCAGCCTCTTTTTCGAGTTGAGTTTACCAAACGTTTGCATTTGAGAACTGCTTGGAGTAAGCAATGTTAAAGCACAACTATAGTTTCTTTAATTAACTTATTTAATCTCATCTCTTCCTCTCTCTCTCTCTCTTTTTTATTTTTTTTTTTTTTAAACAATGTTTTCAGTCTGGACTATGTGCAAAGCCTTCCTCTGCAAGCTGCTGCAGTTAGAAATGTAGAACAGTAGAAAAGAGTAGAACAGGTTGACCTTTTTTGCTCATTTTTAGGTTATAAATTGACATGCGAGCTGTATTTCATGTGTATGCAATAAATGGTTTAACTGGATCACAACAGCTGCACACCCAGAGGTTGTACAGACTTTGCAAAGGAAGCACAATGTGCGATCATTTTTATGCAGGACAAATGTTTATTAAAGTCTTTGTGCTTTAAATTGCTTTTTTAAAATTGTATAAATAAAGGCATTTCGTTTTATACATGCATTTGTCCGGTGTGTTTCTTTTACCTTTAAACGGCACGTCAGACTTTTATCTCGTTTCGAATTTTGATTCATTTGGTAAGTCACATGCTTCCTCACTAGAGCAGAAATGACCAGTGTTGAACACTGCCTGAGGTGTCTGCTAGCATTTATCTCCAATGTCCCTGTTCACTATAATCCCCACGACATTCTCTCTATCTCAGTCACACATATGGACAGTGCGGTTTAATTACTAGCTGCAGCCCGGGGTCTGATTCGGTACATTAAACTTTCTTCTCATTCTTCTGTCCTGTCTCTGCCTCTCTCAATAGCATTAGCATTAGCTCGGCTCACAGCACTGGTAGACAGTGGGTAAAGGCGCCCCATAGAGCTCATCTTTTAATGACTGTCTGATCAGATTATCACTGTTTTAACCCAGACTCAGCCAGCTGACGCCTGTGGTCTGTGGTTTGTCTGTAGGCAGTGAGGAGTTTATTTCTTTTAGGCTGGATAAGGATTTTTTTTTTCAGTGAACCTGATTTATTAAAAAGGATTAGATTGTAAGAGTCATTTGTTCGTGAATTAGCCTAGTTTATGTGTTCATTGTATATTTTTGACTCAAGTAAGGGTCATTTGTTTGTGATCATGCTGCACTGATAACCCTGTGTAAACTGGTTGTTTTTACTGTACCAAAAACAAGTGTAGTCTCATTCGTGAACAAATACCTCTGATGAGCTGATCCTTTTCTCCGATCAATAGACAATCATAAAATGATCAAATAAGATCATAAGGCGGCCCAATCTTTGCTAATCCGTGTTGGACTCATGCTTTTGATTAACCAAAAAAATTAGCATTAAA
Source organism: Enteromius paludinosus (assembly GCA_032361165.1). Taxonomy (NCBI): domain Eukaryota; kingdom Metazoa; phylum Chordata; class Actinopteri; order Cypriniformes; family Cyprinidae; genus Enteromius; species Enteromius paludinosus. The sequence continues at coordinate 11,610,480 of JAUMHQ010000059.1, forward strand.
AAGTCTCTTTTTGACTACACTGGTCACACTGTTTTTGCTCCCAAGGGCAACTCAATAGATGGTTATGTCTATGTTATGTTATACCAATGTTCATTTTGGTATAAATGCAGTATTTTTTCTGTTTAAGCAAACTAGATCAATATTCTTTCTCACTTTTTTTAAAAGCTAGACATTACAAAAAAAAACATTGATTTTATTTCACTTAAACCAACGCTTTCTTTCAGTTTCCTTCCAATCTATTTCCCGAGAAATTTGATGATGAATGTTTTGCCTCATTTATTTAATGTGGTTAACATAATGATGTTTTCATGGCTGTTGATCGAAAGAGATCCAAAATCTCCTTTTAAAAAGAAAAAATAAATAATTTTAAACATGAACAGATTTCTGTTCTATAATTGTATGCAAATATGTGCATATTTAATCAGATAAGGCTCAACATTTTGTAATACAAATCTTCATGTTCTGTGGTTAATCAACTTGGGAAACACAGTGATATCTATTAGTTACACCCCCCCATTCACCTGTGGCATCTTGCCTTGCAATGTATTTCGCTTGTTCATAGATTGACTCGCGCGCGCACATACCTGCAGTGCACAGCAAAACAATTCCCAGACTAACACCGAACTGTCAAATATCAGTTTATTCTTGAGTGTTTCATTACATTCAACTCATGTCTGCCTCCCTGAAGTCTGCAGCAGGCGTTTCAGTTGTCTGCTTGGTTTGGCATTGTAACAGGACACAGTGAGTGATGTGGCTTTTGTGTCTGAAAGGTACGCGCACACACACACTTGTGTCAATTCCCATTTATGACCTAATACCTCAGCTATGCAGAGTTCAGACTCCTCTCATCCGGCACTCCCTGAGATGTTCTGATATATTTTACCCATGGCACTATCACTGTGACCGAAGCAAAAAAGATATCAGTGCTGCAGATGGAAACAGACAGATGTGGAGGCAGGAGTTGACGCTAGCATATTGTAGCAGTCTGGGGGGGGGTCATGTGGGCCATGCCCTCCGCAGCACTGTTTGATTCTGTCTGTCTGCATCTGCCCTCCACACCGCTGCTGCTGATGCTTAATTATGCAGTAAGCAAGGCCACACATACACGCATAGCCTTGAATACTCCCACAAACATCCTCTCATGTTTGCCCTCCAGACGATGCACACACAAACACACACTTAATGAAGCAGATGAAGAGTGTTTGAGCTGAATAGAGGGCGAGAGGTAATGAGAGAGTTGCTGCAGTGATAAAGCAAACGTCCTTCTCGGGCTAATCTAAGAAGACTGGACAAGTGCCAGTGTTATGGTGGATATGTTTCTTAAATAGCCTTTTAGATCAAAACTTCTATGCAACCCACTTGGAACCCAGACTCCTGATTTAGGTTCGGTGTAGACAGTCTTATCGTTTCAAATTGAAAGAGATGAAATAGCATTACTGATTTCATATCCGTAAACATTCGGTTCTGCTCCTCCCAGTTGGATTCTTTCAAAAGCGAATATAGAAACAAACAGATTTGAGGTATAAACATATATATATTGCTAATGGGATTTATTATATATGTATATATATATATAGTGAAGCAAATATTTATATTTAGTTATTTTGTGCATTTTACCCTTACATTTTCCCCTTCGAAGTGACTCTGTATGAATTTTCATCATCAGTGTGTCTGACTGTATGTTTCCCTCATGCAGACATTCAGACAGGATTTAAATAAGGAACCATAAGAATCCTTAAATAAAAAATGAAAACTCACAAGGTCTTGAAGAATCAGAATTTTGATGACACTGGAAACAGAGAGACGTGGTGGGTTATTTCAGATTAGAAAATGCTGCCATCATGGGGTGACATTTGGCATTACCGTTACATAACCACTCAAAACCACTTCATCCACACCTTCACCAACATTCACCAACTCTACCTTCTACATTCCGTTGTAATATTTAAACAGATTGCGTAATGTCTGCTTTGTAGTTATTCTTAATTTCACACACCAAAATCACAATACTGCTATGTTTTCAATAGAAAAACATTTTCGCAGGGCATGGTTGATTATCTGACCAATTATTTGTTTGACATATAAAGTATTATATTCACTATAAATAATCTTACAAATGTTATGTAATTATAAATAATATCACGCATAATTAGTAGATTATGCATCACCGTTCCCTAAATCCCACTAATTAGTTTTGATTGCATTATTATTGAAGGTTGCCAGAAATGTCACACTAAAGGAACTAATGATACTGTTAACGGTGTCACTTTTTTCCCCTTGATCTCTCATGCTTTTTATTGTTTTCCTTTTTACCCTCATTCTGTCATGCGGCTTTTAGCTTTCCCTGCCAACATGCATCTAATTTCTGCCAAGAGGTAATAAACACACTACCAATGGTCACAGTTTTCTTGGATAGAAATAATGTATTAATGTATTAATACAGGCAGGCGAATGGTAACGGCTCTGTTTAAGCACGTTATGGATTAACATTGTAAATATATGTCATTTCACACCCTCCATTCATTACACAACTTTACACGCGCTTTCTGAAACTGCCTTAAACACCCCACCCTGGATGAGCAAGTGGGGTCTGTCCCAGCAGTTTTCTACGTAGATATAATGGGGCAGTCCTGTGTTTCAAATATACTACACCTGCATATACTACATATATAATACACCTGGTCAAGTTCAACAGTGTTACGCTTGATCTTGAGTTAAAAATTGTCAGAGAAACATGTTTAACCTGCAGAGAAAAGGGAAAATCGGAATTCGGCTTACATAATTCTTAAATATTTGTATTTGCCTTTAAACTGATTTTCTATAGGCTACATACAGTACACATTAACCTTCAAATGTTTGGTATCAGTAAGACTGTATTTTAAATGTTTTTAAAAAGTGTGGAAAAAATGCCATAAAACTGCAATATTGTGAAAAGTGTATTGTAAAATGTAATTTACTCCAAAACTGAATTTCAGCAGACAATCTTCAGTTAAAATCAGATGTTTTTGTGTTAAACTCTTTCTGACCCCAGACTTTTAAATGGCAGGCTACATGAAAACTTATCTACAAATCAGTTGTATTTTTGGAGTGAAACTCTGACCTCTGAAACAATGTGCTCATGAATAGCTCTTGTGAGCATTCTCACCTAGCCGGTGTGTCGGGGTGTGTGTGTTTCAGGTGTGTGTGTTTATCATAGACGTTGATGTCTGTAGGTGTGATGAAAAGGGCAGGGCTAAGCGAGCCGGTCTCAGATCAGGTGGAGTGGAGTGCATTTGTCTCTCTGCACCTGCCTCTGTGTTGATGTATGTCTGAGTCTGGCACTGAGGGCCGTTCATCTGGGGAACATGTTCAGCCTTATCAAGCTTCAGCGTGTCTTCACTGTCCACCAAGTGCCCAAAGTAAGTTAATTAATTTAACAAACACAAAACTATCACAACAAACATATACTAAACTAGCTGGAGAAGTTTAGTGTGGTTCTTAGTATAGAAAAATGGATGGTAGGAAGTAAAGAATCCTTAATTGTTTCATTTACCCTCATAACCTGATGCGAAACAGTTTTATAAAAACGTTTTGAACTATTGCTAGCTTGCCTGTGGAGAGAACTGTTTTGATGTCTTTATTAAACAAGGTGTATTAAACTCTTCTTCAATGGCAGGCATTTCACGAGGACAGCATCATCTCTGGGTATCGACACCCCCATAGTTCGGCCACAGACTGTGTGTTTAGTCTCTTTCAGCTCACCAATGAGACCCTCAATGTCTGGACACACTTTTTACCAACCTGGTACAGTGAAATTTGCTCAGTCTCTCTTTATCTGTCATGCTTGCTTTCTCTCTATATGCATTTCTCCATGCCTTTGTCACTTTCTCAGTATGGCTTTTACAATACATTTAGTTATCTTGTAACCCACAGATAGTATACGAACTAACACAACTTTGGCCCTGGGTTTCATGGCAACAGTGTTTAGACTTTGTGTGTATGGTGTGCTGAGACTCAGAGTAGTGTGATTGGAGAATCTCCACAGTGGAGCTGCTTCTAGCAGATTTCACCTCGCTGGAGGATCACAGAAGGTCTGCCATCACGGTTAATGAGATGTAAACATGCTGGAGAGTTGCTCGTGTCACCTTTGATTCTTTGACTTCTGAAGTAGATGTTTTATCTTTTTATTAATCATTTTTTATGGTAAAGTGTTACTGTAATGGTCAGACCTACTTGCGTCATTGCATCAGTTCATTTCAAACCTCGTTGTCATTAATATGTTTAATTCAGCCTTGTTTTACCCAGTGCTTTATTATGGTGAAAAAAAAGGAAAAAAGAAGCCTGCACACAACACACAACTTGCATATAAAGCTATAAAGAGTTTATTTGCAAAACCAAAAATGTTTCATTTTAAATTAAAAATTATTAAAATATTGTTTTATTTATGTAAAAATGTTTTTATTGTGTTTTATTGTTAGTTAGCATTATGTTTGAGTTATTTTTTAATTTTAATTTCAATTTTAATTTTTTAATTTTAAGTATAAATACAAACCAGTGCTTTACAAAAAGCCTTTGTTTCAAGCCTTTAAAATATGATGTTGTTTATCAATATTATTTTATAACATTTTCACCCTCTCTCACTGTTCTGCATGAATTGTATTCTACTCTAGCATAACTCAACAGTGCAGCATTGACTGCTGTTTGATATTCTATATGATTAAATGTAAATTTACAGTTCATTGCAAAGCCATTTTTTCCATTACTCGTCTATTTAAAGTACACCGTATCTCAAAGCCAACACATCCTCTGATCCCACACAATGGCTGAATACACAGTCAACTGACAGTAAATCAATAGGACAAAACTTGGAATCTGTAACCTGACTTTGTGTTAATGTTTGGTTATATTAAACTCACTGATCCCTGTAAAGCAAGCAAAAGTAAATCAGACCTGTAAACATGCTTCATCACTCAGAAATCTGAGATTTGAAGACTTGATTTAATAAAACAACTCTAAATGCCACATATTTTTGGGGCAAGAATAATATTGCTGAAGATGCTCTTTGAAAGAAGTAGATGTTATATTCCTATAAAAATAGCAAACCCAGGGAATTTGTGTGTTTTTATAGTAATATAGTCTGCAGGGGTGGGAAACCTGAATGTAAACCCTACCATCTGTATTAATTCTTATCTTTACTGTACATACCGTACAACATAGAAACCAGCCTAAAGACGTGCGATCTGTCTCTGTGTGTGTGTGTGTGTGTGTGTGTGTGTGTGTTTATGCGCTTCTGTTTGATTCTATGTTGTCCTATCATATACATCCCTATAGTAACAAACTCTGTGTGCAAGTCTAGGCAGGTTCAACATTTGAAAACAATGTAATACTGCCTGATCTTTTGTTTTGTTTCTGATTTCCACAGTAAAAACATGTTCGCTTAGATGTATAACAATTATCCTTCTAGGCTTTCTGTGGAAATGAATGGAAACACTTCAAAGATTCAAAATGTTTTTTTTGTTTTTAAATCTTGCGCATATAAAGTTGTTTCCAGAAACAGGAATTATTGTTTAGCTGTATAAATAGTTTGTTGTGAGTTGCAGCATTGCGTTGCTGTGTCAACATCATTGTGTGTCATCATCTTGCCCCTCTCTGTTTCTCCGTCAGGTATTTTCTCTGGAAGTTGATGACAGTATTGTTGATGGAGGATGCGTGGCATGATGCGTACACATGGCCTCTACTGGTCTTCTTGTTCTCCTGCTGTGTGTATCCATTGGCCTCCAGCTGCGCCCACACCTTCAGCACCATGTCTACACGTTCTCGCCATATCTGCTACTTCTTTGACTATGGAGCGCTCAGCCTGTACAGCCTCGGTAAGAGAAGAACACAGGCTCATTCACTTCAACACTATCAGTTCCTTGGCTTCTTATACAAAATATTGCTATAAATACAAAGTTCAGGGTTTAAAGTTTTGTACGACAATATTTAACAGACACAATAGAATTCTTGCACAAGTAATGCAAATACAGATATGACACAATACGCTATATTATTTCTAGGGATGATAAAGCAATAGAATTCGGCCCAACACACATACGCTGATTTTTACAATAACCATTCTAATATGCTAATTTGGTGCTCAAATAGCGCTTTCTTTTTTTTTTTTTTTTCATTTTCACACAAATAATATTGTCTTTTATTGTAATTATTGTTTCTTGCTTTTGTGGAAACTGTATGATTTAAAGAAAGAAATGTATATCTATAAAATGAACAAAATAATTTCAAATAAATGCTGTTCAGTTAACTTTCTGTTCATCAAAGAATCCCGGATAAATAAATAAATAAAAATCATGCACAAAAATACAAACAATGTTTTAATCTTTGATAACATTAAAAACCATTTTTAATAACTGAGGACCAATATTAACTTGGTAGCAAATCAGCATATTAGTATGATTTTTAAAGAATCATGTGACACTGAAGAGTACTGACTGCTGAAAATTCTATAAATTGAATAAATTACATTTGAAATGATAATAACCAGCATGGCACCAATAGATTGTGCATCTCTTACTATTCCTTACAAATAGTCTTAATATAATTTGGCTATAAATAAACTCAGCATGTGTACGTAAGTACAGTACATGAGTACAGTTCAGACCTGTTTGTGTATTAATACATCGTTTTAAAACAAGAAAACCTTACAGACTGTCTGCACGCCACAAATAGACTTGCTTCCACACATCATTACCAAATCCCCCACACCGCATTAAGTTTGACCGATTGCATGTTGATGCAGGTTCAGCGATCAGCTACTCTGCATATGTTTTTCCTGACGCATGGGTGAACAGCACATTTCATGCATACTACATTCCTGTAGCTGTGTTAAACACCATCCTCGCAACCAGCATGGCCTGCTACTCCAGGTAAGGCTACATTTCAATCTACAATTGTCCTTGCTAACACAGATACAGGTTGCAAATATGTTGGTTATGTTGTTCTGGTGAGTAACTATGGCGAACAAGATCAATTTGGATGAAAGCATCAAACATAAACAGCCAAATCTATGTTAATATACTAAAACACCATAATTTACATAACATCATTTACATTCATTAAAAAAAATATCTATATCACGGCGACTCGTTTTACATAATTTGTCCTGATCACTAATTGCAATGCTTCACTTATTTTAAAGCTGGCTACATCTGAAATTGCACTTCGTTTGAATAGTTACTTTCTATAAAATGAATATCACTATTCATTCTTATCAGATATTAGCAATATATAATTTGCTCCATGGCTGCTTATTGGATGGTTGTTACTGGAAAAAGCCAACTACTGTAAAAATAGCTTATGCTACTGAAAAATGTAGTATAGCATCCCACTAACTCCTCAACACTGATGCATCAAGAATGAAAATGCTGTATTGCTACATTTTAAAAAAAGACGTTATAAATGTAGTCTGTGCTAAAGTAGTGAAATACATGGCTTGTTATATAAACATGACATGGCAGTTTTATAGTTCAATATTATTTTCATTTTCCAATTTTTTGTCAAGGCTTGGCATACCATTCCTTCATTATAACCACCACATCGATGAAAGGTAACAGTGTAATCACAGAGTGTGTGTGATTCCTCTGGCACTCACTAACATGCTTTCTTTATCTGCCCTTTTAACCCATTAAAATGCTATAACACAAAACACTTCCACGTCGTTTGTTTATGAGGTGGGGATGTGTTTTTGGGGTTATGAACAATCAACCTCTCTTAACTGCTATCATCAATTACATAACCTCACCACGGCACTGAAACTGATGTTATCATTAATGAACAGAAAAATGTCTTTCTCTCTCTCCCTGTCAGATTCTCAGAGAGACAGAGCCCACGGCTGAGTAAAGTGTTGCGAATTCTTGCCTTTGCCTACCCTTACCTGTTTGACAACATTCCTCTCTTCTACAGGGTAAGTTTCAGCATACCGTACAAGACATTCAACACAAATACCCAAGCTGTTCAGTCAAAGATCAGTCCGGTTAAATTACCTAATATCCACTGATTCTGTGATTTATATTGGAAATGACTGTTTTATCTATTTAGCATGTTGGAATAGTTTATCACCAGTGCCACATTTCTTAAAACACACTTTATTGCATTGTTAAAATCTGTGTCTAGAAATGAAGTACGTCTGCGAACTGGATGAACACATACTATGTGTGGGAGCATTCACTCAGTATCATTATCTCATTTTTAATCCAAATAGGGGCTTTTTCATCTGAACTATTCAAATGTTAATGCATGTTACTTGAGTATATGAATACAATACAGGGCGTAACCTGTCATTTTCTTCTGTTGTCTCTTTCTAGTTGTTTCTGTGTGTTGGTGAGGGCTGCACTGATAATGAAGCAAACACCATTCATGTTTATCATACATTGCTGGCATTTCTCACCAGCTTTCTGTTTGCAACACACCTGCCTGAAAGACTGGCACCTGGACGCTTTGATTACATAGGTGATTAACAACCGCTATTATATATTTTACATTGTATATTCCTAGTGCTGCATTTGTGCATGTTTCACATTCTCTAAGAATACCGTGAACTAGTTAGTAAAACAGGACCACATGTTTTTCTTCAGGAAATCTTGATTCATGTGGATAACTCTCTTCTGACCCCTACAGGCCACAGCCATCAACTGTTTCACGTGTGTGCAATAATTGGGACACACTTCCAGATGAAGGCCATCGAAGCTGACATGGTGCTGAGACAGTCACAGCTGCTGGTCACTGCTCCTCCTATCACATTTAATAACACAGTTGGATCAGCTCTGGCCTGTGTCTCCATCAGTCTGGCGATCATACTTCTTTACAGTCTACCTCTGCTGTTCGGCTCCTCAGAAACACACCCAACAAAGACTGAAGGGAAGAAATGCATACACTAAATGCTACTTGAGACAGGGGGTCTCTAAAAGATTAATTGCAGTCTTGCACAAGTTACCAAAGTTATTATAAAAATATATCTAGGACGTTCTTACTGGATATTACGTTATAAAAAAATCCCCAAGAGGGGTTATTCGTTTACTGAAGCTATGCAACCTGAAATAGCAAAGAGTAATGAATGCGTTACTGCACGAATTCTGCTTCTCAGGGAAGAGGAAAAAAAAGGGGGTCACTGAATCTCTGGACAATGTAAGTCAGAGGGAAGTTGTGTCAAAGTGGTCATTGTTATTACATTTACGTCATTTACATAACATCACACTTCAATACATATGCTCAGTGCTCATATACTGGTGATTATTTCGTCAGTACAACACAATCCATCCAATTTTTTCTAAGCTATATATTAGAGCATGCATTTGGAATAAACTAATTCAGTTGAATGAATCAGACTTTTCTGCTACAAATGAGAGAGGGGCGAACCTATTCTCTTGAATGAAACAATCTTTCCTACACTATATTATAGTATGACATTTGGTCATAATCTCAGGGCATAATACTCAAAAATGATACTTAACTCAAAAATTCAAATTTGCATGTAAATGTCTACCATTACTTGAGAGACAGAGAGAGAAACAGGCATATGCAACACAAATTAACCCCGTAAACAAACTGGTGAACCGGCTATTTGAAACAAATTATAGAAACAAACCCATTTTGCCTAAGGACATTCTTGCTCAAGCCGACTGTTTTACTTTAAAAGATCTCAATTTATCATTAATTTTGTGATGCCTGTATTTCTTTCTTTTTCTACTCTCAAGTTATGGTAGGCATTGCATTTCATGAATTGCCAGGAACCATGGTTTCAGTTAAAAACTTTCTGTACTGTTCTATTAAAGAAAAAAAAGTCACCCATATCACAGGTGGTGATTTCTAGATTATCTCTTATAATGAGATGTCTTATATATGTATATATATATATAAGAATGTCTGAAAATTGAATGAAAACACGCTCCACAATTTCATTCACATGTAGTCATATTTCTTATACAGTATGTACGGACAAACACCTCAACAAATGAACTAGCACTGTTAAATAAATATATGCACAGTTACATGAGTGGACAGTCTGCCAAAGTGCACAGTGACATCTGTTGTATATTCTACTTATTTCTTTTCTGTATGACTGCACCACTTTTTTTTCCTTTGGTGTCAACAAAGAGTGTGAGGTATTACATGTTTTCATAACAGCAGGTCACACCTTGTTTATGTAACCACAAATGAAACTATTTATTGTTTCGTTGGATTTTATATAATAAAGTATTTATTTCTAATCAACCTAGACCTGTTTTTTGTATTTTTTACTGAGACATAGTTTTCTTTATCAGCATGATGACAAGAGAAAGTTATATTGACATAACTATGGCGAAGTCATCAAGTTGGGACATCAATTAAAGTGGGACAAATAAACTGATATGTTAAATAACAGTACTTAATTTAAATATTACAATTTGGTTAGTCAATTGAAAATCATATGGCTGTGGTTACCACTCAAGTGCTGAGAAAGTTCATGGTAAGTGCCTGTATAGTTTATTAAGTCTATGAAAAGTTAATTTCTAATACAAACAGTATTTCAATCTACAATTAAAATATATATTAGAAATTGTGTTCCTGTTCTCATTTCAATTTAAGCAATGATGTGCAAGTTTCTTCATTCTCTTTTTGTGTAAGAATCTAGTTCTTCTATTGTCCTAACATAGATAAATTAGGACAGTAGCATTCAGCTAAAGTGGGACGCACTATAAATTAAAAGATAATAATGCGAAACATCGTTTTAGTTTACAGAATAAAAATCACAGGATACAGGGGAAAAAACACACATTTTCAGATGAATATATCCGTAAATATATGCTTCGAGTTAGTTTACTGAATGTTTTGCACCCTACACTGCCCTCTGCTGGAAGCTGCTGTAAAGAAAAGTTTTGTCAGTGACTCAGTGCAAAGAAAAGAATACCTTATAAATAATAACTTTTAGTTTCTGTATACATCTGCTCAAACTTGAAATACCATTGAATTTAAAACAGCGTCTGACAGAAGGGTGGTAGCAAGTATTTGCATCGGAATGACCATTTATCATGACGAATTTGTTTATCACTAAGATGACATTAGACAATGAACAAACCTACTTCCATTAGTGATGGGCGGTTTCGAATCACTGCTTCGTGAAATCTTTGTGATTTATTTGTTTCAAAAAAAGTGGTTCGGAGAACATTTACAAAACTGACAAAGTCACGTTATTTCAAAAAAGTTTTGTTGCATTTACACAGTTTTGACCAGCAGGTGCCTGGTGCCACCAGCGTGTGGATTTTTGAGCTCTTCGTGAATTAATTCGAAGCTTCGAAAAGGCAAAAGGTTTCTCCCATCACAACTTTCAATATATGTTACCGGTTTAAAATGGAATTACACAGTATAGCATAACATTTGCCAAAGTTTTATCAGAATTTTTTTTTACCTGAATCGTGAAAATGTTAGCAACAAAGGGCCGAAAGCATGCTACAATTGTGAAGTCCCAGTATTTATCTTTGCAAAATGTAAGAATCAAGCCCATTTCTACAGTATGTTAGGCCTACCCATCAGTAGGCTAGGTGACGTATTTTTTGTGCGCAAAATGTAGTAGTTGAATAAATAAACCCTAATCCTTTTTTAAATGTAGGCCCTACATCTACAACTGCGATAGGTGCTGGTGGGTTTGTGGGCTTGTCTTTCCCTTTGTCCCTCACTTCCTCCCCAACCCTGTGAGTATTTTATTTTTTTTGTCACATGGTTTACTGTGCACACATTCTGACTGATGCTGTTTGCTCAGCATTCTCTGTTTTGTTGGCAGAAGATGAAAAATGTCAAAGCAAATTGTGAATCGCAAACACACAGGCTGACAAAAGCACACACACACACACACACACACTGACAAACTGACAGTATATTTTAGAGCCCCGGTAAGAAAGCCTTGTTGGTGGAGATTTAAACTGCTCTTCTCGCACTCACATTCAAAGAGAGACTCTTGAGATCTTTTCATGGCAGTATTTGCATCAGTTGGTTTTGTTCCAGCGCAAAACGGTGTGGGCTAAATGGTTCGGTGGTAAAACTAGGAAACCCATCACAGTTGATTCCCATTTGAAAAGACATTACCGAACTTAAAGTAGGCGAAAACCTTTCTTTACAGCGAATATTGATCGTTCATAAACTGAACTCATGGGCTGTGTTATTAGGAATACCATCAGCAGGGGGCAGCATAGGACAATGCATGTTCTCTTGCTTTATAAATAGACGACAAAATTATTTTGGTAAATTAAATTACTTTATCATTAATATGTTCTAACATTTTCTTAAATATTAATGTGCCACATCATTTATTTTTAATGTAGGAGAGTCAGCAATAGAAACAATATATATATATATATATATATATATATATAGTGTGTGTGTGTGTACTTAATTCTTTTCTCCAGTTGTAATAGGTGCTAAACATCCTAATTCATCTTCAAAGTCCTTCTTCATGACAGGTAGGAACTGACATCCTGTCATGTTTGATCAGGGAACAGGGAAACAGCTGTCAGTTCTTCCTCTGCTCCATAGTCCCACTGTTCCAAGACCTCCTTGTAATAATATTGACCTTCCCTGTACTGTTTACTCAGGCTGCCTTTAAACACAGCACCAGCAAATATCACACAGGGCTGCCGCTGTCTGCTGCACCATTTCACTCTCACACTCGCTAATTACTGCCTAAATACCCTCTTATCTCCCTGTGCTGCCTGTTTGTGTTAGCGCACAGCACACACATTTGGCCACTTAAACATCCACTGAAGCATTGTGATAAATATGACTGATTGACTCTTCTGTGTCTGCCAGCTGGGTGTTTAATTTCTCATGTATTTGAGGGGTTTAGGAACTGAATTCAGAGGTGGCAGACGAATAATGTTGTGGAAGTTTCAAAACAACAGCGGTAATTAAACGGCTAATAATAGGCCTACCGCCCTGCCTCACCCATTGCAAAGTGCTGAAGATGAGTTGGCATATTTGATTGCTTACTCTGTGGATTAATTTTAGATGAGTTATTTCAAGTGACCATTTGATCGGTGGCAATCAGGTCATTTGCATTCCAGTAGACTATAAGCTGGATTGGCTCCAGCATGCCGTGCGGCTGGTCCTGACTCTCTTTGTTTGGGCACGTTGATAGATTCGGTTTGGCGGTGTTTGTTTAGCCCTTAGCTCTCTACTCGTAGGAAAGCCTACGACTCAGCAGTGATAGAAAATATATCCCCATCCCTTCCCTCCCCTCTTTCTGTTTCTCCCAATTACACAGAGTGTGTTTGTACAGCCGGCATGATGTTTTCAAAGTACACAAGCAGGTTTTGAAGCTTTTGTTGGCCTGACTTTGTTTCCTGTCTCTTTATTCAGAGGCTGCTTTCACCTGTTAAATGGAACACGTCCCATGAGTGATTGGTGCAATGATTCACTCTCAGTCTCCGTCAGGATAACTGTCACAGCTGTGGGTCAGCATGAGAAAGGGAACAGGTGTGTGTGTGGTGTGTGTGTGGAACAACAGTTATGAAAATTACTGCAGTGTAGCTTATTCAGTAAAGAGCTGTGGTTCTCCACCTTTTGACTCCCATTGTTCACAACAATATTCAAATACAGCATGACTTCCAGTCATTCGTGATTTACTGGATAAGGATTGAGGACAAAAATAAATTAAAGACAACCATTTATTTTGTACCAAATGTGTCCCCTATAAAATATTTTAGTGCTTAAAATTATTTATTTATTTATTATTATTATTTTTTAAATTTTTCTTGGTCTATAAACCACACATTTATAATTAGGTTTCCTCACTATATATATATATATATATATATATATATATATATATTTTTTTTTTTTTTCCTGTAAATCCCATTTCTTCAAAGAAAAAAAGGAATGAATTATTAATATCTTTTTTTGGTCTTAAATAATCTTGGACGTTTGCTGAGGCCGTGAATTTACTTTTGAAATTAACTGACTTTGCTGTGTAAACACTGCTTTCTGCACACACAAGTAGGAACACATCACATATATTGGTGAAATACTGATTTTTTTATTTATTTTTTTATTGGTATTGCATTTTGGAAAGCAGAAAGAAACTTGATCTTTAGGAAATAAAAGAAATGTGATCTTTGGGAAAAGCCACAATGAATATAACATTTTCATACTATAAATAATAATGCCTTTAAAACCTAATAATTTTAGTTTTATTTTTAAAATTTGATATAAAATAGTATAGAATTACAATATCTGTTGTCTATCGGATATTATATTATAATAATATAATATAATATAATATGTGACCCTGGACCACAAAACCACTCATAAGTGTTTTATATATATATATATATATATATATAATGTATTGAGATTTATACATTTGACAACTATTTGAAAATCTGGAGTCTGAGGGTGAAAAAAAAAATTATATAAGA
>JAUMHQ010000059.1:11631778-11719110 GCA_032361165.1 Enteromius paludinosus
AATCTTCGTTTGTGTTCTGCTGAGGAAACAAAGTCACCTACATCTTGGATGCCCTGGGGGTAAGTAAATAAACATAAATTTTCATTTTTGCGTAAACTATCCCTTTAACACTTCTACCCTTTATCTCTCTCTCACTTTCCTTCTCCTTTTGCTTCACTACTCCGGGCCCGGAGTGCTCATTTGTGATTAAATAAGTCATCGTCTAGCAATCATTTATTCTTAATGAATTTCAGGCTCTCTCCAGATCACTTCGTCCTCTCACATTTTGCTCTGTCCTGTTCTTTCTTTCCAATAAAAGAGAGAATTAAGGGGAGATAAACAAATAATACACATGCAATGAAGCCACAGCAGAAACCTAATGTTGAGATTTCTTTCTTTTAAAATTAGCAAAAGAAGTACTGGGGAAATGTATGCATTATATATGAAGAGAAGAGAGAAAGCATAAATATGTAGATTGGGGGAGAGAGAGAACAACTGTTACAACTGTTTTTTGTTGTAAAATGCCTGTATCTTGTGTGTTGTCTTGTCTGTTTTCAATGACTGCCTGGTGACCTCTCAGAAATCATCACAAAGCCAGTACTGATCCCTTTGATTCTTCATTGCTGTTTCTTCTTAAACTTTCTTGGCTGCATTTCTGCTTTACTCCTGCCAGCAAAACGTAGAAGGAAAAAAAAACCCACTGATTGTAAAAGTCTGCATCTCTTCTATTTCTGTAAACATTTGCTCAAGGCTACAATTAATAATCAGTATTTTTCATGGAATCATTGCATCAGTATAATCAGAGATCATATTGGATGGCTAATTATTGCCATAATATCTATCAATATCCATGAGCACAGGGTTTGTGGTTCCAAATAAGGATGATTTTATTTTTGTATGGTTTACATTTTGACCACTGAACAGTTTAAACAGGGTTTTTTTCCACCCCTGTCCAGTTACCAGACGGGGGTACTTCCAAACGTAAAAGCAACAACAATTCACTAAAAAGTTTGAGTTTGAGGATTAATTCTCACTATAGTGCCTAAAATTTTCCTTAAACTACTTATTTGCTGCTTATTAACAGTTAAGTGAGTCAGAAAATGTTTTCTGGGGCATTTTGAAGTGAAATTCTATCTGTTTGTCAGCAGATATTTGTAAGCTAATAATCTCAGATAGCATCCTTCAGCTGCTACTTCAGCAAATGTAAAGAGAGATCCCTATTACAGACTTCTTAAGGGGGCAGATTTCACTTTTTGTAAGGGGGTAATGGCAAGCCTCCTAAATATGGTCTGGTAACATGTATGGGTTGACAGCTGCTCTAGTAAAGCAGCACTGACTGTTCCATAGAAACATTTGTCACTTTCACTAACTGTAAGCACACTCCGCTTCACTTTAAAACAAAAACAAATGTCTGCTTAGATACATGACACATTCTTTACATGTCACACACATGCACACCTGAGTAAGTCGATTCACAAATAATCACATTTCTGACCTGCTGGCCACTCTTTACCCCAGAACACGCCCTGACTGAGCAGATCTTCTGCTGGACATCATCAGCAGGAAGCACGAACGACCCTGCCACCCTGCATTAGTCCCCATTAGTTATGCTCACTGCATCATTAACACTCAACAACCACTCATTACGCAGGTGTGACACATCAATTATTGCTGATGATAACAGAGAGGATGAGAGAGAATCGTCTGTCCCAGGAAAGACAAAGATGAGATCCCACATAACTCCACTCGAGGCTGCAGTAAATGTCAGCCAGTGTCAGGGTGTGTTTGTCTTCTTCTCTGCCGATCAAGATGCCCTAGAGTTGATCTCTGTCACGACTGCCCTTTCTATGTGTGTGTGTGTGTGTGTGTGTCTGAGCATTTATTTGCTCACACACAATTTCTCACTCCACACACACACGGGAACATTAAGAGTGGAGACAGCCAGGAAGGGGTTGTGTGTCTCTTCAGGAAAGGTGACAGAAAGTTGGATATTGCATGATTCTTTTTGATAAGGATTAAGAAAATGATTTTTTTACTCACAGTTTAATTCCAGTAATTAGAACAATGTATATTCTTTATAAAAATGCACAAAGTGTATTTTTTTTTCTTTTCAATTATTAGTATTTTTTATTTTTTTTTATCAGTGCATGACTTTTCTTGGTCCAGAAATAAGAGCTACTCTTTCCAGGAGTGTGGGATTTGGGGATGGTGATAGAAATGAATATTTTCGTTTAGAATGGATGCTTTAAACTGATCAAAAAGGATGGTAAACACATGCTAAATAAATGCAGGGCTTTCTATTGATCAAAGAAACTGGAAACGATTCTACTCAGCTATTTTCAACATAATAATAAAAAAAATATATTTTTTTGAGAAGCAAATCTGAATATTAGAATGATTTCTCAAGGGTGGTGTGACTGGCTAAAAAAAATCAGCTTTGAAATCATAGGAATAAATTGCATTTTAAAATACATTAAAATTGAGAACGTGTTTACTGTTTTTGTTGTACTTTTTTTCAAATAAATGCAGGCTTGCTGAGAAGAAGACACTTCTTTAAAAACATTAAACATCTTACTGTTCAAAAACTGGTAGTCTATTTATATATAAAACTAGATTTGTATGAAAGTTTATTACTTAAGATTCACTTAAGAAATACAGAGGGGGAAAAAAAGTATTTGCCATTCCTTTGCAAACAATTACAATGAATAAAGACTGACAAGGGACCATAAATGCATCCTAAAAATATCAAACTCTAATCCGTTTGCACACTTTCTCCTAAAATAACTTTGTTTGATGAGCCTCTGTTAGAGGTAAACTATTCCTGCCATCCCCAATCCAGCCACTTTGTTAGAAAAACATTCTGGAATATCCGGCAGAGGGCACTCACTCTTACACACACAGTGTTTCTTTCTCTCCAGAACAGTCTCTTGGGGACAGCAGACTGATTTGACCTCCTATGCCCTTACGTCTGTTATTTCGGCAGTGATGACCTCACAGATGTCACTCAGTCTGCCGCTCGGGCCAACCTGCCGACAGGAGGTCACAACCAGCGCTGACCCCGTCACTATCACTTTGCGCACAAAGAGGACACGCACACAGACTCTCACATGCAGGTCTCAAGTCTTTTGTCACAGTGTGGTGTGTATAGTTGCGGTGTGTGTGACAGTGTGTACCCAATGCTCTTTGTTTGTGGTTTGCGGGAGTGTGTTTACGTGCGCAAGCATCAGTGAACAGTCTATTTTTTACATTTCTACATGCAGAGCTGCTTTGATTGCCATCTCACTGCCAATGTGTAAAAACTGCTAATGAGAGAGAGAGAGAGAGAGAGAGAGAAGGTGGCAGAACATAAACTGTTTACTGTTGCCAGCCACCCACGCATCACCCGTCTCCTCTCTCTTTACCTTTCTCACTATCTTTGTTTGTCTCTGACTTTTTACACATGCATTTAGCAATAATTTGGTAGTGAGGAGACACACAATGTAGTCTTAAAATATCCAGAAACAATGAATTTAAAAATCTTTAAAAAAAAAGTTAGCAAGCATGTCTCTATAATTATATACTGTTGAACTCATTCATTAATTAGGGGATAGATGGAATTGCTCTGGGTACATTCAATAATGTATTATGTAGATAAATAGAGTAATTATAATAAGTCTTTCTAATCATAGACAAACATTAGGAAACAGCAGTAACACACCATGCATCTGTGTCCAATTACGTCTGGCTGCTACTGTCCTTCATTTTCAATGCTTGGGCACCCATGCTAGCCAGACCATAATCACAGCTAAACATGCATTAAAAATGGGAAATACATGCACACACAAACACACACAGCCACAAATTAAATGACTGAATGATTTATGAATACATAAATGAGTAAATAACAGTGAATAAATGTACAAGCAGGCAAACAAATGAATGAAGGACAGATTAAATAAGTTAATATCTGATCGATGAATGAAGAAATTATTGAATGAACATATAATATAAATTAATAACCAATCAATGAATGAAGAAGCAAGGCTATAACCAATCAATGAATAAAAATGAAAGACTGAATGAATGAGTAAATGTGTTTAAAACCAATCAAAAATATATTACATTAATATTCAAAAACAATAAATGATAGAATGAAATGAAAAATGAATAATTTAATAAGTAACTTTGCACAATGAAGGAATGGATGAATGCATAAGTGGCGTGAACGATTGAATGAATGCATGAATAAATGAAAGTACTAATTAATTAATTACCAATTGAATCAAATAATTAACAATGAATGAATGAACAGGTGAATAACAAACAAAACAACAAACTTATGAATGGACACAGGTCCATGAACTTTTAAATAAATAAAAAAGAATGGACGAACAAATTGGATGAACATCCTCCATGCATATATTAATACAATAAAAGAACAAAGACAACCATGAAAGAAGATGCAAAAAAAACAATATATCTGCACGCACTACATTTTTGTAGGTTGCTCAGTGAAGCTTGCAACTGCCTTTGTCATCACAGCTGAACCTGAATGATCCTGAAACAACTATATTCTCCACCCTTCTCTCTGCTCTCCCTTTCACTCTCTCTCAGTCCAGCTCTGTTTTAACCCTATGGGTCACATCTTTACAGAGCAGCCTGTAATGGTGTTTAATATTAGGCTATTTGCTCCCCCTCCATCAGCCCTCTATGATTTCTCTGATCCATTAGCCTTGGTTTTCAGGGCTCCTGCAGCTAAACACATTTTCTCCTCTCTCGCCCTGGATCCCACATGAGGATTCATCCCTTTGCCCTGGAGCTAATGTATTTAATTCAATCACAGCAATCCATACCAAGGCCTTGTTCCTTTCAGCCTCTCTGGAGGGGAAAGAAAAAGATGAAGGGAGAGATGGAAAGAGAGAGAGAGAGAGAGAGAGAGAGATAGGTGAACGGGCAAATAAACAACCTGCCCCCCCCACACACACACACACAGGCACGCACACACTCCCCACTGATCTTCAGGGGCAGGCCTGTCGAGTCTCGATAAGAATAACCATGCAACCACCCACTCGCCAGAGCAACACACACACATTCAATCACAGACTCTCAGACAGCCAGTAGTGACAAGTGTACGGAGCCTAATCTGCGAACCAATGAAATGTCAGGCAGACAGTGAGAGAAAGCAAAAGGAAAAAGGAGCGAGTATAACTAGACGGAGCGAAAGAGAGAGAGAAAACAAGAGCAGCAGCAGTTGTGTTAGCTGTCCTTCCTCTGTCAGCCGGAGGGAAACTGCAGTAGCAGCTATAAAAGTTTCACAACACATCTGTGTCTGCTCCCTCTTCTTTTTTTCATGCCTCTTTTTTTTCAAGGCCAGTTTGCCAGCTATGTCGAGAGGGGGAGGTGGGAACGATCCGCCGTGTGCCGCGCTCCCCCCACATCACCCTCCACCCTCGACTCCTGTTTTTGCTGCTCTAGTGCTCATCAGACTCAGTCACTTGTGCAATGTGTTTTTATGAATTAATAAACGGCACTTTAGAGGCCCGGGGCGGGGGGAGTGCGGGGAGGCTGTGGAGGGGAGCAGGCAGTCATTGGCAGCTTAATGAGCACCATGGGGACGTCTCTCTCTCTCTCGTTCGCTCGCCCGCTCACTAACACACGCACACACAATGCTCTACATCACTGTCACCGGCATGCAGAGCTTGGCCGCAGAGCGCCAGATGACTATCATTACCCAGATAAATACATCTGCCCTCAGCTATGCCCCCTCTCACTAACACAGCCCTCTCCATCCATCTCTCTTTCCCCGTTCTCCCCCAACATTCCTATCTGTGCCCCTCTCAATCACTCCCGTCCCAGCATAGCTCTCTCTCGGTGTCGCTCCATCCGTCTCTCTGTGGCTTTGGCTCGGGCGTCCCTGAGGGCCGTCTCTTTCAAACAGGTTCATTGATTAACATCCTGCCATGATCATTGATTGAGGCGGTTCAGGTCTCAGCTGTGCGCGCAGCCATTCCGGCTCTCCGTGTCGCTAATGACGCTTGTGATGTATGAAACATCACCAGCCTCCGCGACGACACCTCTGTGACAGAAAAAAACGTATTAACAATTTTCATACATATTGGCTTCTATTATGTGCTACTGTTGCCGGTATCAGCCTGTTATTGCTAATAAGGTTCACTCTGGCTCATCATTGCAGTAGAAGTCTGCACAGCGTTATGACAGGGTGGCTGAAAAAATACATTTCATTTGCCAAATTAGGCCTGAAACAGCCCTCCGTCTCAACCGAGAGGGGATGGTAAATGGTCTCATTAGAGCAGTATGGGCTTTCTCCAGACCATAATCACTGCCATGACAACCGTTTCCTTAGAAACTGGACTGGTCGCCAGGCAGCAGCGCAGATTCCTTCTGTGGTGTCGACCTGGGTAAAAAGGCCTAGAGCCAGAGGGAGTGAGAGAGAAATGACACTGTGACATCCTGCAACAGGCATGAAATCATTAGAAACATCCGTGTACTAGATAACACTCAAGATATCTTATTTTTTTCAGATATGTTTTTACATGTGTGTTTGCACAAGCATTAATATTAAAAATCCGGTCAATAATTATTGTCATGCCAGCTATCGCAGATAAACGTTTTTTTTTTTTTTTTTTTAAATTGAGTTTGATAAAAATGCATACAAGAGGAATTTGTAAATAATTTCTAAACAAAACATTAAAATCATTTGGTAGCACTTTCATAATAACTACACACTATGAATGATTAGTTAAGGATTAGTAAGCATTTATTTAATTGTTTGTAAACCATTGTTCATTATGCATTAGTAAACAGTTTACAAAGTTAAAAAGGGGGGATAAGCATGAATGATTAATATGTATGTCACTATATCCAAACTAAATTGATCAAAATAATAAAATAAATAACAACAAATCATCTCAAATATTAACTATTTCATTTACATTTCAATCAGATGATATAAGGTTAAGTGCAGGTCCTAAACTAGATTTACAGACAAATGAGCGAAAACTATGTGAACTTACCTTTTTATTAAATTTTCTTTCTATCCTTGTCTCCTCTTTGCTTTATGCTTTTTTTCCTTCCCCTCCGTCGCTCCACCTCTGTCCTCTTAGACAATATGCAATTTCCAATTCTATATCTCACTCACTTGCAGTGCTTTTGAAAGACTACATCTCACTAGTCCTCTCTGTAGACACTCAAACTGAAGGATTACAATTTAGTGGTGTAATAAAGGATTGCCTTGATGGATGCCAGCATTCTAGACCTAATAAAGAACGAGGGCGAGAGTGAGAAAATAAAATAAAATCAAAAATACGATCCTTCAGAATGATACATGTCTGAAAATCAAACAATGTTCTACTAGATAATGCAATTCACTTTCATTACACACCACCTAATATAGCAAGCACAATAGAAAAACACATTACCCGCCATTTCATAAAGTGGCGCAGGGAGAGGTGGAGGGAGGGTGTGAATGAGGAGTTTATTTCGACTAGTGTGTGTTGAGAGTTGACCTAGCTGGCTCTGTAATGAGGGATGTGGGATTAAAATGTGCTAGCGTCTGCCTGAAGAGCTCCTGTGCTTATTCTAATGGAAGCTGTTGGCTGACAGCAGCACCACTTGACTGCTGCAATAGTCATTCTGTCATAATAAAACACTTAACATCAGACCTTGCCTACTCGCTCCCTCGAGTGCCACCACTCCGTATCTCTCCATCTCTCTCAGTGTGACTCTCATTCACTACTCCATTCTGATTCTCTCTCTCTCGCTCATTAGTGTTCTCGTCCTTCTTTACATATCATTTTCTGTGCTTGTCTCTTTTTGTCCATTCACACCGCTGCTGTTCACAACCACACCTAGATGAGCTGAATCAGTCACCTGAATGAAATGTTATGAACCTAGATGTCTGACTCCTTGTCGTATTTTCAATGTAAGCGTGGTTGATTTCTGAATCACACATACTATCCAAAAGTTTGGGGTCTTACGAAAGTAACCTTTTTTATGTAGCAAGGACATACTGTATTGAAAAGTGACAGTCTGATGCTATAAAAGATGCTGTTTTATTGAACATCCTATTCATCAAAGAATCTTGCTTTCCACAAAAATATTAGGAAGCATTGCTGTTTTAGAGAAGTAATGGCTATTGAAAAAAAGATTTGTCACCACAGGGATAAATTACATTTACACATAAAGCACATTACAATAGACAAATATTGTAAATTGCAAGATTTTCATTTAATTTAATGTAGCCTTTGTGAAAACACAGCAGGTTTTGAAGACAATAAAAAAAGTCACATTGACTCCCAAACTTTTGAACGTAATGTATACACACTTATGAAAGTTTTGATGTCATAACTGAGACAGAAAAGTTTGTCATGCCCTCTTTCCCTCTTTTTATTTATGCAACAGAATCACTGTTTTGTTATTTGTTATACACAAACTCATTGAGCATTTATAGCTCCCACTTCCCTGTAGAACTTCTTAATTAGCACATCTTGTCGCTGTGGGATGTGATAATTGTTTGTCATCTTGTCAGTCACCCACTAGGAGTAAACAGACTGCAGTGGTCTGCTATTCTGTGTTGTCAAATCAAACCTACAGCTCAATGAGCATGTTGTGCATTCTTACATCATAATGCCATTCAGAATTCTCATCTGTCCGTATTCAATAAGAATGCACAGATCACAGAACCTCTGATGGATGTGGCATCTGGCCCAGTGGGGTCAGGCCATGGGCACTTGGCCCATGTTATAAGCTCTTTAGAGGGATAACCACACTGATCGGGATTGGTTTGGTGTAAATATTATACCATTCAGCTACAGATTAACAACAGATAATAGAGATTACAGGTTAAGATGAGGTTAAATTATTCTAATAATGCCCAAACTTTTTTTTTTTTCGTCTTGGGAAAAAATGTCCAGAATATTCCAGAAGTATCCTTGATTCCAACAGGCAATTATTTTGTGATTACTGAAAAATATATTCTCGTTCTTTAAAGCAGATTATATTATGTTGCTAAATATATTTAATCCAAGTGATAAAGCTCTAATGTCAGAGAAAGATTTCTGGATTCTGAACGGTAATGTTCTTTATGTATACCATTCAATTTGCAATACTGCGGTAAAAAAACTTTTTCAAATGCCTTCCTTTGAATCTTCTTTTCAACAAAGAATCCTGGTGTTCACTTTGCTAAGACAAAAGAATCTAAACAAACAACACATTTATATTAATACAATGATGTATAATAGAAAATACCAATAGTTTATATGCAAAAGCCTGTATCTGCTGTCTGACATTTTCTTACAAATTGAGCCAAATTGAATTTTTCTCAGGCTACCATGTTTATGTCCAGAGAACAGAACCTATTCATTGCCACTAAAGTGAAATTACTGAACATAAACATAGCACCTCAGAAAAAGGCTCATTTTAGAAGAAAATTTTAGTTGGCACTTAGGAACTTTTGCATCTGAACTCTTTGAATAAATGAACTTTGAAATGTTATTTTAAATTACAGTGATATTTCACAATATCTTACAAATATGCAGTCTTGGTAAGCATACTCAAAAACATCTTACAATACCAAAGTTTTGGACAGTATATTGTACAAGGATTTTTCTGTGGTGTCTGCTTGCTGGTTTATATCTGATAAACTCACTCACTGATTGCAGGCTTTGTTCATTTCTGTCTGAGATAATATGAAAATTTGATAATGGGGCAGACACTGTCCAGCTTTCTGGCCTATTCTGTAACCTATACTGCTTTTATTGTGCTCGCTATTGTATTAAGGTGGTCGTCGTTGGAGTCTAATTGTTTTGGCCATCCCAGTGGTGCATTTGAAAATCCCCATACCTGGTGTATGTGTGTGTTTAGTGCAGTGACTCTAAATATGGCTGTCTGACGGCAGCTGCTCCTGATTTAATAGCCTTGGCTGAGGTGGTAGGCCTGGGATTCAGAGACCCATAGTAATCAGTGTCTCTGAAACTCGAGCAGTTATTTAAAAATCAATGGCTCGTCATTAGACCTCAGCCCCCTCATTCCCCGCCTGCACATATATCGATCTGCTCGTACGCTTACTGGTTATCGATCAGACCGGTAATTTGCAGATAAGTGTACATGATGCATGGAGGGAGGGCCACTCGGGTAATAGCGCAGCACTATTAATATTAGAGCCCTTAGCCACTATGGTCAAAAATGGATAAAGGGGGACAAAGGGCAGAGGGAAGGAGGTTTCAGGCGATGTTCTATAATGATTTTGCCATTAACGGAAAATCATGAATTGGAAGTCATGGTTAGGTGTTTAACAAACAATAAGGCAGGATACCAACCGGAGTAAATTTGGTCCTTCTGGTTATAAGACGCAAAAGCAACAGATAATTAGTGTCCAACTTCTAGTAGTTGAAATCGAGAAATGTGATATTACTGCATTTATTGTTATAATATCCATTATGAGATCTTTCTTGCTGCTTCACTGTGTCATTTCTAAAATAGTAAATGGCATTACAATAACATTTATGAGAATATAATGTCAGGTCTTTTAGCAGAACAGTTTTATGTGAGAGTAGTAATTGATATGCAACTAATAAACATATAGGCCAAACAACAACAACGGTAATGAAGATGAAGTGTTACTTTTGAATAACTGATTACCCTAATTGGTCAAACAAGGTCAGACATGATCCATCACTCTCCTGATGATCAATAGAAAATGCTGGGGGGAAAAGGAGCAGGTGGAAGACAGAATGAACATCGGCCTATAATGTATCCATTTCACACAGCAGCACGATGGGAGTCTGAGTGTCAGACGCAAACACTCACAACTCTCAACAATACACCCTGCACTCACAGAAATTTCCATTGTTAGTGTTTGAACAATTAAAGCTTAAACTGCCTCTCCCTCCCCTGTTCCGCTGGAGGGTTTGTGTTTGAAGAGTGTCTCCTTTGTCCTCCGCTGAAGCAGAGAAGGTTAAGTGCAGTATGCCACATCACTAGAAAAACAAGGGACGAGGGCATTCACTACCAGAGCCATTCACTCTGAACTACTGCCCCAGTTATGGAGAATAAATTCAGTGGTGGGAGGGATGGATGGTAAGAAGTGAGCAGAGAGGCGGATAGACAGCTCTACATAAAGAGCTTTTAGATATAATTGTTCCGTTTTTGGTGTCTGTAAAAGCTTATCAACATAAGAACAGTTGTTATGCTAATAAACCATTTTAAATATAAGGCAGGGGGTAAAAAGGGAGACAAAATCAGACAAAAGAGAAATGCTACATGCTGTTATAACCAAACCACTCACAAAATAAACCTGTTCCCAGATCATCCCGCTCTTTCTTTTCCAAGGAAACACGGGTTCACATCAAAGTTTCAGTTAGCCTCTCTGAAAACCCTACGGCCGGCATTAGCATAACTTAAGTTTGTGTACAGATGCTCTGCGGCAATGATGGATCAGCCGCGTCTAATGTCCGAGTTTGCACGCACCCCTTGAAACAACCATACCGAAATAGCCACTTCCGGGTGGTTTAAATGTGGTGTGTGCACAGGGAGGTCAAGCTCCATTTCTAATGCAAATAAAGAAGGATCATGTATCTGACTATTGCTCAAAGAAATGCTTAGTATCTCTACAGCTGTTAGGTGCTAAAAAGCGTCCAAATTCATGCAGGGATAAAGATCCCGTCCAGGTTTTTCCAGTAACTCCACGGCCTGCCCCTCCTACCCCCTGCCTCCTCTTCTGCTTTGCACTGATTCAGTACCCATCCCATCACACCCCCGCTAATGACAGGGACCCTGCTGGGCTTTTGTGGCTGGATCCACAGACTTCGCTCCAAACTGCCACCCCAGCTACTCAGACCCCCACAGGCAGCCCACCTAAACCCTCCGCCCTGACGCCAAGCCTCCCGGGACCCATTCAGCTGAGGGAGGAGTCCCATGGTGACCCTTTCTTAGGGGCCATTATCGGGACTCGTAATGGCTGCTGGGCACTGCTACATGCTGCCTCAGAAATGCTATAGCTTTTTTCACTGCGCTGCTGGCTGGATGTGGCGTTTTGAATGCGGTGGGTAATGATGGGGAGAGAATGAGAGAGGAGGGAGGGATGTGTGTGCAGCGAGAGTCTGTTTACACGCATAGTTACAGACGCGAGTACATGAGAGACCGAGAGGAAGAGAGACTAATGCCCTTTGGAGAGGACACATGCTTTTATTAACAAATGAGGGTGGGTTTGCAGGCCTAACTGCCTAACCGATGGTCAGATTAGGCATCGGGAAAGCTCGCTTGCCGATTGGCCGGCTTTCAACCGACGGAATGGAGTTCCGCTTTTCCACAATGACCATAAATCATCACTCATGACTATTACGGCAAACCCACATGCATTACTACTCAAACACAGGTAAATGTGGGCAGGCAAATCAGTGCGCCAGCCCAGGATTTGCATTAGCGTGTAGTGCGGCGAAAGAGAGTTACACTCTAACACGCCGCACACGGCCATAATGTGCAAATGAGTCAGCCCCGGCACCTGCTGCACATTTGCATGAATTCAGGGAAAGCACAGGCTGCAAATAGGGAACCAGATAAGAGAATGGTGTTGACTTTATTATTTCAATGTGTTCGGACAATAAGGCTTCATTGGAATAAAGGGCGGGGCTGTTATAAAGAACTATGGGAATTTCTTTTCCCATAAAAATGTATGCATAATGATAAAAAAACACCTTGCACTACGTTTTATTTGTACTATTCAGATAGTGCTCTGATGTAATCTAGCCTCATGCAAAATACTACTAAGCAC
This sequence comes from Enteromius paludinosus, assembly GCA_032361165.1. Taxonomy (NCBI): domain Eukaryota; kingdom Metazoa; phylum Chordata; class Actinopteri; order Cypriniformes; family Cyprinidae; genus Enteromius; species Enteromius paludinosus. The sequence goes on from JAUMHQ010000059.1 coordinate 11,644,527, forward strand.
AATCAAACTAAAGTATTTTGCATATGTAAAATCAAATGCAAATACTTAAACATTGCAGCAGCAGGGAAAAAAGCTCTATCAGTGATGTTTGACAAGAACACGTTTGAAAATAATATCAAATGCATCAGAGACATTTAAGATAAGAACTATCAGTGGAAAAATAATGGCGCTGATATGAAAAGGTTGTCTGTGGGGCTTATTTTTATGTACACTCAAAGGATTAAAAAAAGCAGGAAAGATGACATGAAGGTATTTCTCTGAGATCAATGACTAATGCCTCTTCATAATTCAGCTGCTTTGATCACTTGTTCTCATCACAAAGTTTCAGAAAAGCATATCTGTTCCTATAAGGCCATGTCTGCAGCATTTCCCTTAGTGGAAAGACTTCTGTTTATTCTCAGTGTTTAGAGAGAGTTTATAACTGTAAGGCAGAAAAATGGGAAGCCTGTTTCTATCTTAAAGTAAAAGAAAAAAATATATAAAAAATTATTTGTGAGAAAGTTTTTTTTTTTTTAGAAATAAAGATGCAAAATGGAGTCACAGGGCAATATATATACACAATTGAGAGACAAAGTCACAATTAATTTTATCTTTTCTCAGAAACAATCGTCCATACTAAAGAATTTGTTCTGCTGAATTTAAAGCTAGTTCATACGATGCCACATCACATACACACCATGCACCAGGAGAGAAAGAGAAAGACACACACACACACACACACACACACACACAGACAAACATTCCCTCTCACACACATATTACACACACCATTGAAATTTGCAAAACACAACTCGGCAAAGCTAATACACAGAATGGGCTTGGGGGATAAGCAATTTCTGCTTTGCCCCGCAATGAGTTTGCATAATAAGTCATTAGTTAGAATAATACAGTGCATTCACAGAATAACACATTCTTTGTGTTGGGAGCTCTAAGAGAGTGCTAAAATATTTAAATAAGGGGAAAATGAATCTGTGAATATCCAGCCTCTAAAGCTGTGGGTGTTGAATGTTAATCTCTCGCTCTCTCTCCTGCAAGCAACAACGAGTTTAACCCATACCGATGTTTATTTCTCATAAAACTAGGCCACATTTTCCATGCAGGGGAATTTACATATTATTTACATTTGCTGTAACCTGTCTCACTCTCCTGATTCTCTCATGCTGTCTAACAGACCGTGAGAGGTCGTTTTCATGCATTGTGTAGTGTGGTATAATATAACTTGGCACTGCATGTGGATAGTGCAATAGATTTCCTCTGCATGCATGTGTAGCAGAGACGGTAAAAAAAAACATTGTGTAAATTGTGTATATATATATTTTTTCCATTATTTATGATTTCGCTTGCGTGCAGATGGTGTAAACATAACACTGTTTTCTTATACAGTGGGGCTAGTCAGCATGCTGCAGACGTATGGTTTGGACTGAGCCGCAAGTCGTAAATACCCAACATACACAAATATCTCTCTCTCTATCATCTATGTGTGTTTCTCTTGTCCTGCACACCATCAATCTTGGTTGGCTCATTTATGGATTAGGGCTACGTATCAGAGAGAAGGAATTTGTTTGTTTGTTTGTTTGTGCTGGAGGCTGAGAGAGGGTTTGAGATGAATAACTCTACAGGACTGCCATGCACTGATATGAGCCCAACACAACACTGCTGTAAAACCAAACACTGCACTCTCCAGAAAACTTCCCTAAAAAATGTAGTTCATGCTCATGCAGAACTACAGAGAAAATTGGACTGAAGTACTATACTACTAGAAAATTAACAAAAAACAAAAAAAGGCATTAAGGCATCAAAAATGTCATGTAGAGTAAATATTAATTTTGATTTAAATATTAAAAAGTGTTTAAATTGTTCATATTTTTAAATGTGTGAATGCTTAATCTATTTTTAATCTATTTGCAGTGATGCCCTAGAAGAACTATTTTTGTTTCCTCAAAGAACCTTTCAGTGAACGTTACTTAAATTAACCATTTTAAAAATCTAAAGAACCTTTTTTCACCAACCTTTTTCTTAATGGAACCAATGGAACCTTTTTCTTAATGGAACCTTAATGCCAATAAAGGACCTTTGTTTTTAAGAGTGTACTGGCCAAAATGAAAGATAAAAATTAGTAGACATTACAGTACTACATTTTAGTTTTCCTATAAATGTTCATAAAATGGTGCTACATATGATTACCATCCTCCAAATGTCCTAAAAAAAAAAAATCTTACAGCACCAAAGAACTACGTACACAAACATGGTACTTCTAAATGGAGCCGCCCACCCCAGAACTCAAATTCAGTATCACTTTGCTTCTATTTTCCACTTATTCGCAGTCCACAGTAAAAGACAAACCAAAATAAATAAACAAATCAAGCTACAGCTTTACTTCTATTCTGATAGACTTGGTGCATAAAAACCGAAATGCACCTGCCATTTAGCCATGCCATCAACAGGAAAACAGACACACAAAATACTGCCAGTGCAGGAAGTGCCAGTTCTGGGCCCTGCACTGAGCCAGCGCTGGCTCCAGCATTTGGCTGAAGGTCCAATGCATGTGTCCTGTAGTCAGAGCTGTTCTGGCCCCCAGATTTATGCTCACATACACAAATGTGATATTATCAACATGGATATAATTAGTTCCAAGACTATTTAGACATATCTATGTCTGGTAATGGTAATGGCTGGGTGGATTACACTATTTGCAGTCAACTTTTTTTTTTTTTTATTTAGAACAGGCACCTGTAATACCAATTAAGAGGACAGATTAAAAAATTGTATATATGTACACATTCATGCCTAAACTGCTAATTGCTGAGAGTTTTGCGTCAACACTCCTTATTGCCTTTCCCCCCGTCCCTCTTTCATTCTCACTCTCTGGCAAATGATTTATTTCTGCCCATCCTTACCCATTTAAACCCAACATTTAACAGTGAATGATTTAATACCAGGTATCAAACACGTCATCATCGTAAACACTGCTCTAATTAAGCTTAATTAAAGCAATCTAATGGATGCGTAATCACTCTATGAATGCGAGCCCGAAGAAAGGAGATGAAGCATTCAGCTCGCACCCACACGCTCTAACAATCACTTGCTCTACGAGTGCACTCACTCCCATCAATCACAGTGCTTCCCAAAGCCATGCCAATTCTTCATTAAGCTGAGGAAGAGCCTCATAATTAAGATAATGCAATAATCTAATAGAGTCGTTGCCTCTGTCTCTCTCAGTTTAGCGCACCTGGGAGGCACCACTCAATCTCCATAAAATGCAGACGATGGACAAATCAGTTTCTCCTAGCTGAGGTAATGCTTTTTGAATATTCATAGTGTTTTCGGAATTTTAATCAAAGTCGGTGATGGACTGGAATATGAGCTGGGCTGAGCAGACACACGCATGCAAGCAAATGCATAATTCATATTGCTTAGCTCACGGTAGTTTGGCCACAGCTGGCTAAAGGAAATGTGTGAGTGTGAAATGTGTGTGTCCTGGCTTGAGGGTTTTGGCTGTGCCTGCTGGACACATGGCAGGTCCAGATGTTCTGGTTTCGTATGTGCATAGCTCATCAAAAACTCCATGCCTGTGCCACCGTTGGGCCCCTGCCAACCCAGACACCAAGCAGGACTCACTCTGCCATCTGCCATGAGCGTGTCCCAATGCATTATGGGCTTGCTGCGTGTGTTTTGTGATGTCACAAATAAGCTGATACACAGGGCGACGAGCTGGTTACTTTCCAATATGGTAAAGACCTTTTGGCCTACACTACGTGAGCATCCAACATATTTCATACAGGTGTGTTTCGTTTTTGCTATTGCTCACAATTTTATAAAAAAAAAAAAAAAGTTAGCAGATGCGCGACTGATTCCCCAGATTTAGTTTCAGCCCTGTCCAGTGCTCAGTTTGAAAAAACCCTAAGGCTAGATCCAGGCAGCTTACACACTAGATTTGAGTCATTGAACTGTGTGGCTGTCAATACCGTATTTACCAATATGCACATATGCCCACACCCTTGAGGCGCTAGGTGTCCAAACTGAAGGGACCAAACAGAAGCAAGTCTGGCACAGAGTGATGATGTGTCCCCAGTGACTGCCCGCCATTTTGTTTTGCTTCACTAAGCATGTCCCAAGTCTTCAGTCAGTCTCACTACATAGCACTGGTCTATGGCAGCCTGTCAGAGATGTTAATACTCTCCCTCCATCTCTCAGACTCTCTCTCGCTGGCTATTTTTAAGTTCAGTTTTTAATTCAGCTCAGTTCACTTGAAGTAGATGTAAAGCTTAACACGATGGATCAAATGATTATATGGTACTTTCTTGTGCCTTGATGTTTTTCACAGCATTAGAGGTTGAATATATACTATATCAAAAGAACTAAAGCAATGTACTATCTTTTATATTAAAAGAGGGGAATAGAACATATTTTAATGGTCACTAAGCACCTATTCATGTATGTAATTTCGGAAGTCTTTAGGATTCATTGAAAATTATAGGCAAATATCTTGTGGATTGTCTATGTCAAACCAAGTCAAGTCACCTTTATTTATATTGCGCTTTTAACAATACAGATTGTGTCTGAGCAGTTAATATCAAATTGGAGAATGAAGTGTCAGTAATGTGTATTAAACAGAGATTAAACACTCAATTTTCATTATTGGACTTAGAGACATCATTGTCTAGCTCAGTTTAGTTTAAAAAGTATCTGTGCAATCAAATCAATGATAATCGCTAGAAATTAAGTGTCTTTTAAAACTTAAAAAAAAATCAATTTTGACAATTAAAAAAAAAATAAAATAAAAATAAAATAAAATATTAGAAAATAAATGTTTACTTGAAAATAACTGGAAACAAAAAAAGCTAATTCAAAACATTAAAATAAATATTATGATAGTACATATAAAATAAAACAATAAAATAACAATGCAACAAAATAATTATCTGTTTATCTCTCTCATTAAGTGGAAATAAACATATCTCACTGTCTGTCTAGTCTTTGTCATCAAACACCTTCCCTCTCTTCCTCTCTCCATCTCCCTCTTCCTCCATCAGAGAGAGAGAGAGACAGGTGAGAAAGGAAAGTACAGAGACGATGGGGAAAAAACGTGATTCCTACTGCCAAGATTTTTAGTCTTTTTTTGCTGTGCCTGAAGCATCGAGGTGTGTGTGAGTGGAATACAGGTATACCAGACTGAATGGTCAAAGACCATAACACACCCACTGTCTGCCTCCTCCTAACGAGATCTGAACATCTGGACTGCAGATGAGTTCTTCTCATGCTTCACATCTTCATTTCAAGGGAAACAAATACCTAATGAAATTAGCCATTAGTGAAAGTGATAGTGAGAACTCTGTCTCATCAGGTGTTATTTCCACATGTGCACACACACACACACACACACACACAGGCACACACATCTTGTATCACAGCCACCCACAGCAAAGAGATTATTTACTGCTGTTGTACGCAAGCAAAGTTCCAGTTCCACATATGAATGATTAATATGCCTATAAAATATAATCCCTCTGTAATCAGAACTCTCTGACTCTCTCACACACTTAATACATCTGTGTGTCACACACACACACACACAACATCTGAGTAACAGAGAGACAGACAAACACTATTTATTATTTATGCACTCATGAGTAGCATTAAAATTTACCTACCAGTCTAACATAAAAAAAAAAAACATGAACATTTTTTTCCACCCTGGGTAACCTAAGTCTCACCTCCACAAGTGTTGTCTCAAAATGTGGAGTTTTTTTTTTTTCAATTAATTTTCTCCACAGGAAAAAAGACAGATTTTGATGGCTTAATCATCAATGCTGTGACTCATTAGATCAACACTAAAAGGCTGTCATACTAAAAAAGATAGTGTGCTCCCTAAAGCTCAAAATACACTTTTGTTTTTACACATCTGCTGTAAAACAACATTTAAGACACAAGTCATGTTAGCTTTTGTCTTAGCATGTTAGCATGTTTTTGTCTTTTGTTTATTTAATATAAATATATATATATATATGATTTAAATATATGAGTGCATTATGCAATTTCTGATTTTTCAGGATTTCCCTGTTCAGACAGATAGTACTTTGTTTTGGATGCCTAAAATAGCTGTCTGGATATGTGAGATATGAAAGCTGAATGAACTGATGAATGAACTGCCCGTACAAAGTAGCATACAATGAAGTACACTTCTTTAATTGTTATGTGTATACATTCTCTATCAAAACTGTCTTATAATTGGGTCTTAACTATCCGCTAGCTAACTAAATATTTGGCTAATAGTTATCTAAAAACCCTACATGTGTCACGACATTACATACACTAACAGAACTCAATGAGCAAGCGCACAATGCAAACACACACATGGACCAAAACACAGTAGTGGACAGGATATTCTCTGGACTATTTGAAACATAACCTGCAAAACTGTGGTGTTAAATTAGACATAACACATTCCCCTTAACAACCTGCCCCAAACAACCCATAACACAGTGAACGCCAAATCCACTGCTTTTCCATCTCATTTAACAATGCCTTGTCAAATTCACACACACCCAAAGTTAAAACGCAAGGCAAAGCATCCCCGGATAGAAAAAGAAAAGCATCTTAGTGCAGTGGAGAGTAAAGTACATGCTGTTTTTAATGTGCTGTAAAATATTGATGTGGAAAATGTGGGGGGGGGGAAATACCAGCCAATTCAACATGAGATTTGCAAGCTACTATTTCACGCTGATCGGAAACCAGTGGCTCCATCTAAATTTGAGTCTTAATTGCAACATGGGAAACCACCAAGATGATCTCGGCTCAGGGTGAAAGGGGTTGTGGGTAAACAAAAGGGCCAAAGGGCAGCTAATTTGTTCATAAAAATGAACAAAATGAACTACAGTGATGTGGGCTAACAATGACAGTCAGATATTTTATGTATGCTCCTTTTGCATGTGTCACATATTCACTTATACGAGGCTGTTGCTCCCTACAGAACCAGAGTTTGTGTGTTTGACTGGACCGTGCATTAGAATGATCGGAAGCTCTTACCACTTTATCTTACTCATTCAAGAGCGCTTCTCGAACTGCAACTGATAAGAGGTCAAAGTTGACGCTGATCACGGAAGGAGGCATTAGAACGAAACTGGATACGGCCTGAGCTCTTTGTGATCATAATCGCGCAACAGGAGATGCTTCCCTGAGCTTAAAAGCTTTGAATGCGATTTGTGCTTCATAAGCAGTGCAATACATCTAATTTATCTTCATTATCCATGTGCATGGACTACAATGAAATCTATCATTGTGCACACAGGTTTTTAGAGGGCGCTAAATTTTATCTTCCACTGCAGCCTGAAGCAGAGGGCACAGGATCCACACTCATACATGCACACAGATAAGCCCCGCCATTGACTACTATTAATCCTGGCTGATTTGCATTGTCAGAGCGCCTGTGTTTGAACAATGCTGTTGTTTCCTTGTTTGCTAATTTAGGAACAAACATTTGCCTGTGCAGCAAACAAGCTCTCCCAGGATGTGTTATTAATAGGCTAATTAAGCCAGCGGTAATGAGCAGGATTACAGCTAATTATGACAAGATTTGTTTTGGCGTTCCGTCTGGGAAGAAGCAGTGGAGTGTGTACATCTACCTGGGAGTTCATTACTGCCATCACCATGCACCTGAGTGCACAGAGTACGCCGCTGGGGGAGGAGGGGGAGTGCTGTGTGGATTTATGTAAAGGAGGATCAAGGGAAAGAAAGCATGAAGGTGTGAACGGTTAGGGTGGTGGTGTCCTGGGCTGTGATATACAATACACCACAAACAATACAGCTGTGTTTTTCGGTATTCAATTACTTAACTGGTGAGCATTTCAGCCATCTTATTGTTGAGAGACGAAACTCTTTGGTGAACTCCGCCCCCATGGTTACTGTTACCATGAGTCTTAACGAACGGAGATTTACGCAAACAATGAGAGTCTTAAAGTTAAATGCAGCCAAAGACTTTTTTAGATCTAAAACGATGTTGCACTCACTTTATTCGGGAGAATGGGGGAAAGTGCAACTCGTAATATGGTGGAATAGTACCACCTTCTAATTAAAAGAGCCAATCACTAAATAGATCCACACTTGGGCCTGAAAAGTAACCTTTTTAATGCTATTTGAGCATAAGAAACAAACTTTATGAGACAGCTGTTCTCATTGATGATTTAAAATATGAAATTTAATTAAGCTTGGTGAACAGCTTTGGAGAACTGTTCTGCTGAGATACTCCAAAGGGGGTGGGGCTTCCAGAAGAGCAGTCACAGGTGTTTGTTAAGTTACACCCTTTCCTCAAGCCGTGGTTTTCAGTAAAATGTGTGTTTAAAGTCATGAAATTTGATTGGATGTCAATGTGACATGAGCTGGAATTAATTTTGACATTAAAGTCACCATGAAAACAAAATGTACAAAAAATGTGAAAAAATCTGCGATTATAAATTATTTATCTGTGCACATATTTGTCAGGCCTAAACTGTCTATTAGATTCCAGAAGGATAAAATATACTTATACCTATACCTACCGAAAAATCTACACTAAATCTACACATCTACAGACTGTACAGCTTTTAAAAGCTTAGATAAATTGTGTTCTATAAAAGAAAAACAGTCATCATAAACAGCATGTTGAGGGTATTCTCCTAGGATTATTCAATGATATTATTAAACGGTCAATAAATTGCTTTAACAATAATTTGGAACTTTTGTTAATGCAAACACTAATGCTACAGTTTCTGTTCAGTTGCTTTTTGCAGTGCAATAATCTGAGAAACCGAATCCACATTTTTTATGTTTCAAATATATTTAAAAGCTTATAATCCTAATTTTTGTAATACCCCATGAAAATATGTGCCAGCTAATGTTACGAGAATTTAAACGGACAGAGCGATGACTTGAATTAAATGCTAACAAAAAACATACCCACACACGCATACATTTCTGTAGCTCAGGATAAGAAAACTGAGATTGGGATTTACACCTAAGCTTCATATTTTCACCCTCGTCTTTCTAAGAACAGCCAAAACCAACACAAATCCCTGCATCTTGCACTCACAGAGAGAGAGAGTGAGAGAAGGGAAAAGGAGAAATAAATATACTTCTTGCAAAAGCTCCTTTGGAACAGGTGGATTTATTTGCCTGGATCAAAGATCAGGTCACATGTAGCACCGCAGCTCTAAAAATGATTGCTCACATTGTTCCCAGCACTCTGGGATGAATGTAATGAAAATATAAATCACACGCGTGCACACATTTAACAAGCTTTCTAAATGGAGGCTTTCCATTAACCTCTATTGTTCTTAAATCAAGCTAATTATAATTACTATAGGCCAGTCTTAACCCAAACACTAACCTCAAAAATATTCTAAAAATTATTTGCTTTCTGAGGGTCTCTTTATGAACCTATTATTTTCTTCTGAGGATGTCCAGACTTGTTTTTCTTGTTTCTAAATGTCTCTAAAAATATGCATAGGCCATGAATAGAAATGCATCTCCACGAATGTCTCATTCATTTTCCATTTTATTTAAAAAGAAAAAGAGAGAAAGGATATTACTACTAAACTTGAACAACAGTTTTCCCAAATAAAACTCTATTATTCTTCACAACATGTGTTCATGAAGATTAGACCACTGTAATCTTGCAGGGATTAATAATACACACACACACACACACACACACACAGAAAGAGTTGAAACAGAGAAATGAAACAAGGCTACACTGCTTCAACAGATGACTTTAATCCTGTTTATTAAATTATAAAGAATCCATGAGGATCAGGAATAGAGAGTCAAGGATTTAAGCGATTTGTGGATTTTTTTTGCAGAGTTATTTGATGAAATGGGATTGTAGTGAAGTAGGGGAGCTTTGTGAGCGTGTGACAGCAGACGTGAACTGGGATAAATCGCTTGAGAAACAGAGCACAACCGACAGGATCAGACGCAGACATTTATTTGTTCCAAATGCATGAAGTATTAAAGGGAATAATTCACTCATTCTCACAGAGGGAAGCAGATCCTAGAACAGCATGTGATTGATGGAGTACCGACAGCCTATGAAACGAACGAAAACAAAAAATATCAATAATCAAACCCGAAATCTGCAGGCTGCATGCAGAATCGCTCATAACAAACAGGAATCTTAGACTGATTAATGAAAGTCTGTGTAAATAAACTCGGCTTTCAAAGTGAAAGCACAGGGATGCGCTGAATTACGAAGACTCATTTAAATGGCTAATTTTCTTGCCGCTGATTACAGAAGCTTTATATCTCATTGACACGCATTTAGGTACAATGGTAGAGGCAATTTGTGACCCCAGAATAATCTTCAGAGCGCTCTTTGTGATGTCTTTTAAGAGATACTTGGAGGTTGCGATTTGGGAAGATTAGAACGAATGAGAATTAGCTGGCTGGTTTTGGCTGGGTGGATTCGCCCGGCTCTTGGGAACCTCTATGTCACTGATAACTTCCACTGAGCTGTTTGCTAAGAGGATAGAATGTGCTAATCCAAGTCAAAAGACATACCATGTGAATTACATCCCCAAACAGATTATTCCACACAGATTAGGATGAAAGCAGTAAATCTTGTCATGTCGTTCTTGATGTTGGAACACACAGAAATCAGACCTTGCAGATGAAATAAGTCAACACTAAGCAAAGAGCCATAAGAAATCATCACAGGTGTGAAAATATGATTAGTAATCTCAAATGCAGTGTACGCTAGAGCAGCCGTCTTCTTGAGTTTCTCTTAAATATAGTTTTAAGGAAGGATCAGCATTTATTTTGCTAGATTTGCTGTGCGGATTTTGTCTAGTCCATAGTGTTTTTGTATTTAAACTGTATACTAGTGGCCTACGCAAAGAGCTGTAAGAAAGTGTGTTACAAATCAGTGTCAAGCTGAAAGAAGAACATCTCCCTTCTGTCATTATTTACACATGTTTTAACAAACCTGTATAACTGAGACATTTTTTTTTCTGGTTGCCTACTTTTGTGTTTACATAAGATATAAAGTCATATAGGTTTGGAAGGACATGGGGCTGAGCAACAACTATAGAAGTTTTCTTTTGTGTTGTAAATCATTGTAAACTACAGACCAGGACATGCCATGAGAGCTAGTCATGTATGGCATATTTCTTTAATAGAGAGCAGTAGCAGAACTTTCGATTCTAAATTGGGGTGGACTGTAATTATCTGTCGTCTCACACCTCCACTCCCCTTGCACCTAGAGGGTGTGTTCAAATAAAGTGCGAAAGAAGAACAAAAGCAGACAGGTGTGTGGAATTGTCTGTCTTGAGTGTTTGAAACAGTGGCACCCAGGGAGTTCCCGGTGCACACATTGGCACAGACGCACACAACGCATACCCACAATGCATCTGGTCACCTAACACCCCACCCTAAAAAATAGCTTCACTATTAGATAAACACTCTTTTTTCCCACCTGTGAATGTGGAGGAAGACAAAAGGGCACGAACAAAGAGAAGAGTAAGAGGAGGTGTCAGATAGGCATGCTATAGGTCATGGAGATTCTCAAAGGCATTACATCTGACTCACACCTGGGTCACACTCGCTGGCATTCTGGGACTGCGGGGAGCAGGTGTGTGCGTATGTGTGCTTTTATGTGTGTTTGTGCAACCACATCGAGCAGATGGCGAGAGCAATAACTGACAAACCCTGAGAGGGAACTGAAAGCACCTAATAATTATCCCTGTGTTTTCTGCCACAAACACGCCAATTAGAATCCCAGCAACACCTTGCCAACACACACGTTAGTACGTCTGACACTGAGACCATGTGTACAAGGATATACTAAAACACGCTATTGTGAACAAAGGGCCATTGTTTACGCTGCGAATGTCTCATAATAACATGTTCTTTCTTTCCTTTCTCCTCGCTGTGTTTCGGTCTCTCAGACTTGCGGGTCTCCAGGGGGTAAAAGCAGAGATGTAGCTGTGGATCCCAACAGATGGAACGCTTGTTAGAACAAGAAGTGCACTTACAGGACCCACAGGCTCCCTAGAGGACCTGCTTTTCAGACTCAAGATACATTCAGATTCGGCTAACAGCAAAGTTCACGTTGCTTTGTCGAATTTTAAGCTGTCAGTATGTTTACATGCACACTTAAAATTTGTGCAGTCGAGTTGCATGTTTACATGACACAATGCATAAACTGAATAGTTGTATTCAATTCAGAGTTGTATCAAAGTGTAGTTTGACCTAATATCTAGCACAATTTCAGCCATGCTAACGGAAAAGTTACACAAGTGTCACAAGCAACTTTTAAAGTGCATTTAAATTTATTTAAAGGGAAAGTACAGTTTCATGGTTACTCATTACTGTTCCTTTAAACATTGGATTTATTTAATGCACTTAAACATGAAAGCTCTAAAATAAAAAGAGACGATTTTTGACTACTTTTCACACTCATTTCCCTTGAAATCAGAATGTTCCCCTCTTTGTGTCAGCATTTTTGGTTTATGGCATTCAAAGTACAAAAAGTCCTGGCAATTACCACATGAGTCAGATCCCTTGACTTCATCCACTTAAGATTTGCATTCCAACAAGGCAAAAAGGCACTTCATACCTCTCAGCAATGTCAACATGATAATATCAGAGACTGGAGTACTCTGGTAATCCAGGATTACAGGAAGAGCTTGGTTATTAATACAAACAGCAACTGTAAAACAGTTAAAAAATCCATCTTCCTTTAGACTGATCTGGTATAAGTTAAAAAATAATGCAAGGCTGATCTAGGATCAAAACAAGCAGACAGCACTTACTGACCTGGGATCAGTGTAGAGGCTGAGGAGGCTAGGATCAACCGGATACCCCCTGAGGTTCATCCTTTCATAAAACCAGGGAGAGACACAAGAAATAATATCAGTTCCGCTCCAGTCGGGGATTGTTGTTCTGTGTGGAAAGTGCTAAATTTAGTCATCACATTTGCTCTTGTGTTTGTTAGACCTGAGTGGTGGCTTTCAGACCATTCAGTGGTTACCAACTGATCTGAAAAGCACATCCTCAGGTTTAAACGAAGGCCTTAATATAGCAACCACAGCATAGAGTGACAGGCTAGCATTGCCATTCTGTACGCTTTCCTTTACTCAGCTATAGAAAAAAAGAAACCTAATGCATTGTACATTTTTTACATAAGCCATCATATGCTCTCTTTTTTGTCTCCACCCACTCTTCTTGCTCACAGCACTGAAAATTAATCCCCGGAAACAGTCTTAAGGTAAACAGTGAGTGTGAAATCAGGAAAGAGAGCTGCAGGTCTTTTGAGGATCCAGCTCAGCTTATGAAAAGTATTTGACTTTTTTGGCGATAAATCACACATTTACATTTAAAAACCTTCTTATAATGCACTACTTTCTTGGGGTAATTTTACCAGAGACATTTTCAATTATGTAGCAAGCGCTTGATCAATACTCTGTCAGTTGAGACGCATGGCAGGAAAAAGGCTTGGATAACAAGACCGGGAACAGGATTATATATATATTAAAAAAAAAGGAAAACTAAATTATTTACAGACAAATATTTTGGTCACAGTGGTTAAGGATCTTGACTGGTGACCTGGAGAACAAAACGTAATAAGAATAGACTGATTAAATATTTCTATTGTTTTATACCGTTTTTCTAAATTAAATTTACCTCTTTATTTTATGGAGACACACACAGTCCTCCCACTCCACAGGTTTCCCATGAATCATTACAACTGATCGTAAACGTTCAGACACCCACTTAACCAGACACAATCAAATTAAACAAGCTTTTAATATATTTGGTTGACTTCTCATCAAACTGAGACTGTTTAATTGTGTTAAAAAATAACAAACTCAAAATCTAAAAAATTCAAAAATTGTGGAAAATATTTCTTCAATTTAAAAAAAAAAAAGACCACTTAAAACAAAAGAAAAGAGAAGAAAAAGAAAATTATCAGTGCCCTAAAACCCTCCATTCTCAGTGGATTTCACATGTACATGTCTTCTGAGAAGGATTGTTAGAGGTTTAAGCTAGCATTAGACAAAATACTACTTGAGTCCGATCTGTAAGAATAGCTTCCCACCACCTAATCAACCCGAGGCCTGTGCTGTCTGTCCGCCTTTGTTGCACCCTGAATAGACGCTAAATATCCTCCCAATCTCCTTCCTGGCTCTGGCTGAGCTCTCAGGACCCAGTCCATTCACATGCTAATGCAGACAGGCTTGATTCCTTAATCACAATCCTGCTGAAATCCAGGAACAAGGAGAAGTAATAGGGAGCCATTTCCTCATTGTTATTTCATTTTTCCCCTCTCTGTAATTCTCTTACCTTCACGGTTTTGCCATGAATTGCAAAGCAGGCAGACAAGAGTGGAAAAAGTTGCAGTCTAAGATGAGCCGTTTTTTATTCTAGCACTGGATGGTTAGTGGCAGCGACTCTCCGCATCAATTCAGTGGAGGATTTGATTTGTTTCTGTTGACGAGCTCTGTTAATTTCCTCTCCCGCCTCATTAAGCTCTAACTGCCAATTAATGTCTTTTGTTCTCGATAACGGCTGCTTTCCAAACAGAGTCGCGCACACACACGGACACAGGCTTACACAACAATAGAGGAAAAGTATCAGTAGTACACCCCTATAGACGGGATAAGAGAGCGAGAGAGGGAGTCGTTGATTAATTGGGAGCTCAGTGGAACAGCAGGCAGACAGGATCTCTCATTAGCTCCTCTCCAAACTTCACCAGCACTCAGACACCACTCGTAGCCCCTCAGGACATGAGGTCACGATCTCCCATGGCAACAGTTGGATGGACTAACAACGCCCTAATTGCGAAATCTAAACAATGACACCATATCTTCACAAGTTTGCACACATGGCTACACAGACTCACATACAAAAGCTTCGGAAACACGTCAGTATTCCTTGACATCGTTCAAGGGAGACCTCAAACAACCAAAGAAATAGATGATTTTGGGTGGTGCAGTTTGTTTATCCCTGGAGAACGGTTGTGTGTGTCACAGCACTCATATCCACTCTGAGAAATCCTCAACTACGGTCCCGTTATTAGCAAAGAGTGGCTTTTCTGAAACACGAGGCTCTTAGATTGTCGAGTGTCGGGGAGAACCACGCTTCACCCGGCGGTCCATTAAGAAAGAATGGCTGTTTTTGTTCCGGCCAGGCAATAGAGACAGATACTTTCTGCGAGCACTCCTATAGGGGCTTTTACGGGAAAATATGATTATGCTCTGATTCAGTTTTCAAAGAGATCCATCTGAAAGGCTTTTGAACCTTACATTTTCAAGATGACCTTAATGAACTTTGGTCAACCCAACTTCTGAAGTATTGAGAACAGTCATCAACTTTTCATTTGAGTCTGAGAGAGTGGAAGAGAAAGAGAGTAAGAGAGAGATCAAAAAAGAGAGAAGGGGGCATACATATTTACAGCATTTTTATGTGCAGCGGTGTGTGTGTGTGTGTGTGTTTGTGCAAGTAGTCTTCAGAAATATCGTTCGTAACCTTCTCTCATCTAACATAGCATTAAAAAAACATGCTCTCATCACTGTTTGTAGTTTTTCTATTTGACTTTTATATTAATAATATAGCTAGCACCAGCCAAAACATTTATATCTTGAAAATAAAGGTACCAAAACAGGGTTTCACAATGATGCCACATCATTTTTACTATAATCTAAATAAATTTAATTTAATTTAATAAATAAAAAACTTTTGACCATCAATGTAACTATCAATGGCAATACAGAACCCTTATTTTTAAATAATCTTAACCAGCTGTTTTGGATATTTCTCAACTTTTATGTTAACTTCCCTACTTTGTAGTGGGCAAAAAATTGTAGTAGTGTCGGGAAGTGCTAACTTGGCAAATGTACATACTCCCAATTTGTTATATCATACTACAAACATTAATACTACATACTGTGCAGAGTTCATCCCTCGTAAAATGCAGTACAGTACCCACTCACTGACTGTGTGTGATTTCGGATGCACCCCATTCAAGCAGATACTGTAAAAGTTGTACTGGCTGAGATTTTTTCAAAGATGGCCATCAAGTGGATTGGCTTAAAAAGACTTTGTACAGGTAAGAATGGCAAGCCTCACCTTTTAATACCTATCCTCATCAATACATGCCAACAATGTATATCAACTGAAAAAATATACAAATCTGTTCTGACAACACATGCATCAAGTACAGTGTCAGTGCATCTTCTCACTGGCCTCATTCGATAGTAATGTAGACATTAACAAGGCAGAAGTGAGCGAAGCTTCAACTTCCTGTCACTGAGCAGCTGTTGCTGTGTTTACATTTCACACTGCTGTATCATTAAACCCCTCAAAAGCACTCCACGGAGATATTTCATGTGAAAGGGGAAGCTTTAAAACAGAAACTTATGCCAGCACAGAAGCTTGCATTAGAAAAGAAATTTGGCTGTAAGTGAAAAGATGTAAGTGTGCAATGCTTGATCCAACAGATCTGGGACAACATTAGGCTGAGTAAATGCTAATAATGCTTGTATGGGCAAACTGCTCCTTATAGAATAGAAGTAGGAAAACATTTTCATGAATAAATGAACATCCACTGCACGACATTTAAACTATGAGTCATATTTGACTTTTTGTAAAAGTCTCAGGGAATCTTAGGCAGTATGCGAAAATAAAATGACACTAGCTGCTGAAAGCAAAACAAAACCCCCAAACTAAATCATCTCCAGATCCAGCACAAGCATTTTCACATCCAGACACCCTCCTCTCTCATTCTCTATCCCCACCACTGATCAGTGGATTACACTGATCAAATGAGACAGACAATATGCCCAACATGGTGGCAAAGCAGCAATCCTGCTGTGCCAGGGACTGACAGAACCCACTCACTCGCCTCTGCCAACCCATAGAGGACATGCAGACAGGGGCTGGCACGGGTCCTGAGCCCTGACCACTGCAGCTTCACACTCATTATCTCTTCCTGGGATTTCCTGTTAGCACACATGCATGAAACAAAAAGCACACACTTACATGCTGCTAGCATTAGCAAGAAACTGTTTTGGCTTGCTAACAGAGCGACAGAGAAAAACCGAAACAGAAATATCCTTCCCTCGCTTTTTTAGAGCACACATATAGCTAAATATAAAAAGGACAATTATTTATATTATACCATAAATTATAATTGTAGTATAATAATAGTAAACATGTAAAACTGTCAGTGTTTAATTCGACATTTGGCTTGCTTTCCACTTCACCAAAATTATCAACAGTTCTTTTTTATTCTTCACACAATTCTGTTTATGGTGCTATTAACTACTGCCATCAGAACTAAAAAAAACAATCTCCCATCTGTTTTCCATTTCTCTTCTGATTCTACTTCTGTTTCTCATTATTTAGTCTGATAAAGCAATTAAACAATGCAATTAAAAATGTGTGGTTAATGAGTCGTTTTTCAGTCCATTAGAAATCGGTGCTCTATCTCACCTCCTAAATTAGATAAAAGGTACAACTTTGAATACATTTCTTTTGTGTGTGAGTGTGTCATAACTCCAGCCTGTGTTCCCTGGTCTTTGTTTTGTAGGACTCTTGTTGTGTAATGTGTGTCCATTCATGGTTGTCTGTTGTTTTGGTTAGTGTTAATTTCATCAATAAAACTCTCCACGTTTGGAACCCAAAGTCTCATCAAATATATAGTGCAGGAATTAATTGGATATTCATTTTAACTTTAATAAGCATATGCACTATAAAAATATGTATTTATATAGACACACATCCAGAACACAATCAACAATCTCCTTTTCTCCAGTCACTCAGAAAAGAAGAGCACTTATGCCAGCGAGTTTTCCGTGATCAGTGTTTTTTTTTCTTTCTATCACTCTTTTAGCCTTTACTTTTTCATGCCTCCTTCTTCCATCTCCTCCCTTCCCTGATGGTAATGGAAAGATGTCATACTATGCAAAGGCCATTTCAAGACAAAGCAATGGGATATTATATGATTTGCTTTACTTGTCTTCCTATATATTAGGTGTCAAAGAGAGGAAGCTTTATAGGCTGCATTAAACACACCGGCATCTCATATAATTTTAAACAATTCACTCAACTTACTATAAGGTGCATGTAAATTATGTCATGCTGGTTGTTTACAGTGTTGTAGTGAAGCAGAACAATCCATAACTGACTTGTTCATATCCAAACCAGCTTTGCATTATGTGCAAACAAAACAAAATGCATTCATCTGCATGCAAACCTGGGGAATTAAAAATAATACGCACTCGATTCATACGCAATTATGGCAACTGACAATTATGGTGTCAAGAGGTATGAATTACAACCAGCCCCATCTGTTCTCACTGTCTCAATGTCATTATCATCAACTCTCTAATTATTCTCATTATGACTGTTTATTTAGAGTCACTATAGTCATTCTCACATGGCAGCGTCATTCACAAGGTTCCTTGAGAACACGACCACTGGCCCCTCTTCGGCACCGAGATACATCCATCAGCATTAGCACCTGAAAAACAGGTCATGCTTTAGGATCAGGTCTTCAAAAACACCACAGCAACTGAAATTAATGAAAAAAAGATGCCTATGAATATAAAAACATCAGCTTTTACGGATTTAATGACATTTCCGATGCAGCGAGTTGACAACCACCCTCAGTGCACCAGTAACCACAGGAAATCATTAGCAGTAAGAGCTCATTTCAGCCTTGCTCCGTCTGATTGAGGAGCTAAAGGAGAACTTCATAATCATGTTAAATTAAAGGTCCTTTAGATTTAATCTTACCCTTTCCAATCTCTTAATTACTTATTTGTCCCAATTATTTGCTTTACTGAGCCCATTAACGGCCCTTTTCACCTCAGAATTAACCAGTAGCAGCTGTAATCATGCCAGTGTGAAGCCCTCTTCATTCAGCGTGCACACACACACACACGCTGGGGAACATGTCAGAGGAAGCTCACACTCTTCTGATGAAAACCAGCATTAAAGTCACTTCAGGTGGCGTTTCAGAGAAAGAATCCAACTGTGCTGAGATGATCTCGGCAGTCACACTTTCCTACACAACTCACACACTTATCACAGAATATGAATCATCATCCAGTACTCATGTCCCACTCTTTGTGTGATGCATCACTGCATATGTAATGTAATTTATGTGCAAATAAACTATTTCCTCAAACAGTCACCTTCTCAGCATGGTGCAAATCTTTCATATCTGCTGTGAATCATTCTGAAGATGCCTGCTCCGCTCGCTCTGCCAAAACAGGATATTAACAATTAAAGAAGCGCCGATATATCATCATTTCTCAACACCCTAAAATGTTGGTACATGACGGACATTTATCATTGTAAGAATGAAAATGTGAACAGCATGTACTATAATAATAAATCATTTGAGAAATGTGTGATGATAGCGTAAGCTTTGCTGTGTTAAAACCCATGTAAAAAGCAGATTAATATCTCAAAAGGGCTTCAAAAACATTGTCTGAATAAAGATTAAGGTGAACTAACTTTATCGGCCCATCTGTGCGGAACAGCATGCACTTGACTCCTGTGGTTGTTACATCTGATTTTTGTCAGAGATGGGCCACAAAACTGTTCAGGGCAGGCCATTCAAGAAATGGACGGTTTGTTGGCACTGCTGCTTTATGACCTTAGAAGAGAAATTAAGCGATTACACTTTTAATGACCACTGCAGGAAATGTTCCCTTAATCCTGTCTGATTGCTAAAGTTATACACTTCCACTTCCAACAGGTTTAAAGTTAATGACCATTATGGACATACCTGATGATTAACTTCATAATCACATCCTGCTGCTGTTTCCTTTTCTGTCCAGTCTGTCAGAGCACCAAGGTGGATGTAACTGTAAGTTACAAGAGCATTTGTACACCATCCAAACAATGAAATGGCCATAAACAATACATATATACAAAAAAAATTTTTGAATCAGTTATATTGTGATGTAATAAACTTTGCAATACCTTCAACATGTGCACATAATGCACGCTATTGTTTAAAGGTTTGGTGTCAGTAAGATTTTTTAAAATGTTTTGAGCCTCACCAAGTAAGCATTTATTTGAACAGAAATAAACAGCAATTTAAAAAAAGGAATGAATTCATAAGAAAGCAAAGCTGAATTATCAGTACCCATTACTCCAGTGTCAAATAATTCTTCAGAAATCTTTCTAATTTGCAGATTTGCAATTTTCCTTTAGAATATCCTGGTATAATTAAGAATTCGTTGTTCCATCAATGATGGCAAGCTGTACTGGCCCGGATACAGCAAAAGAGCCTCAAATCATGATGCCATCGCCATGTTTCACAGACGGGATAAGAATCTTATGCTGGAATGCAGTCTTTTCCTTTCTCCAAACATACTGTTACTCATTTAAACCAAAAAGTTCTATTTTGGCCTGAAGTGTCCACAAAACATTTCTCCAAAATCCCTCTGGCACGTCCACATGATCTTTAGTAAACTGCAGACAGGCAGCAATGTTCTTTTTGGAGAGCAGTGGCTTACAAATCATGCGCACCATTGTTCAGTATTCTCTTGATGATAAACTCAAGGATATTAACATTAGCCAATGTGAGAAAGACCTTCAGTTACTCAGAAGTTACCCTGGGGTCCTTTTGCAATCTCACAAACTATTACACATCTTGCATTTGAAGCAAAACCCATCTACTCCTGGGGAGGGTAGCAATGATCTTAAATTTCTTTTATTTATACACAGTCTGTGGATTTGTGGAGTCCTAACTTTAGAGGTTTTCCACTCTGATGAGCAACACCAACTCATTTTCTGATTTACTTCCACAATCATGATCAGACTTTGATGGATCACTGTTCTTTAAATAAAACAGGCACACACTGACGCCTGATAGTCATCCCACTGATTGAAAACAGCTCTGAACAAATGGACTCTTAACTTCACCTTCAAATTAACTACGAATCCCAGAGACTGTCATGCTTTTGCCACTCACAGATGTAATATTGGACCATTTTGCAGAATAAATGACAAAGTATTTTGTGTTTGTAGTGTGTTTGACTGGGCTCTTTGTCAACTTTCTGGACATTATCTTTAGGGTTTTATTATGCAAAATTCTGGTTTTCTGAAGGATCATGTCACACTGAAGACTGAAGTAACGGCTTTTGGAAATTCAGCTTTGCCATCAATGAAGAGGTCATTTGCAATAACGATAAATGCCACTTTCACAAAAGACTGATCTAATTGCCTTGCCTTATTCTCCACATATAACACATTCAGAACACTAAACATGTTTTGTCAAAAAATGTCGGTATCGTTTACTTTTTAAGGCAATCACAGGTTTTCGTTTTTTAACCCTTTTTAGCCCTTGTGTTTTAACAGAGGCCGATAAGTCCATTTAGTATTTTGGTCAGGTGACAAGGCTACTCCACTTTATAAAGTGTCCAAAACACATTGTCTGGTCACTGGGGCTCCTCAGGGATCAGTTCTTGGACTCCTACTCTTCTCCATATACACTACATCTCTGGGGCCCATCATACAGGCACATGGATTCTCTTACCACTGCTATGCCGATGACACACATCTCTAATTTTTTTATTTCAACCAGATGACCCAATGATAGCCGCACAGATCTCTGGCTGCTCTAAGTTGATGAAAGATCATCATCTACAGCTCAACCTGGCAAAGACTGAGCTCCTCGTGTTCCCTGCAACTCCAACTATACAGCATGATTTCACCATCCATTTGGATACATTAACTATAACCCCATAGTTCTGCCAGAAATCTTGGATTTTGCTTCGATGACCACCTCTCCTTCAAAGACCATATTGCTAAAACTGTTCAATCTTGCAGGTTTGCCCTACACAACATCAGAAAGATCAGGCCCTTTCTTACAGAGCAGGCCTTACAACTTCTTACCAAGGCCATGGTAATATCCAGGCTGGACTACTGTAATGCTCTTCTAGCCGGTCTTTCCTTGTGCACAATCAAACCTTTACAAATGATTCAGAATGCTGCAGCACGACTGGTCTTCAACGAGCCCATAAGGGCCCATGTCCCACCTCTCTTCATCTCCCTGCATTGGCTCCCAATTGCAGCCCGCATCAAATTCAAGACACTGATGCTTGCATATGGTACAATCACAGGCTCGGCGCCCGCTTACCTCCACTCACTGCTTCCACTCTACTCTCCCTCCAGAACTCTGAGATCCGCCAGTGAGCGACGCCTCATTGTACCATCACAAAGAGGCACATAATCTCTTTCCAGAACATTCTCTTACACTGTTCCTGGCTGGTGGAATGATCTTCCCATCGCAATCCGAAATGGCAACTCCCTTACAACTTTCAAACGACTGCTAAAAATCCATCTCTTTCAACACTATTTGACATCATAATAAATAAACAAATAAAATGCAAATTCTTAACCCTACTCTTTTTTTCCTTCTAGCTTGTACTTATTTGAACAATGCCTGTTATACGGTATTATGAGCACTTCCGTTGTTTTTGCCTCTTAAGGACTAACTGTTTGATGTTTCCCCACCTGTAAGTCGCTTTGGATAAAAGCGTCTGGTAAATGAATAAATGTAATAAAGATGTGCTAGCTAAAAGGAGTTTCATCAATGTTCCTTAGTCTTTAGGATTTTCAACCACCCCATACAGTGGGATTCATTTATGTGTCCTGTACGTGACCTCCCTTGTCCCATTTCGGCTAACCACTGACTGATACAAGAGCAGGAGTGCCGATTACTTCAGAATTATCACCGATACCCATCATCATCCAGTCACAGTCACCCTCACGCATTATACGTTAAGTAAACCAGAAATCGTGAATATAACTGTTCGAGAAAGGCTACGCAATCCATCCGCCTCACAAGCCGCGCTTGCAATAACGCCAATTCCACCCGTGTTTTGTCTTCAGCAACATAAGTTGGTGAATACAAACCACATCCAGCCATGCAAGAGACGTGATACAAGTCAAGTCGTCTTTAAATATTTTTCAACATTTTCCATTTTTCTTGAAACACAAAAAAGGGTCAGGGTCAGCAACATTAAAAGAAGAATTTTCTGTACTGATCACGTCTCTTGCTCTCCAACGAAGTTATCTGCTTTCGACATAAAACAAACCTCTAATAGGTGAATAATAAACATACTTTTAATGAACTTTAATTTTGTAATTTGTCCATAAAGCAATAATCAGTTTAAAAATATTCACTGACCCCAAAATGTTACTGTAATTAGTGGATTGTTTCTTTCATTTCAGACTATACTCTATAATGTAATACTCAGCATAAAAAGGACGTAGCGAGACGGTCAGGTTTGGGCATTTATAACAATAAATTTACCTCAGCCTCCACCTGCAGATGTGGCAAGAAACTCATAAACCTCACATAGACACATCACACTGCCCTCTCAGTGTCGAATCAGACAGATGAAACTAATCTTCTCACACCGACTTCTCCTCTAGTTCAGTAGGAGTCCCCTTAAGAGCCGCAGGAAAGATTCCTGAGCACGCTCGTCACGCAGGAGGAGAGAGACGGCAGCGGAGGATGAGTGAGGTTACTGTTTCATCTGGCTCAGTACGCCTGGACTAATTTGAGGCCTGAGTGGAGAGGGCACTTGTGTGCAGGCCTGATGAAAGCCCTTCAGATGAGAGAAAAGAGTGGAGGATTGTATCAAATCGCTGGTCGCTCTCATAGAGAAGCCCTTCTCTATCTCCCTCTCTTGAACAGAGCCTCTTCTCTCTCTCTTTCTCTCTGGTGGTGCCACTCAACAGGATAGCCCTTTAATCTCCACCTATTCAGCTGCTCCCTTATTAAGAGTGAAACTAGGAAGAAACAAAAAGAAAGAGAGAAAATAAAAACACACCTTGTCTATGTACAGCTTTTTCCACATCAGAGCAAAAGAAATGAAAGAGATGAGAGCGAGCGAGTGCCAGCAGGAAAATCAGTATGTTGGGATTTGGAGTGCATCTCTCCTTCTCCTTCATCCTCGCAGCACTCTTTCTGAGGAGAACATCAAACTCAGGGCTGCCAGCTAAGGTAAGCTTCAGAGAAAACAGAAAGCAACCAAAAGGAGAGAAGAAAAGAATTGGCTTCACAAATGCTAAAAGGCACTCCGTCAGTGGAGTTTAAACAGAATCCACAGGAACTGAATTAACTTTGGGTTTGAGATTTTAAAAGGGCTTCTGGACAGGAAGTTTAATGTAGACGTCTGACTGCCAGAGCAGAAAGAAAAGAGTGGGTCAGTTCATCATCATGTGAGGGAGACAATCAAAATCTGCGGGGATTAGTGAAAATCAATAACTCTCATTTGATCTATCTACTGCAATAATGCACACAGCCAGTGGCTCATTTAACAGGCTGGTACATCAGTCAATCATCAATCTGCCGCTAACAGCAAGACAAAGTTCATCATCTAGTCTGGTGTATTTGGACAGGACCACCCCCATTAGCAGTACAGACTGTAGATGCAAGATATTTATGACAGATATCTTTTTCCATTATGATGGTGGCACAATAAAGGGCTGTTCATACCAAATGATGACACCTATAATTTGAATATTCTAATACAAGAACCACATGGAACATATGACCACAAAAAGCACTACACACTTCCAACAGAATTAGAACAATCTTTTATACTTTAAAGTTAATTAAATATATATTCTGCCTAATTTTTTCAGTTGGAAATAGACATGTGACATACAACCACAATTAAATCAAGAAAATTGTGCAACTTTTACCCGAAAACTAATGTAGACAATGCTTTTTAGCCTCCAGTCCTTTTTCTCAGTCAAAACAAGCAAGTTGAAAACATTTCCTCTATTCTTCTATGGTGCAAGGAAGATACAAGACAAAAAGTAAAATAAATAAAATCAGTTCATCCTGTTTTTGTTTTTTTTAAAAACTCTGGTTTCTATAGATTGGAGTAGACACATGGCGACATGCAATGTTTTAAATAACACATTTACTAAAAG
Organism: Enteromius paludinosus; assembly: GCA_032361165.1. Lineage (NCBI taxonomy): Eukaryota > Metazoa > Chordata > Actinopteri > Cypriniformes > Cyprinidae > Enteromius > Enteromius paludinosus. Next base: position 11,669,469 of record JAUMHQ010000059.1, read on the forward strand.
GCTATTGTGGGCAAAGATTAGCAGTGAAGTTCACAGTGCAGAGGAAGTGTGAGGTTTCATTTCTCTAAGTTAGTCATTTAAATTTTTGAGCATCAGAACGCAGGAGGTGAGAGACAGACATTTACTGAAATCACCCTTAATGAAACCAACTCCAACCACCAAAATGAATCAATTGGCACAAACACTTCTTGACTGATAATCCACTTGAGGTGAGGAAATCAAAAGGGTGTGTTGCGTGTGTCACCAGCTGTGGGGGACCGCAGGGCATATTTGAGTCAGCTGGGTCTGTGGTTCCAACAGATAGCTGAGGCAGCAGAAACGGTCTCTTTTACGCACACACACACAATCAACTTCATGTCTCAACTCTCCAGTCAGCCTTTAAGCAGCTTGACACCATGTGGAAACATCTAGATATCATCTCCAGCATTCCCAGCCTCTGTCATTAGTCTCCAAACTTAAGACGTATGGGGTTAACGTGACACACACCCAGCCTGTGATTCAAATCCCACAGTGTTTGTCTTAAACCAACATTCATGACACGTCTTACAAAAAAAAAAAAAAAGTTTATTGAATTATTAACAACTGTACATGATCAGTGCTGACAGAGTTTGCTACATACTTTGGTGTGAAGTTGAGAGGTTGTGAAAGGCAGGCGGGTCAAGGTTTTGTATTGTACTAAAGTGAAGCTGACTCCAGTTCCCACAGTTCAGACAGTCCGCATTTACACAAAAATGGTTAGCCAGGATCAGGTTTAAAAGAGCCATTCTCTTCTCCCTCTCTCACGCGCACACCCTTTCACACAGAGCTTCCACCAAAGTCAGTGCAGGCAATGAAAATATTCATTAGAAAACTGGCTCAACTTGTACAGAAATAAATCCCCAATTGACTCTGATCACTCACGTAGAAGGTGGTTTACATCAATCTGTGAGTGAAAACAAGACTGCAGGCTCATTCGGGTGGAGCTCTACTGCAAAAGTAAGCTGTCAATCACTGGGGTGAGACCCGTTTGAACAACAGCGAACTATAGTGGGGCCGCTTATGGGATCAGTTGGCAAGTTACTCCTCGCAATGTGCGATCCATGCCGAGTCAGCATGTTACAATCACACTTCATTATCTGAATTCCTCTTTCCAACAAGACGCCACACAATGCAAAGGGCACAGAAAAGTAGTACAGTTAGTCATTTTCCAAGTTTAATATCGCTGTCAATTTACAAACATCTCCTCACTCTCCTCTGGGCTGTCTCCGTCGTATTCTGACTTCAGCAGAATTCCAGTCTGTTCCCATTCCCTTGAACAGCACATAGGCTCAAAAAGCAAAAAAAAAAAACTAAGATCAGGAAGGGGTTTTCCATGTGAGCCTTTTAGCAAATGGCCAGCCCAGAGAGTGTGCTTACAAAATCAAAATTAAAAAGTGTCCTAATCTACATTCATCAAGCATTAAGGACATGAGGACAAAGAAACCCATCACAAGTATATCAGGACATGGAAATATATATAATTATATATTTATAAAACGTCTTTATTACTCCATATATACACTTTTTAACAAATTGTCCAGGGAGGGGGAGGCTTGAACTGAAGCACTGCTTCATATTACATCACAGATCGTTCACTTTTTGTTAAAAGGAAGGAAAGGCGGCGGTGGGGGGAGAAAAAAAATACTATGGAAGGAATAGGCACACACAATCCCATGAGCAGACCGAAAGCAAAGGCAAGACAATATTTACTACATTAGTGCCGTCAAGAAGTCCTTGGGACAGTTTAACACGTTTCCTCTTGGATCTGTAGAGGACTGCTCCACCGCTGTAAGAATCCAGGTGCGCTAAAAAATAAAACCATCTGGGAACCGATCCCAATGGAAACGACCAGTTCCTAACCTGGGCTCCTACTATAAAAGGAGGAAAAGGTGGAGGAGTGATCCCTTGAATCCAGTAAATATCAAGCCCAATGAGAAACTCCATACATAGTTCTTTACGTCTGACGAAGCAGTGAATTTAGTAGATCACTTCATACACAGTGGCCTTCTTGTCTCCAGATCCTGTCACAATGTACTTATCATCAGCGGAAATGTCACAGCTAAGGACAGAGGACGACTCCTTGGACTGTGGAGGGAGGAGAGCAGGAAAACTATTAGCTGACATGATCAAACAGACCAGGTGACATCATAAACCGCAGAGCAGCATGTCAACATCACTCCCTTCTAAATATTAACTGAAGCATTCAAGTCACTCTGAGAGCCAAGTAGGTGTAGAGACTTGGCAACACATGTGAGCAGTGCAGAGCTGTGTGATTTTTGCCTGAAGCAGGGAGACTTAAGTCGCTCAAACAACTTTAAACGGCCATCATCTAATCGAATGTGAGCAAGAATTCCTCGTGTGTTAAAAATAGTATTAATAGATTACCAGCTTGAAAAAAAATAAATAAATGAAGTGACAGAGATAGTGAATATAAGAGTGGGAAGTGAATTGCAAAAGTGTTTGAAATTATTTAATTCAGGGAATATTGCCTGCATGTCAGAACAGGACACTGCATAATCATTTTATATAGAACTGTAATGCTTATGTTCTAACGAAGCATGAAACATTTCTCAAAAGAGGAAAAAAAAAAAGCAAGCACAAATATTGCTGAGCAAACACTCACCAGTAAACCAAGAGCAAACAATATGACAAACCTGGAGTGGAGTAGCAGTTGACTGAGTCAAATGGATTATTTATTTTAACCTTTCCATTTAGCTTTATTTTTTATTTAAGCTTAATTTATTTTATTCCTGTTATTTAAATGTTAACATTTATTTATATTCACCCATTTAAACTTTCAACATAAATACAGATTGAAAACAACTCCACTGACACTACAGATTGTCTTTTTTTTATTATGTTCATTATTTTGACAAGGCCATTCAGATTGGCTCTAAAATGCCAGCCTCACGCAAACTAAGCAATAAGCTATTAAACTTGCAAAATGTTTGTTAACAAAGATTTTTTTTGCATGCTAATGGCCCATTTTCTGTAGAGCTGCATCTCCACAGCAAAAATAAAAGCAATCACTCAAAGACCCAAACAAAAGTCCCAAAAGAAAGCCTGAAAACAGAATTTTACACTACAAATCACACAAACATTCTCACTGAATTATGGTCTGCAGCATACGAGTGAATGAGGTATTGATTGACATACCTGGAAAATGCTGGCACCATAGGGAGTCCTCCAGGCATTCAAGAGATTGTCCTTCCCAGTGCTCACAAACCATTTACCTTTAGGAAATGGAACAAACACACATGCACTAATGGGTACAGAGTCAAGGTTGATCTAAATGACTTGATTCACTACAGCTCGACTTATTTGGAAGTAGAGTGGGCCATTAAAGGAAAAAAAAGAGAGAGAGTGCTGGGGGTGGTACAAAGTGCAACCTGGCCCCGCTAAAATGGAAAAACACCACTGAATGCTAAAGTAAGGCTGAAGTACTCTGGGCAATTGTTTTCCCATGTCTCAGATATATTTTAAAAGGAAGTATAATACCCCCCCCCCTCTCATTTATTCTCAGGTGCAAACGCACTACATATAAGGTTGAGTAACAGTGTCTCACCACAGTAGGCAAATTTGAGGGAGAGGACACAGCTCTCGTGCAGGTGCAGCTGGTACTTGTCAGGCTTAGTGTGATGAAGCACCTCCACATTACTGCTCTCCATTCCCACAGCCAGCCACTCGCCCGTCGGACAGTAGCCCAGAGAGAAGATCTAGATGAGAGCACAAAGCACCATCACAACTGATCTAACAGTGCATAGACAATTAATGCAAAAAAAAAAAAAAAACAGATTTGGACTTCCAATACATTATCAGAAATGGAAAGGTCACTGAAATTAGTCAAGATAATATAAATGTAATGTAAAATATAAATGTAGTGGTACAATGCAATGTATAAGCACTCATATTCATAAATGAACTGTTATTCAGCAAGGTTCAGCATGATTAATAATATTCTTCCTAAGAACCAAATTATCATATTACAAAGATTTTTAAAGGATTGTGTGTGACAATTAAAAAACTGGAGTACTGGCTGCTGGAATTCAGCTTTACAAAAACAAAAATTACATTTTAAAATTAATTTAATTAAAAGTGCAATTATATTTTACATCAACAATTCTCACTGTATTTTAGATAAATGCAGTCTTGGCAGGCATAACAGAGTTTGGGGTTGGTAAGATTTTATTTGTGTATGCGTTTACCTGTGAAGTAAAGTCATGCTGCTGAAGCTGTCGCCCCTCTCTTAGGTCCCAAGACCGTACCGTGTTGTCCAGTCCACCTGTCCAGAGTTTGGTGCCATCATGGGAAATATCTATACAACTTGCACCATCTGTGTGGCCCTGGAACTGCCTACATACATAGACAAGACACATACACATCGTTGTTTAAAGCATCAGCACAACGTATACATCTCTTCTCAAAGAGACATTATTTCATGCAACATGGCCTGGCATGCATCCTACCTGACAAGGGTTTGGTTGTGAAGGTCCCAGACAGCAATATTTCCATCACTGCAGCAGGAGAAGCAGACCTTGGCATCAGGGCTGATCGCCAGCGCATAGCAGGCTGGGGCAGAAGAGGTGAGCTCAGCTTTGATACGGGGAGTCTGAGAGGCCAAATCCCATATGGTCAGAGTGCTGGCTTCCCCTCCAACGATCAAAGTGCGGCCATCCGGAAGCAGCTTACAGGAACGGATATAGTTATCCCTGTTCTGAAGAGAGAGAGAGAGAGAGAGAGAGAGAGAGAAGCAGGGAACACATGTTGAGAGAAAGACATTTTTGGAATAATACATTAAAAGAGGATTTTGAGAAGGTGTAAAAAATAAATAAATAAATCGTACAAAACTATTTTACAAGAATACGTACAAATGTCCCTCTCCAGCCCCTCAATAATCAGGCTGAAGAGGTGAACCAATCTAAATGGCAGGGCTGAAAAGCAACTGTTCAGCTCCCTGTTATTTGCTCTGGCTCTCTAAATCCTGTCTAACCTGTGTTTATGAAGGTTAATCGAGGAGGAGAGGCGGCCGATAAGAGGGCACAGAATGGTAAGTGGGTAGGGAAAAGCTTTTAAGGGTTTTTAGTTGCAGCACCAAGATGAAGCACATTTTCAAATTAGCAGGAGAATTGTAGACCTGTTCCTAAGGGAGATCAATAAGTCCAGGCTTTCAGACAAATTAAATCACTTTATAATGGCCGAACATCTCAAATACACCACTTTCTGCACAACTGGGCAAGCACAGGGGGACATGCACACACAAAAATGCAAGTTACACAGACTGAGGGGGATAAATGCAAAGCCTTCATGCTATTTTCCCCTGAAATAACTACACATAGCCCGAGGATTGGTTCTTTATTTAGAAGGGGGATTAAAGGGAAGATAAAGATTAAAAATAGCAATATTTAAAAAATTAAGACTACTGAAACTTGTAATTTGTGTGGACTGATTAGAAAACATGAATTATTACCAGACAGTCGAGTTGTGAGACGGGGCTCTTGCTTCCCGGCTGACTGATATCCCAGATCTTCACGCAGCCTTTGCCGCCAGTATAGACGTGCCGCGTGGGGTTGCTGATGGTTACGGCACACACCACCTCCCCGTGGCTGAGTGTGTTGATCTGTCGGGCATGACGGGGAATGCCTGGTCCAATCAGAGCATCTGGAGGAAAAGGTACTGGTTGCATCTGGCCATCTGCACTAACGTGGAAGGAGTAGGCCCTGTTTATCAGAACAAAAAAATAATTGGATGCATGAATGTCGCTTTTAATACAATTGAATGCATACTTGATGAATGAAAGTATTCATTTCTTTAAAAAGAAAAAAAAAAAATATATATATATATATATAAATATATATATATATATATTCTAACATTAGCATTTGTTATACATAGTTTGAGTTCAACAACAGCACTTACGGTTTTCCTCCAGGTATAGAGGTCAGACTTGTTGGCAGACCGGGAGCACGCATGTGGGGATGAGGATCAAAGCCCGCCTACAAAACATAGACATCTTAGCATAAAAAGTAAAATATAAAAACCCTTAAGCTGCAAAACATACGGAAACTGATTTTAAAGTCTAAGTATTCCCATAACAGCTCTATTGTCACATTGTAATACATTGTTAATATTCTAGTTTAACTCTTGCTCATGCTTTATCTCTTCCCTTAAGCCATTATTAGAGACCCTCCAGACAATTGTTACTTCCCATGCCATCAGCGCAAACAGAGTTGCAGAACAAACGCAGTATAAATGTAAAAAGTAATATTTAACCGGAAACTATCCTAACAGTGTATGCATGTAAAGTTAGCCTTTGAGTAAAGAGTCTAACCATAGGTGAGCGCCCATAGGCAGCAGCGGCTGCGGCACTCATCTGAGGAGAGATGTGAAGGCCAGGGTAAACACCCGGGCTGGTCAATGAGCCGTTCATCTCAGGGTGGTGACCCATCATGGCAAATGGAGCCCCATATGGCGCTGCAATGGACAATGGTGTACGTAGAGCAGGTGCTGCTGGGAATATGAAGAAACAAAGCCAAAATTGAAAAGCTATAAAACGCATGCGTTCACTTACAGGTTTGACTTAAGCATAGCCCCATCATTTACATGGCTCCAAATTAGCCACATAGCATCATCAGCTCAGGTGGTTAGTTTGAAAAAGTTGTCCAATGGTCAAAAATATGGTCAAAAAAAGTTTGCAATAATGTGAATGCTTACTGAGTGGATAGGTTCAAAAGTGAGCATTTACTACTTACTCAGTGCTTCCATGCCTGGTGGTTTTCCGGGTATGGGCCTGAGTCCAGGGGTGTTGCTGGTTCCTGGGGTGGGAGCGTCGTTGCGTGGGGTGGGGGTGTTGGACTTTAAACCTGGGGTGGAGGACTTGTCGTTCTGAAAGATGAAGGAACAGGGATGGAATTAACGGAGCTAAAGCTACATACCACAAAAGCTCAAATCCAGAGAGCTCGCTCGCACTAATCCAGTCAAACACTGACAGCTCATTATAGCGGAGGAGGATAAAGCTAAACTTCAGACCAAACCCTTCCCCGAGACCTCATCCTCTCACTCATCTTTAATCACTCTCGCTTCTCTCTTTTCTCCTCTTCCCCTCTGAGGCTAGCTAAGCGCATTGAGATATTAGCCAAGGCTAGCGGCTAAGCCGCTGTTTGTCTGACAGTAGCTGATGTATTCATGTTACGCTTCAATCTGATTCATTTATGCTGCAGCTATAAAGCTGTGGAGAGGAAGAGGGTTTTGCAAATGTGCAGAGGCTTGACACCATAAATGTCCATCCTCTATTCCCTAACACTTACGTGTGGGTGGTCCTTCACTTTTGAAGAGGGGGTGCTCCCAGAGGAGGCCACAGAAGCCGGGCTGTTGGGGGCATCTTTCTTCAGCGCTCTGGCCTTATCAAGCCCATTCTCTGGAGGAGAGTGAGATGGACTGACCCTTGGAGTGGCTGGATCCTACAGTGTGAAAGAGAAACATCAGTCACATACGAAAAGAGTAGCAGTTCTCAAACCAAAAATGGGAAATACATATTCTAGTTTTTACCTCGTTGGACACATCCACGACCAGATCATCACTTTTGTCTCCATCACTGTCCTGTAGTGTATAAACAGTTAAATACAGTGTAAAAAAAAAAAAAAAAAAAAAAAAAAAAAAAAAAAATATATATATATATAATAATAATAATAATAATAATAATAATAATATATATATATATATATATTCTCTAAAACACATGTTATAAACAGTTTATATATACACACACCATAATATACACTACCATTCAAAAGTTAGGGGTCAGAAGTGATTTTAGCATTTAAGTCTCTTATGCTCAAAGACTGTTTATTTTATAAAACAGTAAAAGGTAATATTTTGAAATGAGAAAGCTGTTAAGTTAATAGCATTTGACAAAGATTATTGGACAGATACAAAGCACAAAGGTCTGGCTTAATTATCATCAAGTACACTTATGATTAATTTGACAACCTTGGTAAAGCTTTTGAACAGTAATATGTGTTTTAACAACAAAAAGAACATGACTTATTTAGGGATGCACAATATATCGGTTTCATATCACTCAGAGATCTGTAAATATTAGATATGCCACAGTGCTAAATCTATATATAGATCACTTCTGCCCTCATTCGATGCTCATTTAAATGTAGCCTTTAAAACACTAGTTAAACAGCTAAATTAAATCTGTAGTAAGTCATGATTTGAATATCGATTTAAAACAACTGATTTCAATAATCGGGGCAATATTATACAGAATCTTACATATCGGCTCATGTTATCCTTCTCCTCTACTCTGCGTTTCTTCGGGTCCAGACTGTATTCAGACGAGCCTCTGTGTTTCTCACTAGCCCTCAGGCTGTCTGACGGAGATACTGAATTATTCTGCTTGGACAAAAAAAAAAAAAATTACATTTGATCAGCACAAATCACAAATAAAAGCTTATCACTTTGCATTTGGTGAATATACAAACTGTACATTCCCCTGGAACAATCCTATATTTACAGAATTTAACAGAATCCCTCAAATGTCATGTAGCATTCATCTATTTATATTTGCATGTTTATTACATCTTAAACTCTCCATCTAACAAAAAAGCTATATAGAGGATGGCCCGGACTCTCAGCAGCACAGATACAAATATCAGAGACGACATGGGGCCACCAGTGGCTTTGAGCGAGCCATGTGTGTAAATTCCTTGCTCGTACAAGGTAAACACGGAGAAGCGAGGGGGTTAAGCCCCAGGCCCGGTTAGATCACCCCGTACTCCCTGGCATGGAGAAAAGGAGAGAGCGTGGGGCTTGCCAAGCAAGCAAGTCCAGGCCCCATGAAGCAAAGCAGGCGGGACAGCTGAGCAAACTATCCCTGAAGAGGGAGGCCTCTAAACCAGCCTGACCACACCACACTTCAAACATTCTGGGCTAACCTCGCAGCCCTGGGCAACCTGCAGCGAGCATTACACAGCGCCAATGCACCAAACTGGACAGCAGGGTCAAGCGAAAACTGATCCCTGCGGCACGGAGGGGTAGAGAGAGAGAGAGAGAATAACAGTGAAACGCAAACACCAGACCAGAATAAACGGCCCCTCACCCTGAGAGTTAACCAGCCAGACGACAGCTTGTTTTCCTACTCTCCTGCACATTTCTGCACCAACTAAAACACAGCAAACAGCCACCCTTTCACCACAACGACTGGTCCTTAAAAGAGGGAGTGAGTCCAAGTATGCCACTTTTATACTTCAGCCCTCTGCCAAGACCACTTGTAGAGCCACATTATTAATTGAAATAAAAGTGAAATAGCGATATGTGCTTAGAGCGATTATCAAATTACAAATGCTGAGACTGATTAAAAATAAATATATGCACAGTGTGTTTCGGAGCTTAGTGTTCTGTATGTAAGCAGCAGCCTCTCAAAGTTGCTTCTTCACAGTAAATACTGAACCTCACAAACAACATCTATAAGCTATGAGTTTGTGTCACTTATGTCTATTTAAAAACTCAACACATACCAACCCAACATAACCAATCTTCCCTAAATTATGATTAAAAAAAAAAAAAAAAAAAAAAAGATCTGATTTAAGGAAATCCTGTGGTTTTCTGTCTAAAAAGCTTGATTGTTTACTATAGATTTGTATACTTAAAACATAATAAGTGAAGACAGACAATTATTATTTTTGGTTGTAAAATAACTGTTATTTTACAGTGGGTTTCAAAAATGACAAAAGTACTCTTAAACTTTGTGTAGGTACCCTAGGAGAAAGCCACAGCAAAAAAGACAGGGGAAAAAAAAGGAAGAGCAGCTTGAGCTACACAGCCCAGAATGCACCGAGAGTGGCAGCGGCTGAGTGGCGCTCCCTCTGTGAGCACGGCTGGGCAGGCGGGCACCATCTCTGGGCCAGAGAGTGTGGCACTGCCAGTGCATGATCTCAGTGCCAAGCCCACACTCTCGGTCGGACTGACAAACCTCTATTCATGCAGAGAGAGAAGGGGAGACAGATGAAAAGGAGGATGTGGCTGGGCCAAAGGAAGTGATCTCCAGGCAGAAGGAACTCCATGCTCTCCTGGAGGCGACACAAAGGAATCCCGGCGGCTTAAAGCCCACTCACAAACACTCTACAACAATCTCAGTGTTGCTTTTGTCAGCACCAAGCAGGCCGTTTCTCTCCCCGCCCCCTTCTTCTGCTAATCCAAAAGTAATAAACAGACCTAGACTGCTCTCTCAGCCTGACAGGGGAGCTGCGGGTTTAATAGGCTGACCTTTTAAGACAGGCTTAACGTGACTCAATAAGCAAAGTCAGAGCGGTGCTATCAGATGACCCGTGACAACAGGAAGTTCTGGCGGGCAGAGAGCAGGATGGCCGCTGCTGCACTAAGCGCTAATCAGCAGCAGAGTCTGATTTCTGCAGGCATGACTGCACCCTTTCACACTGCTGCCCATTCAACACACACACACAAAATCTTTTGCCAAGTCAAACCTTTCTGCATATCCAATTTAAGAGGCAAAATGGGGCGATCCAGCATTTGGGAGATAGGGAGACTAAGTGGTTATAAGAAAACTGCAAATAAACATGACAAGAGATATGCACAGAGGGACAGAACGAGAGCTGTGGAGACCCAAGGAAAGAGCGAAAGAGCAGTTAGCAAAATTGAAGAAAAGAGGCACAAGGAGAAACAAAGGAGGCGGCAATGAGATATGGTTGAATGAGTCAGGTTTATCTGAGCTAGGAGCCGCAGACATGAAGAGTGGGTGAGGACAAATCCTTTAAGATAGAGAGACAAAGTCTTTTTTAATTGTGATGAAATTATAGCGCTGCTAATCCCTGGCCTGTGCTTTTGCGCATTTTTTACCTGGATTAGAAGTAGGATTATACAGCAGGCCCCCCTCTCTTTTTTATTATTTTTTTTTTAAAGGCTTAGTGTGCCCTAATGCTGCCTGCTCTGCTCTCCTCATGCTGTTTAACGTGCTGCTAACTCCCCTCTTCATCAAACATCAGGACTTAGTTCAACAAGAAGTGAAAATTCTGCAACAATTTTTGTGATGACATTGAGGAAACTGACGTGTAGAGCCTTCTCTTTCAAGTACATAAAGATCAGTGTAATTTATATAAAACAAAGAGAGACAATCATGCTGAACCACTTTAACACATGGCAGTGCAGCATCCAATGGCGCTTTCCACTGCATAGTACGGAACGGCACGGCACGGTTCAGTCCACAATGTTTATGTTTACGATGATGTCACTGCAGTAGAGGCGGCGCAACTATAACGACACGTGAATAATCCCGCCCACTCTAAAGCGTCACTAAACTGCAGTGGCACCGCAAACCGAGCCGTGCCGAGCAGAGTCATACCACGGAGTGGAAAAGCACCATAACACCACTGTGGTGTCACTACTAAAAGTAAAAAAAAAAAAAAAAACTGAATGAACCCATATATTAGTTGTAAGGAACAAACAGTTGTGCATTTAAAAAAGCAAGTAGAAACACATGGAACCTCAGAAAGTGACAACTCACCGTGCTAGACTCCCGCTCTTTATCCATGGGAGAACGATGAAGTCGTTAAAAGAAACAGATAAAGAAAAACAAGTCAGCATTTACATTTATTTCCTTACCAAAGCATACCACCTCAGGACATTTGTTTTTGTTTTCTCTTCAGTGCATAAGTGCGTTACCTCTGTGCTCCAGGTCATGATGGTTCTTCTCGTCTTTGACTGGAAGGTGTGCCTGGCTGCCCAGAGCTCCCAGCGCCAGCAGACCTGACCCCGTGACTGGAGGGATGCCTGGGGGCTGCAGCCCCGAGGGGTGAGGGGGCAGCTGGACCGGGGGTCCGTGGGCAGCATGAGAAAGGTGTTGAGCCTGGAGCTGCTGCTGCTGTCAACACACACACGTACATCAAGTGGGTCGGAGGGAAGAGGCATATGGATAGCACAAACTGAATAAAGGTGACTAGTTAAGCCCCTCTCTCACAGGATGCATGGAGTGGAACTTTGGCACCCTAACGCCTCCATTAGTGGCTGGATCAAAGCAGGACACCCTTCACAAGGACATGTCCTCCTTGAGCTCAGCAGAAACAGCTCACCCTGACACATACTACAGATTTCTAAACATGCAATGCTCTTAAACTACACTCCTTAACATGCATCTTTTTTGCAACAAACCAGAAATACATAAAACATGTTGACTCGTTACATGAGCTTAAACTAAATTTACACACACTCCTAACCAATACAATAAGGAAACAATATTACAATAAGGGTGCATGACTTCCTGGTATTTGCTTTCTGAGTCAATATGTACATACATTCATTACCTATACTTTACACACACACACACACACGCACAGTCAGTTAGTGAGTTAAGCAAAATATATGTAAACATCAAATGAACGGCATCCACTAGAGTCACCTCACAGCCCATAATATTTCAGAGTTTACACAGGTCTGTGGTTACCATCTCTTAGGCTATGCCACTCCTCCTTGACTCCTTAACAACAGCCAATCAGACAAGCCATTCTATGTTTGTGTTAATTGAATAGCCTGTAACACTTGGCGTCAAAGCAGTGGCTGTTTACATCTGAGAGAGGAACATGTAATAAAGCAGCTGATAAGATCAGGTACATGTGTTTTGCACCGTGTGATCGCTCTTAATTGCAGCTGGATTAAACATTATGTTGGTCATTGCTTAATGTTTGTTTAAAAATAAATATCTGAATCTCTTTCATGGTAAAAGTTAATGAAAATCACATACTCATAATTTTATACCTCAATTCCCAAAATAGTACAACGTAATTATAGAATTTATCGCCACACCAATTGTGTGACACATAAAAGTCAAATACACAAGACATTCCCAAATTTACAGTAGACATGCCCATATTAGCAAAACCCCAAATTAGCCTACATCAGTACTTCAATAACCACTTCAAAAACTAACCCAGTCCATATAGTGCTTAGTAAAAAAAATTATTCAATTTCAGATTAAAAAAAAAACACTCACATACACTACTATTCAAAAGTTCAATTTTAGATGCACTAAGACAGTGGTTTTCAAACCTGTCCTACAAGCACCCCTGCCCTGCACATTTTGCATGTCTCCCTTATCAGACATGCCTGATTCATGTCTTGCAGGTTCTACTAATGAGCTGATGAGTTGAATCAGGTGTGTCTGATAAGGGAGACATGCAAAATGTGCAGGGCAGGGGTGCTTGTAGGACAGATTTGAAAACCACTGCACTAAGAAATCAGCATCATTTAAAAAAAATAATAATAAATGACCAAGTGACAATGAAGACAAACCCAACTTTGCCATTAACTACATTTTAAAAATGTAATAAAATTAAAACTGAATATTTCTAATTAAAAAAAAAATTTTTTTTGGAAAAATCTTGGTGAGCACAAGACAAAAAGAAAATTAGCGAATATATGAGATTTGCTAAGGTAACTGCAAAGAATAAGATTTTGTATACATTTAGCTCCAAAAACTATTTCTCATGCAAATTTAGAGAATTTAGTTTTAATTAATTTATTTGTTTTAAGCAACCAAAATACGAATCAAATACATTATTGATACCTCAGACGTTCTGCAGTGGTCATCTCAATAATGTAAAAAGGGCTCAAAAGGCGTGAACAAGGACAACTACTCTTCCAGTAAACAGTCATTGCTTTGACACCAACGATTAAAGGAAGTACAAGGCAGAACACACACATACACAATCACACTGAAAAGCGTTAGGGTCTAAAGAATATTGGGGTCTCAACTTCACTTCAAAAACCCAAATATAACACACAGAGGCTGTCTTTAGCACTGACCATCAGAGCAGGGTAGACAGCATGAGGCTGCTGCTGATGAGAGAAAAGAGACGAGCATGTCATTACATGCTCACGCTGCTCACTCATGAATAACACATCTCCACTTCACAAATCCACCCAGGCACATGAATGCTGACCAACACCTTTTCAGCAATGAAGGGTGCTTTTGAATTTAAATGTACGCGTTTCTAATCTAACCACAGTGCCAAACACCCCAAGCATCCTAGAAAGACAACAATCACTACTACTAGTCTTCCACTAATAGCATAGCAGTGACAAATACAACTGGCTAAACATTCGCTTTTATTACAAGTCATGTTTTGAGTCAAACTGAGGCCATTTATGCTGCTAGTGTGAAATGCAAATGAAACCGAGCAAAGCAGCAGCAAACCTCTGCCGCTAAAGTTTTACATAAATAATAATATAGAAGTCAGTGTGAATTATTTTTTTTTATTATTATTATTATTATTATTATTATTATTATTATTATTATTAATAATAATAATAATAATAATAATAATAATAATAATAAGACAGCTTTTACAACTTTTTAGGAAATTAAGGTCTTGTTTGGCTAAACCATCACTTGTATTAATATGCATTTTAAGCTGTGAACCAAGACAGATTATATTAGTTTATATCTAGTCCTTTCATTTAATTTTTTTTTTTTAACAGTCATCAATTCACCTGAGACCTCAGGTCTAAATAGATGAAAGACTTCTCATAACTGTGTCTTTCAGTGTGAATTTATCTCAGCCATTATAAGTCTGTCCACATATTTGGACGGACTACAATTAAATTTATATAATAAAAATAATGCTGCTAAAGTGAATTACTGTATTATTACTTTTAGTCATTTTACTTTGTGATTTGATCACTCACAGCCCTAGCATGCATATATAAATATGCAAAAAACGGCTATATATGCGCACAATTGCACGTGTTACTCATACTGTCGCTTTTTTGGCACAGTTACAGAATCATTAACATAAAAACCTTGTCGGCTGTAACTTATTAGCAAAGCCATAGACATGTACAGCACTGTCACTTTAACAGGTCAGTGGTACCACAGACTAAAGCTTTCACGGGCGTCTCTCATCCCTTGCTAACCCACTTATTTGCCTCTACCCCTCCCTGTGGATATCACTCCCTCACTCAAAGTCTCTCTCTCCTTTCACAATCCTTCTCTCTTTCTCTGTCGTTCGCTCTGTGTGCCAAACGCTGCTGGCTCCTGATTAACAGTGAATCTTTAATGACCCAACCCCCCACCCTCCCCCCTCTCCGTCAGGGCACACAGATTGATCTCCTGCCATCTCACCAGCCAACAAATAAAAGCTTGTTTTTTTCCAAGCCTGTGAGGATGTGTGTGAGAGTGTGTGTTAATTCCTGCAACAGTGCGGCAAGTGTCTGCCTGACTACATCTATTTATCCACCATCATGATGACCATGTGATTGCTAAGTGTGTGTATGCGCTGAGCAGAAGCAACAAGCCCTGCCCCCATGCCTCCCCCACCTCTCGCCAAGCTGCTCTGCTGAATGGCTAGCTGTTAAATGATGGAGCCCCGTCGACAGTTGCATTCAGGCAAATTCGAGGAAGCAATTACCTTGAAAACAGGGGTCAGAGTCTTGGCTCATTTGCCTTAATTGAATTCCAATATCTGGCTCTGGCTGTCCTGACCTAGCTCAGGACCTCCTACCCACCAGCCCAGCCCAGGCTAATCAAAGTTGGATAGCCACACTCGCCACAGGAGAAACACCAAGTTTACTTCCAATACAAGTTAGATTTTAGCTACTTAGAAGATTTTACTACAGCATTCATTGTTTTCTGTAAAATCAAATAGAAACTTTCAAGACAGACAAGAAATTATTATTCACATTTTTAAAGCATGCTAGTTTTTAGATCTACTACTAGATAATGTGACTGTAGCCCACTCTAATTCACACATTTGTCACTATTTGACATCTTCCAAATCAAAGGCTTTCCATAATGGTAATATGAGGCATGCAATTGGTTGTCTGTTGCTAAGCATCTAGCCACAACATTTTAATACCACATCTTTTCACACTCCACAAGATTGGCACCACAGTTTAATATGCTACCGCAGCTCTGAAGCAACGCTTCATACTTCAGGCAAAAAGAGTTGCTAGCCCGCTTCTAAAACACAAGTGTGAAACATACCTTTGCTCTGAGTTAAAAGCTGGGTTTACAGTCACAATAACCAGTGGTTAGGCAAAGGGTAATTAGCCTAATACAGAAACAGGTTAAATAAATTCAAGTAGGTTTGTGTTGCCCAAGTCAATAGGAAGCTTCTCAATGCTCCTTAACACAAGCTCTTTAAAGTATTTAACATGGCTTATCACAGACAACCCTGACAGAATTAGACTTCTCCCTTTGTGTGATCAAAACAAGAGCTTAACTACACAAGCCTAAACATGTTTCTCTCCACATGCCTCTCAAACCCTGTGACAAAACAGACACGCAGAGAGAGAAGCACTACACGCACAAATGAAGTCAAATGATCCAAGCGGCACATACTGACGAGACAAAAACAACAATGGCATAAAAAAGCAAACATCATGGTGTAAACATATGACATTTTAAATTAAAACAAAGTAAAATCAGACCATGAAGGGCAGGGGCAAATCTGCAGCAAGAGACTGATGGGACTAAGACACACCAACAATCCTGATCTCCGCCTAGAACACAGGCATAAATGTCTCTGGCAATCACGGATTTGCCTTTGGACTGTTTAAGAGCTGTTGAGGTGATAGGTGTTGGATTGAAGGTTTTACAGTGGAGGATTACAGCTGATGAATCACCTTTGACCCAAACCCCGCCTGTGGGAGTAGCCTTGCCTTCTTAAGCAGCAAATTTGATCTTTATTACTGCATACTATAAATCCAATTGTGATTTAGGAGCCAGGCATGAATGCATTAGTACTCTGAGCTGCATGTGTGCAGGTTTGTCCCTCGCCCTGGTCAAATGAAGGAGAAAGAGGGGTATACACACGGTGAGAGGCAGATTGGGAAGTCCACGTACCCCGATGATGGCATTCAACTCTGTCATTGTCACTTGCTTAGCACGTTCAACAGCCTGTGCAACCTGCTGTTGGTGCTGGAGGAGAGAGAAAAGACAAATCAATAAACTGAAAATTAGCATGGGCTAATAGAAGTAATGGCACCGAGATGGCTTATTTCATAAACGGAAATGGAGAATATTTACCTCTTGTGACAAAAAAGGCATGATTTGAGCAAGAATCGCATTTAGCCGTTTGGCAATCTCAGTCTGAAATAGAAAAACAGAGAAATACAAACAGCACGGTTATTAAATGTTGTCAGCTCTTCTCTAATCACTCAAATGTACTTAATTCACGACAGCATGCGCTCCAGCACTCTCACGTTACTTTCACATTGCTGAATGCTCTAATCAAGCCTCTGCGCATCTAAACGAGGCATGATGGGATACCTCCAGAACTCCTGATTAATGAAGTAAAAACTTCCGAAACGTCTGTCTCCGCCGATGTTGCCATGTGTCTGATTCACCGCATAATGAACACGAGGCTCTTCAAGAACTGATATGGTGTGTGTGTGAGGCCCGCAATGCCAAACGGCGCTCCAGCACACTGCTACTGAAACAGATCTGGCCAAATCCACAGCTCTGCCAGGCCAAGATGGGCAGAAGGCCTGCGGTGCCCATCTGGCCAAGAGATGGAGAGAGGGAAGGAGGGATAAAGGGGAGGGGGGGTCGTCTGGCCTCAACAACCCCCCCTCATTACCCAGACAGATTATTTCATTAAGATGCTGAAATATGCTAATGCCGATTTGGTGCTGGGAGATTAACGATGGCAATACTGAGCAATTACCATTTTTCCCCATGCTCCCATTCCAGCAGCGCAGGAGGCGAGGAACCGGAGCCCTACAGCAATATTCAAAATGACTTTTATTGATATGGAGAGACGGACAGGGTAATCAGCCAACATGCTCTGGTTCTCTTGCATTACTCACGGCTACCTGAAGCCCCCAAGAGCTATATTTCATCATGAGCTATGCTAACGCTTCAGGATGAAAAGGGGAGAAGGGGAAGGGAGGGGGGAGAGGAAGTATGGGGCGGTGAACAAATTGATTATAGGTTGGAGCAGATGGCCCAGCAGGTGAGGGAGGAGAGAAATTTCTCTTTCTTTCACTGCAAGCCACATTCCGTTCATTTTTTGGCAGCGTGACCTCTGTGCCTGTGGGAGGGTGCTGACCCTGGCACTCTGATGGATTCGCCCTCTCTTTAGAGCGGGCGAGAGTGGATGAGTTCTGACCTGTGATGAACTGTCTCTAGGGACGTGAACAAAGGATCTAAGCCCTCTCCACACCCCTTTAGAATCATTGAGCTATTAATGCTTTCTCAGCTCGGCTTCGCTGCATAAACACACACTCCTTCGCAAAACAAACATGTACAACAACAATAATCTGTTGGTGTTCTACCAAAGCAAGGAAATATTCTAACATGAAAACGCTGCCTGCTCTCATACGCCAGTCGTACACTGAGCTTCTTTTTCCATCGCTTCACCACCCCCCTCCTCCCATTGGCTTCCATTCCTGTATGCCACTCTGAGGTTGCCACAGCAACCGGTCCGCCCCTATCTCTCCCTCAGATCATTATGTAAATTGGAGCTCTGCTTGACCATAACAGGCAGTAAAATCATATTACGCGCACAGGGGCAGGTCATTAAATTGAATTTTCAGCCTGTCGATCAGATCAACTCAGCAAATTAATGTGGGATGAAAGGGGGCAGATGGGGGAGGGGGGAGTAACGGCTTCTCTTTCATTGGTGGGGTGAAGTGTGTGTGTGTGTGTGTGTGTGTGTGTGTTAAGAGAGGGAAGACAGGGAAACATTACCCTTCTGCCTGAGCCAAAAAAAAAACCTTGGTGACTGTCCAAAGGAGAAGATATTCTACAGCAATTATCAGAAATGACTTTCCCACTGATACACGACATATGACTTGTTAGTACACAGCACACCATGTACCACAGGATCTAAATACAGACAGCACTAAGCACCTGATTTACCAAAACAGCTTCCTGTTGTGATGCCGACTTAATGCGGCTTGTGGTAAGAGAAAAAAAAAAAAATCTACATTTACATTCATAAAAACTAAACACTTAAGGCAAGATGTTATACAAGGCTGAATATCATAAAATCAAATGCTTATGCATCCTGATCTTACAAATTTGCATTAAGATTTTTTGTATCGTGATACTGACTCACATTTTATCTCACATAGTGCGTGTATGCATGTACATACATATATATACACACATATGAAACCACCACAAAATCTTTTAATAATTTAGTGAAATAATTTAGATTTCTCTTTCTTTATTAGTGACCTGGACTTATTTTCGGAGGTTTACCCTTGAAGGACTAGGATAAAAAAGCCAAAAGGGCCTGAATCTGAATCACTTTACACAAACTAACCTACAAACTACATTAACCTCAGATTAAACCCCAGAACCATGGGATAAGAATAGGAAGTGCAGTATTGCCGAGTTCCAGAGGCGTGCCTTAAGCTACTAGAATGGCTCCCACACAGGCTGATAAAAAAAATAGGGCACAGGGAGTGAAAACAAGGCCCTTCAGCAAAGAGAGGCTTTCTGCTCAGCTTCACAATCCCAGGTGCTCAGTGCTGTCAAGCAGCATGTGAAGAGCTCTCACACACAGCCCTGTCAATGGCACGCCAGAAGCCATTTACCTGTTGCTGTGGGTACGAGCTGAGTGCAGGGAGACACTGATGAGGATTAAATATGCTGCAAAACAACTGCACACTGAAGGAGAGCCACTCACTGACAAATGAACACACATAGACCACTGCACTCTCTCTCCGTGACTCAATGAACAATTACACAAAAGTAGGGAGCGAGCTTGTGCAGTTGAACTTACATTTACATGCTTACTCAAACATACATTCTGATGATAGATGAAGCCATCTACACGGATAAGACACGTTAACAAATAAACCACAGCACTCTGTGGCATTAACACACTCAAAGTCATTCCTTCCCGCCTGACACAGGCTCCTCTAACCCTCGGCTTCCCTCGGGCTGAAAGGCTGCATTGACCAGCAGCCGCCTGTACAGGGTGTCTCTGTCCTGCCCTCGCTGCATATGCAGCACAAATCCTGCTGGAACTGTTTAGTGATGTTTGTGTCTCTCTGTGCATTCATCTGCTGAAGCTGGACACAAAAGATACAGACACGACCACCTGGTTCAGTGCACAGAACTGAGAGACAGATGTGACCTGAACTTTATACACAAACACACACAAAACAATATCTATATTCAACAGTGAAGATGCACTGTGGCAAGCAGCTTAAAATGTCTTAAAGACTTGCACTTGATTACATATTGCAGTCCAATGAAACACTTCCTTCAATGCAGCTTTTTCGAGGTAGGATTTTTTTTTAACTATTTAATATTAGAGTCTAAATTATTATTGGTATACATTTAATAAAATTATTCTTAATAATATTAAAAAAGCAATTTTTAGCTAAATAAAAATTACATTTTGCATTTTACAAAATTATGCTGTGACGCCAGTTCAGTATTAAAACCATTGATTTCATGGTTTATTTTTGTCTAGACGAAAAAGAAAAAAAAAAAGATTTTAATATCAGGCATTATGTAAATAAAAATGGATTATTGGTACAAGTAAATGTAACATAAAAACACAAACAAAATGAACCCTGATAAGCTCAAACAAAGGGTTTT
This sequence comes from Enteromius paludinosus, assembly GCA_032361165.1. NCBI lineage: Eukaryota > Metazoa > Chordata > Actinopteri > Cypriniformes > Cyprinidae > Enteromius > Enteromius paludinosus. The sequence continues at coordinate 11,690,062 of JAUMHQ010000059.1, forward strand.
TTAAACTAGACACAAACTGTCAGAATAAATTATTATAATATTACCCTGTCTGCATTCTGTTAGGAATTCACTGGCCTGACATGATAATGCGGGCACATTTTGTCACCGCTAGACATCTCACTCACATGTACACAAACACTTCTGAAGAGACTGCAGTGTGCTCCGAGTCAGTTTGCTTTGGCTCAGAATCAAATCGACCATCATCACCTTGGCAAACAATTCCTGGAATCCTGAATAAATTATTCATCTGAACAAGTTCCCTCCCCGCTGCCAGTCTCAACCCCCCTCCTCGCTCTCTCACCCTCTAAGGCCACAGACTGAGCTTCACTTAATGAATCTGGCTTAGTGTGTGCACACACAAAGAACTGACCAAATACGGCCACACCAATGATAACACACACACACACACACACACACACACACACGTTCTGCATTCATTCAGCAGTGAGCACTTCAGGACAAAATGAGGAAGAAAATGAAGACAGAGGGAACTGTGTTAAACACTGAGGGACAGCAGATCAGGGGCCTCTGAGGCGGAGTAATTAAAGGGCTACATTGACAAGCACAGCCATCCACTTCCTGCCCCCACACGGCCAGCCCTCCCCCTCATGACCATAAAACTCACCATCCTGCCCCGAGGCTCTAACGTACCGCAAGATTAGCGCTGACCCTCGCACCATTACAAACTCTCGAGCATGTTTACATAAACGGTTATTTAACACTAATCCGAATCTGGTGGATCCTGAAAGCACATGACAAATCTGTCACCTAGATGCATTTTCCTCCCTTTCCTTTCTTTTCCAAAAGCACTGCATGAAGGGCAGACTATGTGTTATCAGACTGCTGTCATCACTAACTCCAGAGAGAGCAGGGAGTCCATGCTCCAATGAATAATTCATGCGTTTGAGTCCACTCAGTCAGAGCCCTATTGATAAACAAAAGAGAGGCTCTGAAAAAAAAAAAAAAGAAAAAAAAAAGCCAGTCGATTAACCTGTTTGCGCAAAGCCCCTGCACCTTCCCTTCCCTCCCTTTTCATTTTCTCTCTGTCTCTCTCACAGCTGGAGATAAGTGCCTGACAGAACCTTTCAGAAAATGCAGTGTCTGTGAGAGAGAGACATGTGGCCCAGACACACACACATTCGGAGTAGCTGATGGATTGTGCATGCTGTTCCAATTCACCACCCTTACACTGATACCATTAACCTTGTGGGGCCTCAGGGTGAGAACCATAAAGGGCCTCTTCAAACTGAGCCCTCCTCATATGACTATACATCATATCACTACTAATGACTTTGAGAGATAGAGAAATATGGGAAATAGGGGTGTTACTTGGTATCCCTTTTAAAATGCATCAATTTCATAACCTCACTGTGTTACAAAACCCCAATCGATCAGTTGCAGAATAAAAAAAATAAACAAACATACAGGCTGACAACAATTAGGACTGCCTGTGATCCCAACCATTCAAATCAATTACTAAAAGAGGATAAATAACGTTTCCTGCTGGACACAGCTGACCTAGTGACCTTTATCTGGCCAGGCCTTCGTTTTTCTCTTATCCTTATATTTTTAGTTCTGTTGCATGCAGACACCACTTTCTGCCACTTTTATTGATAGAGAGGCAGAACAGGAAACAAAGAGAAGAAAGGGGAACAGAATTGGGAAATAGATTCAGACTTGCACAAGCCAGAATCAAACATGCACTAATAACTGTGCCTCATCATTACTTAAACTATACGCTTGCATGTTTCTGTGAATGCACCCTGTCTGTAACAACCCTTCCATGCCATCATCTTTCTGACCGGAAGAATGTGTAAATGTGAAAAAAAAAAAGAAATTTATGGGGTCAGAGAAGATCACATACCTGTTTATGCATTTCAATGTTCAGCCCATAGGACATCTCATAATACTGCAAGAAAAGAGAAATCCATTTAGCACACACAACAGTATAATGCTACTGACTGCAGTAGTGCATCACCTATATCATGACAATTTATATCCTAGTTTAACACGCATGAAAAAGCGTACACAAAACAAGGGACTAATCGTCTGATTAAAGGAATAGAGAGCAATGTTTATGAATCTGGCGACATTTGTTTAGTGGCATTTCCTCACTAGTAGCATTCATGAAAGCCCACTTCTCAAACCAGTTACTAAACATGGTTTAAAAAACAAACAAATTTTACCATGCAAAGATTGACAAATAAGCATCTCATCCACCATTATTTACTCTCCCAATCCTCACTGTTCCTCCATCACCAAGAAATATTTATTTTCATTGAAAATGTTATTTCAGTTCCATCATCGGCATCTCTGTCAATTTAAGAAAAAAAGTGGTTCTCTATACTCGAAATAGCCGTTCAGACTATGTTCATATGAACAACTACTGCAAACATTTTTTTTTCTCAGTGCATTTCATTTCGTTTATCTGGTAGTGGCCTTTTTACCACTCGGCATTCCTCTGAAAAATAATATTTAACAAAGGTGCCGGCATGTTGAGTCAATATCTACTGCATGTTCAAATAAGATAAGAGAGTAGAGTTGGGTTAACACCGTTCAACCTGTGCACTATTACATCACATCCTGATGGAATTCAGTTTCCACTCACTGGACTTCTAATAAGAGGCGTTCAGACACACTAATATTAGCGTAATTCCTGAATTGCACACAAGGGTCAATATTGAGTGAGACTGCAACCATCCTGAAGGTTGATAACGTTTCATCTGGGTTAGGTCTCTATGTAATTTAAGACAAAAACAACTATACACACCCCCACTGAATAAATGCACACAAATCGTTTGGTTTTTAATTTGTTAACTGACAAGATCTTTGTTGTTTACATTCACTGCACATCATCATTAAATTAGTATTTTATCTTGACAAATTATTCACAACGCACAGGTCTCTAAAATGCTGTTTGTTCCAAAAATCCACAGCTGACTAAACTGAGCAAGTCTGTCCTCCTTTCTCTCACACGAATCAAGAGACACTCAGCACCTCGGGTCAGAGTGGATGGAACAAGCAGTAACTCCCTGCCCAAAACAGCCTACAGGAATTTCACAACAAATAAAAACACCCACACTCCTATAATCTCAACACTGATCCTCCAGCGCAATCAATGCAAACGCTATCACACAATAAATAGGGGTAGTGGACACTAAACACCAGTTCAGATAGCTGGATGGTGACCCTATTGACGTTTTCCGAGGAACAATAGAGCAACAGATAAAAGACCTCAGATTAAAAACAAACCACATCTTGCTCTTACCATGACATAATGTCGCTGCATCTCTGTCTTCTCATTGGCCAGTTTGTCATACTCCACTTTAAGACTGTAAGGAGAGAGAAAGGCCGTTATAATGAGTACCTAGCGTTACTGGATGGCAAAGCCACTTTGAGATCGCTATGCGGTCACATACACATGCAACTTATTGAGACTTGCACTTAGGCAATTTTAATATGAAATTACAAACTATAAACAGTTACTACACACAGATATTATGTACAACACTGTTATGGTTGCTATTCAACAACTGCAAAGTTTAAGGTTGCAGTGATGCTGCATTTGATTTACACAGAAATAAAGCAGCATCAGAGTCCAGGAACAGGTGGGAAATGAGTCACAGCAATATTTACCTGTGGTACTGAGCTTGAAGGAACTGGAATTCATCTTTGATCCTATCACAAGATTCTGCTACAGTGAATTTGAAGCCTGGCTGACCAGGCTGGTGAGGTGCCTGGAAAACAAATATCAATCATTTATATGAACGGTTTAAAAGGATAAACTTCACGTTACCAATATAATCCAGTCTAGTCACTGATGCAGTATGCTATTACACCATCAACGGTGTTTTAGAATGTCATTGTACCTTTGACTTCCTACCACCATAACCAAAACAACCTACGACCTTCTCTATTACTCCTTTTACGGCAGTCCATAGGTCTCAGGTTTTACTTTCACTGTGTTTTTGAGCAACTCATGGGTATAACCACGGGTGTCAATAACACATTTCATGCTTCCCGATTTTCAGGGAAATGATATTTCATCGTAGCTGAGCTGCGGTTTGTCAGAAGTGCCCTGGCGCTCCCTCGTGCTCGGCCTGTCAGTGGTTTTGAGCCTCCAACACCCAGCAGCGGTCGGCGTGACACAGACGGGTCACTGCGTCTAAACAGCCCCGGAGAAAAACGAGCAGCTGATTCCCCCCCTTCCATTTTTTTTTCTAAACGTTTTTCCACTTTAAAGTAAAACGAAAAAGCGCTACTGTTCAGAAGAAAGTTAACGGACGTCCGGAGGAGTGCATCTTTGTTTAGTCGGAGCAGAAATAAAGGACCGAAGCGAGGGAGACGTCACGCGACACAATAGTGCTCAACGGTGGAGAAGGTAAATGCGCTCTTGCGCGGAGCTGCCCGAACACAATGCAACAATATAATTAATGTTACTCACCGGATGCCGGCCCTGCGGATACATCTTGAATGTATCCTTTCTGAGGTGAAGATCCAGGGATGTGGTGCTCTTCAGTAATCCTAGTAGATGAGCGAGAGCCCGTCGGTCACCCCTCCCTGCACTCGCGGACACACAAAGCCCAGTCCGTCCACGGCTTCTCCCGCTCCTTACACCCGATTTAACCCCGTTATCCTTCACACACAGCCGAGGAGCAAGACAAAAAACACAGCGCGTTGGCTCATTATCTCCAATAAGAGTCAAGCATTCAGCTGCGCGCGTGCTGTAAACAGAGAATAGTTGTGTGGAGCGAGTCAAACACACATTTGCTGCTTGTCATCTGCGCTGCGAGCTGCGACTAACAAGCTGCTTACGAGTCTTCTCGCAATAACAAGATTACCTGACTGCTGTTTGCTTGAATGTAACGTAACCCGACAAGATCACAGAACAATGCAAAACACGCTGGATAAGACATAAAACAACAGAATCCCAATCAACTTAAGAGCAATTCCTCGATAAATAGGTCAAAAAAAAATCATACACTTGTTCCGTTTGGCACAATGTCGAGTCTCGAAGTAAATACGGCAACAGAAGCTTTGCAAATTACAAAACAGGAACGGAGAAAATAAAGCACGAAGACTGCTGAACTAGCTAAATAAACAGTCTAGATTGCAAGTGGATTCTTTTGAAAGTTATCTTCCGTGTTACCTTTAGTCTCCATAAAATCCTTTTCCGCGAATGTAAATACAGCAATAATTCCTTGCACCGAGGAAACGTCGAAGTCCTCCACTCGTGACCTTATACGAGCAGTATTAGGCGCTGGTTGGGAATCAATCCCAACCCTAGAAAAGCAGCGCCTACAATCGCTTCGAGAATGTTTTTCCTCAGTTAAGACCCGGTTCTCGCTTGAACACAGTTCGCAGTATTCCCGCTGTTGGTATATTCTCCCAATCCCTATTTGCTTGGTTGTTTAAAAATGTCTGATTGTGAAAAGTTTGCTTCGTACGTGCCAGCCGCTTGCAATCGCTTTGCCTAGTTTCTCCAACACTCGCAGTACCACACACAGACTGCCCACTGACACGCGGGCTCAACTACCGCGAGAACAAGCGAACGCGACCAATCAGAACTCGCAGAGGACTTCGCCGCGCCGTCCAATCAAACGCGGGATCCCCACGTGGGGCACGTCTATTCCGCGAGTGCTGATAGGCCAATAAAAATCTGACCTCATGTTCGCCATTTTGGCTCTAAATAGGTTGCTTTCCCCGTAGACAAACAACTTACATGAGCGACGATTGTTCGAAGTCTAGCCACCAACTGAAATCTCAAGAGATAGACCGTAGCCTAAGAAATACATATTACAAGTGAAATTGTGAGTTGCGCTTCTATTCACCGATTTATCAGCATGACTGCTGCCGTTTGAACGAAAAAGCTGTGAAAAGTTGCATTAAATCTGGCTATACTTGCTTTGGCGATTCGTAAATAATGTTTTAATGCCATGTTTTCAATACACTTCGAATCTGTCACTGGTGTAAAATAATATGTGAGCAGCTGATCGACTGATTTAAGCCAAAACATCCATCAGATGTCCCGTTTCATCCTTTCCAAGGACGTCTAGCACAGCGAAGCGAGAGAGCACCCTCACTGCCAACGTATAGTTATGCTACCGATTTTGAATGTAACTCAAATTAACAGCATAATCTGTGAAATCAGCCCTCATTACTTGATTCACGCTGTCTGCTCAGCAACACCCTCCATGCCCACGTCTGCACCCGAAAAAACCCAACCTATCATGTGTTGCTCAGACCCACGTGGGGCACAGCTCCTTGTTCTGCATCCGCTGACCAATCAGAGCACTTGCGTGTATCTGATTGGCTAGGAGCGACACGGGTTGTCAGTTCGAGACCTAAGTTGTCAATCAAGCCCACGAGGGGTAGAGCGCTGACAAATGCCTGTGCCTCTCAGCCTCCCGCCTGCGAATAGTGCTTGGAATGGCTGCTTAATTAGCTTCGAATGGCTTTTCCTTCCAGCTCAAACAATCTGTCACTACCATGTGGTAAAAAGAGCCCTGCGTAAAACAAAAGAGGGAAAAGCTAGTAGGGGCTAAATATCAGTTTGATTTTTTTTATGTATGCAAGTCGCATTACCACAAAACAAAACATTTATTCCACTCAAAGGCTGGTTCATCGCAGCCAACTGTTTGTGGCTTTATTTGTTTTCTCCAAATAGGGGTGTAATCTGATATGCTTAATAATCCTCTGTGTTTATTTATTTATTTATTTAATCATAAAAAAAAAAAAAAAAAAAAAAAATAGACATTTGCCGCATTAAACAGTAATCCGGGATGCCTTAACATGGAAGGTGCAATGTTCTTTTAAACAGACTAATTGGACACGTTTAAGATGTTTGCACTCAGGGACTTCAGGGTCATTTCAATACAAAGATTTGGGAAAAAGCCAACCATTGTTCGATTAAACTGTAAACTTTTGTCCATCTCATTTGGGAGGGTTATTGGCTGGAACAAATGCCAGGAGTGGAACCGAGGACGGAGCATGGAGTCTTAATTATTGACACACCATTGCTCTAACATTTCTCTAACAAGAATGTTCAAAATGCTAAACTGGGTTAATGGCAGACACACTTCTTCTGTAAGCTCTCTGCAAGCTACTTGTGTACCGTTGGTGTGTGCAGAGATAATGGAGATTTCCTGCTTGCTCAGTGACCCCTTACAAAAACGTTCTGTATAATACAACAAAAGTGTGAGTCAATGAGTTTTCTAGCCACAGACAAGGGCTACCATAGTCGTGTCAAGTCTATTTTGACGGCCGTAGTAACAGCTGAAGATGACAGACTGCACTCCACCCCTCTTTTCAAATTACTGCCTGGGCCATAAAACCAAGTATTCGCCATATACCTGCAAGAGTTTCATTTCAACACAGATTTATGTGCTGCTATATAACCATTGCTAGAGGATGGAACTGATTTAGCTGTAATTACGAAGCGGAAACGCACAACAGTTTCATATCCAAGTGCCTGTTCATTCGCACCTTTGTTCCGACAAACACGTATTTTCATGCTAATGCAGCTCCAAATGGTAGCTGGCAGGATTATCCTCAGAATGTGAGAAATGCTTCTTGCTCAGTCTCTGCCTGCGTGTTTTTTTGTTGTTGTTGTTGTTGTTGTATTTTTTTTTCCATGCACGCAACCTTCCGCTACCTAGCTCTCTCTTCTTTGCTTGATTTCCCTGGTAGTGGAGCAGAAAACTAGGTCCGACTCTGCATGGCGTGCATGTATTGTGGGGCGCCTCTGTCTCTAGATTATTGACGTGCTTTCATACGTAGGATTGGGGCCTGAAAAGAGACATTCCTGCTTACAATAGCTTCAGTGTGCAGCGCTAGACTGAATGGGCCATGGTGTATCAGAGCGACTTGTCAGGCTGTAATCAATGCAAACAGGATGAAAAGCCTTATCAAAAGAGACAAACGCAGACATGAGCACTGTCGCCAAATGAAAACAAGAGTAAGAAAGATGGAGGCTTTGGCAGATGGCCCTGGCCTGTTGTATGTGGAGTATGTGTGTGTGAGAACGAGGGAGAGAAATCAAGCCAATGAGCACTTAGAAATTCTCATTCTGTTCCAGTAAAAGTAATATCTTCAGTAAAGGAGCCGCGTCGAAACCGTGCTGACTCACACGGCGCTCACAGAAACAGCATATATTAGATGCTAATTTGCAGGTAATGGATGATATATATCCATATTAATGGACTCGGGTGCTTGTGGATCTGTGAGCGTTAATCCAACACTTTGATTTCGGGAGCTGCCAGAGATGATGGGTAAAGAAAAGCTTCTCTTTAGGGATTCTCCTCCCAATCCAATCTGCATCTGTACTGATGGATTCACTATAATCTCACCATAAAGAAGAAAGGGATTCCACACGGGAACCTGTGGCACATAAGCCTGTTGAGAACTCAGCTGGCTGTCACAGTGTGTGTGTGTGTGTGTGTGTGTGTGTGTGTGTGTGAGTGTGTATAAGCCTGTTTTGAGCACAGCCCAGTGTGTGTGTGTGTGTTTGGAGAGGGTGTTATATGTTCATAAGCCTGTTTGGGACACAGCTGCCTATCACAGCTATTTGAAAAGCTCCGGGGGTAAGCCATAGGGGCATGAGAGCTCTCTTAAAAAAAAAAAAAAACTTGCCAGCCATATACTTTACTGAGTTTTTCTCCATGTTGTCTAAGGAATCAATATCTGTGTCCACTCTTAGGTTCAGAGACAGGTTAAGTACACATTTCGAGAGAATCTGGATTATTTTCCAAGGGCAAAAACATTTATGGGGCCTCTTTTGTGTATGTTAGACTCTCAGTAAAAATAAAGTAATGGAGAAAATATTAGCATCCATGAGAGTCTGACATTTCATTGGTTTTTCCTCTCTGAATGTTCACATGAACTGTACATTAGCAACAGCCACTGAGACATTAGCTGTATTACACAAACAACACTAAAGCGCTCAATACAGCTAACATTTTGTATCACTGAGGTACTATTGACCATTTGTTTTTATACTTAAAAGTTACATTAAATGTTAGTTTCTGTCTGTTTTGTTTTTTAAATGTCTACAGTTTAAGAATAACAAATTTGATAACAAAACTACTACTTATAAACATTTTCGTATTTGATTTAGTTTAACTTTAATAAAGCGATTTATTTAATGACTCGCTCATAAAAATCACTCGTTTTATTCCTGAAACAGTGACAAGAAGTTACCATTGTTGCTGGAATATTACTGGAGCACTGCTCAGTGATATTATATTATCATTGATAGTTTGTTAATATCTATGTTTAATATTTAATACAAAATAGTAAATGCAATAGCTGTTTCTTTGGTGCATGAGATGCAGCAATGGAGAGACACCAAATGAAGCAGGTGAGTCTGGAGTTCTTCAGAGGGGTGCAGTTATTTTTGGTGATTGAGACACAAGTGGATAGGGCTGTAAAAGCAGGTCAACAAAGTGGCCAGGTGCTGCAGGCGGAGTGTGAAAGCTTGGGGGGACGAAAAGTCAAGCACCTCCTCAACACCGCCAGTATCTGTACTGCCAACCAAGCTATCATCTGACAGAGAGAATAGCGGATGAGAGGAAATATAGCTGACTCTACACCTACACACACAAACACCCACAGAGACACTTGTTCATGCTCACTATAGCTGTGGAGAGGCTCTACTGAACACTCTCTCGTATGGTACCTCTCATCAAAAAATACCTTTTTACAACTGTTTAATGAGAAACTCATCATTTGTTCTAATAAAAGAAAGACAATTCCATCCGTATCTGACTAGGCTGTAAATGTGAGGGTTTTGTATGATGGAAAGAACGATCCGTCTCTTTTGTTCTCATCCTCTTTCAGACGCTGTGTGAGCAATTCAACAAATCACTAGCACTCAAATTTTTCCTGGGGGAGATACTGTTCCCTGAGGAAGACTTCATGTAACTATTCCCCTATCCAGTAACACACACACACACACACACACACACACACACACACACCTGTCTAAAATGCAGTATTGTAGGAGGCCCAGTGTAAAACAAAGGTTATCACCTCAGATCAGGTCTTATGGGAAACACACAACAAAGAGCAGTAGTCCAGCCCAGCCCTGAGGGTCTCATTAGCATGACACAGCTGTGATCAAGTTAGCACACCCAATCTGTTCATGCTATCAGCCCCCAGCACAACAAACATGCATTAAAGATGCTATTGTTTTCTTTTAAAATGTTAATTAAAAATTCTTCTTCTTACAGTTAACAGTTAAATAAGATCACTTGCCAGGTATGGAATACCTCTTGTGACACAAACCACAAACACAAAGCACTTCCTCATTATTACCATTACACAAGTGATTAAACATAACTTACTTTTTATAACAGTTAAGATCAAACCACAGTAGTTTCAGACAACAAAATGTATTTTAGTTCTTTAGAGGTCTGTATACGTTTTATTTTAAGACCAAAAACTAAACTGTTACTTTTGCCAGCTGCCATTCGTGAAGAGGCTTCAGATTTTTGTCCTTGTCCTTTATTCAGAATTTTCTGTCATTCAGCAGCTGTCTTCTCCATTCTATCATTCTTATTGCTCATTATCTTGTGCCTTTATGTTGATCAAAAATAAATCCCCAATAAACAAGGCGAACACAGCCGTGTGTGTTTATTCATCTCTATGGACTTGAACTGAAATACAAACGAACCACACAAAAGCAGAGACCCGTTGTGTACACACAGACGTCCACACGACGGGCACTATCAAAAACATCGCACAAACAGGTTTTCCGTGTGCGGACTTATCATGTACTGTACAACATCTCTTTCTCCCGTTTACACAAACACAAGCGGAAGATATTCTTGTCACATCCTTAATCTGAAACTCCTGTGGACCTCTATCAGGCTTTTAACATCTTCAGACCCCCGCTCTCTCTTTCTGTTGACTTCACAGAGTGCTGCTACCTTGTTATCGGCGTCTCCCTGTAGTCCACTTAGCGAAAGGCTAGGGAGCTGCCCAAGGTCCATCTAACTCACGAGAGAGTGCCGACTATTCTGCCACTGCAATTCTCTCTCTTTCTTTATCTGTCTCTTATATAGTAACACATTTCAGAAACTCTTGGACAAACTCCATCGGTGTGTAGCCAATCATATTGTGAAACTCAGATAAGGTTAAGTAGTCTTTGATGATATTATAGAGTGAGTTTGACAGTGGTGCAGAAGGACAGAGCTTACTGTCACGGCTCACAACCCACTGTCAGGCCCACGTTTCTGCAGGCATTTTTCATAATGATATTCATAACCTCAGAAGGACTCGGAGGATGGGTGAATAAATGAAAAATGGATCGATATCTCTTGTTGATGGTGCTATTTGGTTTACTGTTCATTCAAAGGAGGTGTTTTGGCATTAGATAATGCTCTGCTAGTGCTCTAAAATGAGTAAAAACTAAATCAGCGATATATTCAAATCATAATTGACTAAATATCTATTTACAAAATCCATTTAGCTCGTATTCTATATTAAACTTTAGTAGAGATGAAGTAAACATATTTGGCTTTCTGTCCATGATAAAGGACTCAAAACTTCCTCAAGCCTCTGGATACACCACCCCTCAACTAATTAATTAATGTTTATAAGTTTTTTAATACATAATAAAACAGGAGCTGGGTTGGTGGAGGGATGCCTGAAGACTTGAGGTAAGTGTTTATTTCAGGTTTCATTTATTGTACCCAAAATACCCAGTTAATCAACTCTGTGGTTTTTAAAGCAATTTCAAATATCTTGTCTTGGTTTGCGTGCTGACACCAAAAAAAGCTACTTTCACTTGTCTCTTCAATATGAATAGCTCTATAAAAAAGATTTCTCAATTAAAATTATAGCATAATTTTAATAATAAATGTGCTTTTATTTCATTAATCAGTGTAATGCTTATTTGAAATAAACAACGGTATTTGAAGTCAAAATATGATTCCACTTTCACACCATGTTTTACCATAGACATGTTTGTGAATCATGTCCTCTGTGATATGACTCACTGTTTTCCTGGGATCTGTTATTATAACAAGAGATTTTCCTCAGGGATCAATGAAGTTCTACCGTATCCTGTTCTAATTATGCGACAGGGAATAAACACAACCTCTTTCCGGTGAGAAACACGATTACGCGAAGATTAAAATATGTTTTTTTTTTTTCATTCAATCTGGATGCTCCTTTATTTCTTGCAGTACCATCAAACTCCTCAGTTGCTAACCTCCACTGTCTGCTTCCTAAAATGACCATGAACTCTGCTTGAGTGCTTTGAGAAAGCCCAAGCCACCGTCTTGACCTAATGAACGCTGCTGGAATAAAACAGTGGTCCTGTATCTAATGCTCAGGTCTTAAGTGGTTTGTCCCCTTTTGTGAGGTGATGGTGTTTCTGGGAATACAAAATGCTGTCTCTGTGCTTCGTTACCAATGCTACTGCTTTATTCAACTCACGTAAAGCGCTGCATTTTCCTTCTTCTACCCTTCTCTCACAGCAGAAAGCTTTTATGTCTTTGTACAGTTTGCCACCGGCACTGAAAAGTGATGAGTGTGCCATTACCTGTTGCTTTAAGTGATTACCTCCCATTTGCATTATTTATACAGTAAAATCCTTTCGGTTGCTTTTTAAGCATTATGTTAACAAGAGGAAAGAGTCACAGGAGCCACAGCTCACTAGCACAATAAAGAATTGATCTGAGCAGGATAGGCTGCTTTTAACCTTCCTTTTTAAAGGCTCCATTAATGCACTCACAGAGAAGAGTGGCACTCCCAGCATGCACTAGTGTTAATGGCGCTGTGACAGAGGCCTGGGCGGACAGTCTGGAATGTGCGTCACTGACAGCCTACAACCTACAGGGTGTGAAATTTCTCTCTCTGCTCTCTCTCTCAAACACACACGTACACAAAACCCACTACACACACTCACAACACAAAAAATAACTCAACAGCATGAGGTGGAGTGACTGGTTGCCATCACAAGCAGAGAGAGAGTAGGAAATGGTTTTAAAGGTGAATTCAGGCAACCAGATCCTGTCAAACAACAGTCAAAACAAGTGAAGGTAAACAGCACAGGCGCTTTGTGTAAACCACAGTTGATGGATTTGAATTGTACACTTCCTTTCATTATAATGAAGGGCGATGAATTTCACATTAGGGCGTAGCCATGTGTCATTACACAACGGTTATTTGTCAGCCGCAAATATCTGAGGGCATGCGAACAAAGAACAAGATCAGAGGCATATAATGAGATTTGCATTAACACTGCTGATGTAAGCATCAACGCAGGCTGACGTGTGAGGAAAATGTTTGTATAGATTTGAGTAATGTCAGTTGCAATGTTTATGTAATCTGTAGATCAGAAAGGTCTATGACTCTGAACTGCAATATTCTCACCGGGGTTATACGTCAATTAAAGGTGTCAAATTACAGTTTGATTGAGGTGGCAAATATGATGCATAGTTTTGGAATTGATTTTGGCTGAATTGGTCATAAGCTTTACAGACAGAAAAAAAAAACAGTAGAAAGAATAAATAATACTAATAATAAAATAGACAGGCAGGCAGGCAGACAGACAGAGAGATAAACACTCAGACAGACAAATAGTGACGGACAGACAGACAGATAGATAGATAATATAAGACAAAATAGGACAAGATAAAATGATATTTGAACACAAAAGTACTTATATGCTTAACACATCTTCCTTCAAGGCAGAGGGTGTACAGCTTATGCAGAGAGGCGCAGAGCAATCAGACAGCCTGTGTCTGCGAATGCGAAAACTAGAGTATCCGTAGGGATGGAGGATAACAATTAAAGAGCGTCTGTCAGAGTCAAGCACCCCCTCTCAGCCTTTTTTCCCATTAATTGGGATGTAGGGAGGCTGAGGGCGGGCAGGTTCAAGAGGCTCCATGTGAATGACAGAGCCACTCAGGGGCCTCTTCAGAAACCATCCAGAGCAGATGAGTTTCTGACAAAACGTGATCAACAGCATACGGTAACAGCTGAAAGGTCCCACCCCCCCATGCCCATACAAAATACACTTTCTCATTCAGGGGTACAGCAGTCTGTTCATTCGGAGAGTGATGAGAATGTAGTTTGGAAAGCAACAGAACTTCTCAAAGGAAAACAATATTGCTCAGGGTGCTTCATATTGTTTTGTCTAAAATAATGTCCGATGGATGGGTGTGAAGATGAAACGTGAATAGTAAGAATTTGATGTGAAATGTTTGAGTTAAAACAAAAACTAAAGCTTGATTTTGCTGTCTATTATGCCCATAAAACATTTAAAATAATGAACTGTCATATTTACTAAACCTCATGTCTCTCGTGTCGTGACTTTCTATCTTCTGTGGAAAAAAAAAGTCCACTGACTTTCATTGTAAGGACAAAATCAGTTTAAATGGTCTTTAAAATATCTTTTGTTCTACAGAAGACAGAAAGCCATATGAGTTTTGAACGACAAGGCGAAATGAATTTATATTTATGTCACTATAGACAGAAACATTTGAAGTCTAGAATTTCATATGCAATATGTGAACTGCTCGTTCATGTGGAGAAAGCAAAACAAACACTTCAGTTTCTTTGTAACTCTGCTATAAACAATGAGCAGAGCAGAGGGTGAGAAAGGAAGTTAAGAGCACTTGTAAAGAGGCCAAGAGTGTCAGCAGCGGGGATGTGACTTATCAGTTTGGTGCTAAATGGGTTCAGTGTCCCTCTCTCAGTATCACCTCTTAAGACCTTGGACCAAATGCTTGAGGCTAAAAAAGCTGAAGACTGCAGTCTGTTAAAGTCTGGAAAACAAAAAAATGTTTTATTCAACATAAAGTGACATGTCCAATGAATCAATGTGATTTAGACGTGTAAATCCCGCCTGATCCCTTTTGACACATAAACAGACAGTTCCGGTCACTATGTACTTCACACACATTTTCTGGAAGGATCGGCGAGGAGACGGGAGCAGGCGGGCATGCCGTGACAATACACACCACTGTGTTTTCCTGTCGAACACAAAGGCTATCTGTCACTGCAGGCCCCTTCTGACTCACTCCTCCTAGATGCTAATTTCATGACCTTCCCAGAAAAAATGAAAAAAAAAAAAAAAACTTCCCCTCTGGTCCTCTCTGCAACTTAAATCCCCCCTCCAGGCGAAAATTGACTTCACACAAGTACTGCCATGCTCACTGAATGACACAGTCTCTCTAAAAATATCCCCTTCACTGGCAATGGATTGCTGTTGAGCTCTATTTCCTGTCAGAACACACTCGACTAGACGATGAGATGGAGGGAAGAAGAGAGATGAAGGGAAAGAGCGAGAGTGAAGGCAGAGAACCGCTTCAAACATGGAGTTATCAAACAGCACCGAGCAGGGGTTGCGATACACATCAAATGCGCCTCAGGCTTCCTCTTTTCATGCATGCATTAACACACACAGTTCTTCTTACGCGTCCCTAATAACACAAACACACACCTCACAAACGCACCGTGTTGGTTTAACAATCATGAAAGGCCTAACACACACACACGCTCACAAAGAGGTGTGTGCTAGCTCAGAGCAGTCAGTTACTCTGATTAGCACTGATTAACCTCCTCACGGATCATGAAGTCTGCCGGGGCCTGATACAAGATTCATCGATCCTTTCTTCTGGACTGAAAACGTCTCCAAACCAAAAACCTCATAATCATCTTTCTATGATCGTACACACAAGAGAGAGAAAGAGATTAGCCAAATCAACAGAGATTAATGTGCTAACCGTGTGTGTGTGTGTGTGAAATCCATTAGTCTTCTTTTCCAAAGAAGATTAAAAATGGACTTTCTTTTAATTCTCTAATTATCAGACTGCTCTGTGTTAATGTATCTCCAACAAGCTCTCAAGCAATTATTATGAGTATGGCTGATGGCAAGCGAAAAACAAATAGCATATTTAACTGGTGCTAATGGCTTAAATTACTGTACAATTTGGTGCCAGTGAACTTATTTCGTATTTATCCACTTCAAACTAAAACAATCAGTGAAAGCATTTCACAGCAGCCTTCAAGGTCAGTCCTGTTAAACTGCAACCCTTTGAAAGGATTGTATCTATTACACCTGTGTGTCCAAGTTCACATTTCTCTCAAGTGGATAGCCAGGAAACAGCAGGGTGTGTTTTTTCATTTAAGACATTTTTGCCAAGTGGCTCTGTGAGTCACACACCGTAACGTCACGAGGCCTGAACGTCGCCGTGTGAGTTTCTTTCCTGATGGTGTGAATCCAGACCTCTGTGTGAATTAGGGCAAAACTCCCCAGGAAAAAGTGTATGGACTAAATGACTAACATGTGGTGTTACCCTACCTCTTTCACTCCTGTCTTCAACCATCTGTCCTTCTCACCCAATAAGTGATCCTTGTCCATTATATGCAGTCAGGCAGTTGGAGTTCAGGCCAGACAGGATTTCTGGTACCACAGTCGTGGATGCATTTCGACTGGTGTTTGTTGCCATAGTAACAGAATGCCACGGTGATCATGAGAACATAGCCCCAGGCTGCAAAAAAATTTAAAATACACACAATTTAATGTTAGTGATCTATATAATGACTTGCAAAAAAGTATTTTATTTAAAAATACACAAGTAATTTTTAAAGACCATCAATGAAGTAAGCAAATTCAAATACCACAAGCAAGGTGCCATTGTAATCAGCTAAACAGTGACTTAGGAAGAGATCACAAACAGATATCAAACCTCTTTACAGGGTAATAATTTGGAAATTGACAAAAAAACAGCAACAACAAAAAAAGTTTTCTATGATGATTATTTATTCAAGAGATATAGATTTTCAGCAGAGGGAGTCTCGTATCTTTGTCAGCATTTTGAGCCACACATTAAAAATGTATTGTTTTCCATTTTGTCATACCTGTATGCAGAGGGCGATACCAAAATCCTCAGTTTTGCAGAGCTGTTCATGAGATGTTCATCGCACTTTTTGTTTACAAACTCTTTTATTGTGTTCGCCATATAAACACACTCTATGTAAAATATAATTAAAAAATCTATATAAAACATTAAAATGATAGTACACCCAAAAACCCACGTGTCGTTCCAAGCCTATAACACCTTTGTTCATCTTCTGAACACAAATTAAAATGTTTTTAAGACCTTTTTTGACCCTCCAGACAGAAATGCAACTACCACAATTAAAGCCAACACTCTCAGAATAGAGGGCACAAAAGCTGTCACTGGGGCGGTACCTGTTCAAAAGATACATGTTTGAAACTAAAGGGTCCATTTTGGTACCTACAAGGTACATATTATTACTTAAAGTGTACATATTTGAACCTAATAGGTACAAAAGTGTACCTTTTGAAAAGGTGACAGCTTTTGTTTCTGAGAATGCAGAAAGGTAGTAAAAACATGGTTAAAATAGTCCACATTACGTGTGTTATGAAGCTACGAGAACACTTTATGTGTGCAAAGAAAACAAAAATAATGACTTTATTTAAAAAAAAAATTATCTTCTGAGTCAGTCTGCCACCATTATTAAGAGCGACATGAGAGTGAATAATTAATGCCAGAATTTTCCATTTTGGGTAAACTACCCATTAATATTTAATACAGCTAGTAAGATTGATCAATGCAGTGTCGCTTATAGGGTAAAATGGTGATGCGGCAAGGTTGGAGATTCTGTGGTATAGAGGCTCTGATCTGGAAGGAACTTCTGTATTTCCATGTTTGTTTGTTTTTCCATAATTAAAGGTGATTCCACATCTGTGGAACTGAGCCCTTGAGGATGGATACATCATACAACAAAGTAGGGAAACAAAGTAGGGAAAAATCAATCAGTAGATTTTCTGTTTGACATGATAGATATTTTTCCTCACTCACTCCGAGGCCAAGACTGCAGTCCTTACACACTGCACTTCCTAATAAGTCTCAGAGCAGGAGTTGCCCTGGTAACATACAGGTAAGCGTCTAGAGTCCTGCGCTTGTGCCACATGAGACAGAGAGCAGTTCTGCACTCACATGACGACTGGCAGTGTAAACAAATGTCTAAAGACAGTTGAGACATCGTCTGCACAAAGTAAACTGAAAAGAGATACAGGACAGGATAATGGCAAATGTAAATATAGTGAATACAAAATGGGCATTTACTATGGAAGTATTTGTGTCAGAATAAACATCGGAATGCCTATCAATGGAGAAAGATGTTTCCCCCACCCTAAGGGTAAAATTGCAACACCTACCGACAGGGCTAACTGTCCTTATTAACTAGCAAAACCCTGACCCTATGATAAGCACCAGGGGTCGCCAAGTTTGGTCCTGGAGGGTTTAGCTCAAACCTTAATTAAAACACACCTGAAGCAGCTAATCAAGGTCTTTATAGGTATACATGAAACTTCCAGGCAGGTGTGTTGAGGCAAGTTGGAGCAAATCCCTGCAGGACACCGGCCCTCCAGGATCAAGTTTGATGACCCCTGAGATACACAAAGAGTCCCGTTTAACTGGAAGGCTGCATTTTAGTGAGCCTGTGTCCTTCCTAGTCTAGTCCTTCTGAAGCCTTGAGGCTCTTTCTTAACATAAAATGCTAAAATGAGATGATCTAGAATTGCTGCTGGCCTTGCTACCCTGCAGAAATGGTGCAAAAATATTAATAAAATATTTATTTTGTGGTGTCCTAGTAATTTAATAAGGTTTGACATTATGTGATAAATTTTCAACACAACAGAAGACTTTTTGTGTGTTTTTTTAATTTCATTTTGTATTTCATCTTAAGCATCTTAAGCAAGACTTCCAAGAATTTAGAAGGCCTTTGAAACCGCTTGATAATGTGGCAGTTGAGATATGCAGCCTTACCAGGATACAGCCTACTGAAAAATAACTATAGAGACTAATGATTTAACCATGAGACACACCTGGAAACAATCACAACAGGAAAACAACCAACATAGGAACAGGAAACAAAAGACAACACTCCAAATTAAAATTCAACACGCACCCAGAATCTGTTACACCCTTCTCAAATATTGTGAGAGTCAAGTGCACTGCACATGAAACACTGTAAACATGACTATGATTTCAAGGTGGTTCAGTCCAAAATAGATCCTGTCAGTCTGAGGTCTTAATCTGACACTATGTGTGGGTTTCAGTCTTCACATCATTCCCACAAGTCCTAAGAACATGGCTTTTGACATAAGAACGAACAGACAGGCACACACACACACCCTGTACACTAACATCCACCATCATACAGACACATGAAATCTCTTTCTTGTGCTTCCCTCTCTTATTCTGCCTCCCCCAGGATAGCAAGTCCAACCAAGATCTGAAAACACATTTTCGGCTCTACTGAACAATCGACTGTGATGGTGCAGAGACGCTTGTCATTGCTGCTCTCATTCGCCGCCTCTCCACCTTGTGTTCGGGCAGTCCAATAAATCTATATTGCTCTGGCAGAGCCGCTTACACCTCAAGCTTGCTTTTTAGACGTTTTTTTAGTGCAGACCCCCCCTTCCAATGCCAGCTTCCTGTGGATTACTACAGACAGATTGCATGCTCAGCAAAGGACACTGAGTCCACAGCGCGCTAGCACTAATGAGCTTTCTGGCCTACTGATGGGGCAACCGCACATACCCATGTCAAAGTCGCTCAGTGACCCTCACTAATTGGGTGCTGGCAGAAAACAGCTCCATTTGCCCAAGAGGCGTGTAGAGAAGCACACTACCTGAACATGCAATGAGCAGAATAAGAATGCACCACATTTATCATATAAACGTCACATAAAATGCTTCCTGCAGCATGCTGTGTATTGAAGCATAATTGTGATCAAATTTGAACAAAAAAAAAAGTCATATTGTGAGATACAGTTTCACACGGTTTAAAATTTTATTTCACACTAAAAGTTTTTTTTTCTATATATTTTATTAGAGGCAGAAATTAGATTTTTTTTTATTTCGCAGGAAGCAGAGCAATAACTAAACTGTGTTTTAGCAGATACATTATATAAAGCTCTAATATTTAAAGTAGGTCTATCTGTTATTCTTCTTGGTTGCTGTTTCTCTTATGACAACAACGCTTCAGTACCCACATGTTCCACTCACCCTCAAAACCACAGAAAAGACGCTCATCTTAGGCAGGAAGTGGCTGCTGAGGCCAAGACTTTTCAATGGCAGTAGATGGCAGAACAAAGGAAGTGCGTCACAGATCAGACAGGCTGAACTGTGTCTTGGAACACCGCAGACTGACCACATTCTAGAGCGTCTATCTCTGAGAGCACATCTGTACTTCACACAGGAACATAAACAGGTCATGCATCCTTGCACCCAACGCTCACAAACCCTGCAAATATCACATGTTCAAAAAGAGAAGAATCGGCATCAGGGTAAAGACTTGCAATGAGTTATAAAGAAATGTAGTTTCCAGAAAAAGTCAATGCAGTTTTGGTATGCATAAGACTTTTTAAAATATCCATGTTCAATTTTGAAATATACACTGAGGAATTAACTTATCTATGCACTTCATTATTTTTTTTTCAGTTCATGTGCCCTCATAATCTTTTGTCAAAAACGTTAACCTCCCCTCCCCCTCAAAATGACTCATCTTCTCTTCCGGTCATGAGCAATGGTGCAAGGGCATGCCTATCGTTGTCTGTCTCCCTGCCTCTTCAGAAACCTATAATTGAGAAACGCCCATCTTCCAACGATCCAATCAATTACCAAAAGATGAAATCAAGCCCCGACCTACATTTTTTTCCCTTTTCCCATATCCGTTTCACTCAGATATACGTCACACTAAGGAGAAAGGACAATCTCATCTTCTGTTTCATTGAAGTCTTTTCAACATAATTTGGCTGTTTGGGAGCAGTACCTGATAAATCCACCAGTAAGGGGTTGAATCTGAAGCCTCATTAACAAGTGTCTGTGAGCCATGATGACAGCGAATGGAAACTCACACCAATTCCGGGAATAAAAAGAGGAAGAGAAAGAGACAAACATAAACACATAGAAAGGGAAAAGCGGTGTAAGCTGTAATTAATGTCACACTCGTTAGCACGCTAAGCAAGCTGAGAACCAGACATAAGTTAGAACACTGACTCTTGGTAACACATTCTTACGCACCCACGCACAAGCATCTCAACACAGTTTGTTTACAAGCATTAAGTGCAGACCTACTTTCAAAAGTTACATTTATCTACTATTATAATTGTTTTTATTCCGTTATTTTTAATAGTCTTTAGCTTAGTGTTTTCCAGGTCTTAGGCGATCACATTACAATGCCTTCATGTGCGCTGCAAAAGTCAGATAAACAGAGCTGAAATTTGATAAACTACTAGATAAATGCTACTCTAGTCTTCATCTGCCTGTCTAAGTACACAACATAATGCGTAATCAAATATATGAAGGATTAAATAAACATTGTTATGACTTCCTGAGAAACGGCACAGCGGCATGGCCAAATGTAGTCCTAATACCAAATAGACATGCTGGAAGAAACTCAGCTACAACTGCATTATCAAGGTTGGTTGGTTTAAAAACCGGACTGTTATAGTGCCTGCAAACGCATTAGTGTTCCTGCAGGTTCCAATCTCCCTCTTTGTAGTGCAAATTTTATATCTGCTACTACACAGACATGTGTCAAGAGGAGCTGGCGGGAACCTGCAAATCTGCATAAGCAAATCTACAGGGCCACAATGAAGACACTTCAGTAATGATCCACCATCTTTATGAGCTTCATTAGCCACACACGCAGTACAGAGGAGCACCTGTGGCAAGGCTGAGCTCCCAGGCCTGGCACTCATGGCCCACCCAAGTGTGTGTATGTGCATGTGTGTGCAGGTTCAGGGCCTACAGCAGTGTTGCGCATCAGGGCCTATGAAACGAGAGCCCTTGATGAGTGGAGCGCTTTACTGTGTGTGAGAGAGAGAGCAGACTAAACCACAGCTCTACAGCAGGCTGTAATTCACCCGCCACTGAAACCGCCGACATTGCTGCTGCCACCATCTGCACTGCTCTCGCTCTTATATCCATGCATGCACACACACACACAAACATGAGATTTCCTTGTTAGTTTACGTAATGTCAAGAACTGGTCACATGCAAAAATGCAGCTTCTGACAGCAAGCAGAATTGTGATCCAGGGCGCTTGTCATGTTCGAGGGCTGCGATCTTGCCTCTAAGATGATGTTTCATTTCTCCCACTGACCTCTCAGGATAAACTAGAAAAGCCACTTAACTCTGGGGCTCAGCTGCCAAACCTCAAGAGAGTTAGTCAGAGAGGGAAGGGGAGAGAGACAGATAGGGAGTGACAAAAAAAAAAAACCTGACACAGAAAAATAGAAAGAAGCAGTGGTTACTTGACTACAGTACAAGCAGTGTGGTTGTGTGTGGTGCTACAAAGTTGTTACATTTCATCACGCTTTTTGCATGCAGGATCTTGAAGCTGTAAGGTTTAAAGAGTTTCCAAATTGGGCTTTGAAGTGCCGTTAAGTCAACATTTGGCTTTTGAGTTTATATAGTCTGCTGGGATCCATCTTTACACTGTATGTATATGCTGTGTGGGTAAGGACATTTAAAATTGGACAAAATTTACTTAACACATGTATGTATGCACTTAAGTATTACAGTTTTCCAGGATTACACAGCTAAAATATTGCTATTTGTTGTTCAATCAAGTTCTCTCCAGAATAAGAATGACTTGATATCAACCAGCAACTAACTAGAAGGTTCTGGACTGCATGCAGCTAAAGCTGTTTTAGCATTTTTTTTAAAGAAATAAAGTCAAATCGAAAGAGAAATGACCTGTGGCCAGGTATGGTGACCCATACTTGGAATTCGTGCTCTGCATTTAACCCATCATAAGCGCACACACACAGCAGTGAACACACACCCGGGGAGCAGTTGGGGGTTTGATGTTTTACTCAAAAGTCTCACCTCAGTTGTGGTATTGAAGGTAGAGAGAGTGCTGGTTATTCACTCCACCCACCTACAATCCCTGCCAGATATGGGGCTCAAACCTGCAACCTTTGGGTTACAGGTCCAACCCTCTATCCACTAGGAACTATCTATTGGTCGATATGACCCATCTGAGCGACCGACTTGAATCTGTTGCAAAATCTGCATGGAAAATTTCCCAATAATGTTTATTCCTACTGAAATGACTTGACTTTGTCCATGAAAATTGGTATACGTAACTAACTTCTATTTTTGTAATATTTAAAATGTTAATAAAATTAATATTCATCAAGATTATTAAAAGCTGAAAGATATGATATATATTTAATTATAGCTTCTGAATTAACTGGTAAATTTGGGGGGATTCATTATGTTCCACCCAAACTCCATGTGTAAACAAACCAGTGCATTTCATGTTTGAAGACATTATAAAAGGAGATAAGGCACACAAATAATTCAATGAACGCTTGCATTAAAACTGAGCTATAGCTCACCCTACGTGTGTATATTTAACAAGAAGAAAGAAAATGGCTTAACTAATACCCCCTGGTGGCATGTTTGATTACCTTCCAGGCTTTGCTTCCTCTTTAAAAATCTGTAGTAATTTGTGAGCGTAAGAGCAAACATCTGGATGGTCCCATTACAGCTGTGTTTCAGAGCTGTCACAGAGCAGTAAGCGGGAGAGAGATACAGACTGTCCAAGCACATCGACTGAAATCCCCAAACACATATTGAAGCCATAGAGCCCAACTTCATCCAAATCCACATCTACCCTATGACCTCAACACCCTTCAGATCTCTAAACTGCTACTCAAGCCTTGCACTGTCTGCCTGTCTCACAGACTGGAAGAGACCAGAGTCACTAAATGCTAATAGCTAAAGTTAGGGATTTGAACAAACCTCTAACCCTGAGTTTTTCATCCCGTAGCTCAAATTGCGTGGCATATGAGGCCAATGCAAAAACCCGATGTCAGCAGCTGCTCTGTCTCCATCATGCGTGATTTACGAGCTCATCTTATTTCATCTCCTTCTACATTGGTTTCTTTTTTTGTATTACAAATGGACACCCCCAATTTTTCATCCATCTCACTCGCTCTCATTCTCCCGCAGGGGCTTTAATTGCTTGATGAGTGTAGGCTGAGTGGGCAGCAATGCGATAGAGCTTTGTGACCTGCTAACAAACAAACACGTTCGCAAACAGTCTGCTTTCACCTCCACAAGCCTTATCTATCCATCTCTATGAGCAGGGATTGACTAGACACAGAGAGCACTTCTCAGCAGCTCATTGCATGCGGCTAAGAATGTGCACACATTGTTTTCTATGTCTACACAATAAAGACACGCATTTGATAAATAAAGAATTGCAAAAAATTGATTCATGCATAAAACATTTTTTTTTTTCAACTAATTATTGCCCAATTTATTGCCCATTGTTCATCCCACACTGAAAAATGAATTACATGAACAACTGTACAATTTCCGTTTCCATCCAAACGGACTCCAAATCAACATGTGTTCGCTCTTTAAACCGATTTCTCACTGAATCAGCTGAAGCCAGCATTGCTACTGACTTTGTCAACATAAGCGAATACAAAGAGAGATAAACAGAGCAGGGAGAGAGGAGGAAATTGCTACTGAGGCCAAGTGCATTGCGCCGCAAGCCAGTAAATCACCAGATTATAGCTTTTATGAGCACCGCTCGCGTGAAAATAATTGCTAATGTTCGGAGAGAAACCAATGGAAATGGAGGTAATGGAGCAGTTTATAAATTCTGATTGCTATACATGGAAGACTTCCAGCCCATCTACTTTGTTATTTACAGCCTATAATAATAATAAAAAAAAAAACTTAGAACTGCACAATGAGTGCATGACTGTTACGATCAATAACAAAAATCTGCCGTAGCTTAGTTTCTGTTCTGTTATTTTTAGCAAGGCTGCAGGAGAATCTGCCTCTAAGTCCTAAATTAAAGGTCAGTGTGAATTAACATACACACACAAACACACAAAACTGCCCTTTATTGCAGTGGGAGAATAAGTGATGAGAGAAAGAAAGCATGTATTTACATCACTGTAATTAGGAAATCATTTAAAGAGAAGGAAGACTGAACAGGGGTTAAACTAATAATTGCCTGCAGGATGCATGAGCAACCTGCATGTGTGTGTGAAACAAACGGATGTGAATATACATGCAGAAACACACAAACACCACAAAACAGTTGTTTTCAATAGAACTCCTGCTTCCTACTGCCCTAGTTGGAGTGCGTTGGTCTTGCACAGTAGCTGTTGCACAATTTCTCACACTCAGCTCAGAGATTATGGTGTTCATAACAAGCTTTTCTCCGTCTCAAAGTGTGTCATAGCCCACACAGATAACATGCTGCTTTTCACTCGGAGGTGAAAACACCTCCTCAGTATTTAAATCATCTGTGGTTTACAAAGAGAGAAGCACAACAGTGTCAGGGTGAGGTGGAGGACGTGTTTATGCGTGTGAGACGGTAAGAGAAAGAGAGAAACAGAGAAAGGGAAGTGGGATCATTAGACCTGTGTGGAAGGTTGATGTGCATGTGTGTATAAAGTGAAGAGAGAGACCAACAAAGGAGGAAATGTGCAAAAAGATGATGTGTAAAAAAGCCAGCATGCGGCTAAAACCAGCTATGGGGACTGTTGGTTGATGAATGTTTCATTTGAGGCTCATCCGTTCAGACTCTTATTTTTGCAGTACTTCATTGGTTCTCACACACACACACCATGCGACATTGAAACTGGAGTAACGAAGCAACAATATTTTAAAACTAAAACAATATTTGGCAACTGTTTTACTGTATTATATGTAACTGCATTATACATATACTTGCATGAACTTTACATGCATTGTGAGTTCCTCTTTTACTCATGCAGCATATCATAATATTAATCTGAACTACTTTCTACCACACAGGAAAACACATGCTAAAAACGTGTTAAAGTGTACAAAAATAGGGCACACCCACATAATGTCACGCAGAGAAAAAAAACCAAAACAATGCTTTTATGGCAACCATCACCTCATTTTGAAGTTACAAGAAAAGATTTCTGTTTGAATCACTATTTTCCCTTTGAGGGAGGATGAAGTACATCAGTAGGTGACAGATCTCTAACTATACTAAATACTTGGGAAAGGATGAAACAAAGACTATTGTGGGGTGATTTCAGAAGTGTACACAAGTCATTCTCGCACCACAGCGTTGCCTTTACCTTCCTGTAGAGTAGACTAACACTCCACACAAACATACACACTCTGATCCACTTCTCTTTTTCTCACTAGACAAGCAGTGTGCCTGCTAATGTGCGGTTGCGACCTATCTTCCACCCTTTTCCTTTTTTTATTTTCTCTGCGTTGTTCTCCATCTTTTGTTTTGTCGCTCAGTACATCGCGTGTGAACTTTACCCATGCTGGTGTGGGTTTAACTGCCCCTGAGATGATATGCGTGAGAGAGCGTGTTCACCAAACCTCAGATGATGATAAGACGTGTAAAAGCGTGAGAGATGGTGTTTACATGTGGTGCATGCATGTGTGGCATCCTACATCTCATGGACTAGTCTGAGCAGAACAGAACTAACAAATAAACAGAGAACGCAAGAGGTGCCATGTAGGGCACGGAATGTGTATTTTTAGCTTCCACACTCTTCTGACAGCCCTCGATACATTCACACGCATCAAAAGCAATGACAGTGGTGGCAATATGTGCAAAATCCAATTTGTCACCTACACCTACACAGAGAGGTGCACAGCTCCTGGAATCATAAACCTCTGCTTATCACCCACACTGTAATACTGAAAGAGAAAGACAAAGCATTTAACAGACAAATTAGACTGAAGACTGAACGTGCACATACAATCTGATAACAAACTGATAATGTGCAATGAGAGAATATGCATTGTGTATATGCCCTCAGTTGCCATGACAACACAGAGCAGCAGATCATTTTGTGTGGACAAGTCAAAGGCAACAAAGACAGCGGGGAAAGACATGAAAGAGAAAAGAGAACTCATAACAATTTTAACAACACATGCAGACAGCAGCTCGTAAGAATGTACATCAATAATTCAAGCAGCTGGTGTGATAGAGTGAAAAGAAAACCAACTGCATAATCACATCACACCAGCACAGTTTACACATCAAGTTAACACGTTTATGATTGTTGCACCCCAAAATCAGCCAACTGAAAGCGTTTATGCGTGCGGTAAGCTCAGAGTGATGGGTGAAGCGAGTTATGGGAGATTCGCTCTGAATTAGGGCTAGCAAACAATTCATCGCTTAATTGGTATTTGATCATTTAAACTGTATATTTAATGTGTAAACAATATATACATGCATGTGTGTGCTTATATATGATAAAATATAAATACACAGCACACATGCAGCAACCTGGGCTCATTGGAAATGCGTGCCTCTTCATACATGTCTGCAAAACTGAAAAAAAAACATACCTATACATACGAATCGCTGCAGTTTCCAGCTGAAATGAACACTAGAGGCAGTAAAACTCACTGGGTATTTGAATTCAGCCACAAAACGTGCCTCGAGCAGAATTCTAAAAACACTGCAATGCATACCTGTACCAACCGAACACAAACGCGCCACGGTTACACATTAAACGTGTGCTTTAGCACCACGCTCTGGGCATTTCACTTTGAAACTGCGGTGGAACATGCAGTAAGGAACGTAATTACGGCGTTGCAGAAATGTATGTCGAGGCGCGTATTTCCAATGAGCCTGGGTTGCAATTATGTAAATAAAACTTTTATTTTGGATGTAATTACTTGCAATTAATCGTTTGACAGTACTACTCTGAATGTTGCAAGAGCACACAACAGAGAGAGAGAAAGGAAAGAAAAAAAGTTTGCAGAGGAGACAGCATGTGGTTTCTGGTCTGTGAGGTTTCACAAGAGCAAACGTCTCTCTTGCTCACTCAGCACTTATAGATCATTGCACCAAACCGCAGCTGAACCTGTGAGATAACCTTCACACAAACACACACTGGAAGAGAAAAACAACCTTAAAAATAAACTTGTGGCTGTACCATGGCACATGACAAGATGATAATTTGTGAGAAAGAAAGGGAAAAAAGATGAGACAAGCGAGTGTGAACTTGTGTTTTTGTTGCTTTTTGACCAAGATAGGTGTTTGAGACGAGTGTGTGCGCGTTTGTGGTGAAAGTAAGACGCTTTCGCAAGAGGAACTGGTTTTGGTAGCCTCATTATTTCTGCCGACATGATGATTCTCACAACCACATCTTCTTTCTTATACAGCAACAACCAAGGCCAGAAAATGAAAGGCACAACAGTACAGAGTTTTGTAGTTGTTGTGATGACGCAGAATCTGTTATTCTGAGTTACAAACAACAACAAAAAAGGACAGAATGCGATTCTCTTTTCGATGCTAATCTGTCTGAAGATAGCACAATTGGTGGATGTGTTTACATTAACAGTGTCACATGGTTTGGCACAATGTCAGAATGAGTCAGACGGTGCTAAAAATATCATCAAAAGTTAAAGGTTATAGATCACAAATTATATGCTCAAGAAGACTCTAGTAACACCGAGTGTATCTGAAGAGGTTTTTATAGAGCTGTTCAGTCAGGGTGTCAATTTGTAGGCCAACTTAGAAGGCTAATTTACCATAGGTTCTCTTGAGAATTTCCTTGGGGATTTTAGAAAGCCAGCTTTGGATTTTTAAGTAAAATAAAGTCTGTTGTTAACATTCATTTAACGTTTTGTTTTACAACTTCAATTACGACCAGTCAAACCTCAACGATGAAGCAATACTGGGTGTTTTTTATGTAAACTGCTATTTATAGACAACAGCAGTTATCAGATCATGAAGCATGCAAATTCATAAACTTGGGGTAGTGTCAAACACCATCTTATGTCATGCTCGTTCTTATCAGCAATAAAACCTTGCCCTTATGATAACTACCTAGCAATCATGTTGCACCAAATTTAAAGGGATAGTTCACCCAAAAATGAAAATTAGGTGTTTATTTGCTTACCCCCAGCGCATCCAAGATGTAGGTGACTTTGTTTCCTCAGCAAAACACAAACGAAGATATTTAACTTTAACCGTGGCAGTCTGGTAGTCATTTAATGGAAGTGGATGG
>JAUMHQ010000059.1:11749666-11769063 GCA_032361165.1 Enteromius paludinosus
TCCATGTGCACAGTACAGTTCTAATCCGATTCACGATCAGATTAAGATAATTTGCGCATGTAAACATAGTTACTGATTGGTTATCTGTCATAACATCCAAATAATTATCAGCTTGTTATTATTAGTACATTCCTGAAATAAAGACTCCTATAAGTTCTTCGGTCTACCTGAATGAAGTAAACCAGTATTTTCTCCAGTGACTTCAGAACATCAACCAGTTGAGAAAAAAGCAATAACAAAGATGGCCAAAAAAGGAAAACATTATGCTCTCCTCACCTTTCCCCTCAATTTACCTCTTAACAAGCCTTTAAAGAACCACAAGTCCACACCGCAAAGCAAGAAAAGCAGTCAAAACCAAACCCTTCATAAAATCAAGAAAGTACATTAGTTGCAGCACTATTTCCAAGCAGCCAACCATCAATTCCGCAGGCTTATTCTGTTAAACCACGGACACAGCCCCATGTGTCAGCTCTTAGCAGACATGTGAAATGCAGTCGATTTTCCATTGAAGCCTGGGGATTATTAAGAGCTTGAGCTTGGAAGAGAGGACAACCACATGTTTCTTGTTGAGCCCTGACCGGAAAAAGGGGGAGAAAGTAAAAATGAGTTGATACACAAGGCATTAGTGGTTAACCAAGAGCTAATGAGGGAAAAAGAACAACAATGAGCTCAGATGAAACCGTTTAAATGTGCAGTTTAAAATTTCAACTTCAGAGTACAACACCCCCTCCTGCAAAATTACCTCGCGGTTTAGGAGTCTCTTTGAAACGTGCTCAACAGTATCACATTTTTATACCTGCGTGATCTAAAAATCAACCTTCCGACGCCTACGTGCCGTCCCACTCAAACAAGGATGTTTATTTTTAACTCAAACACTTTAATGGAGCTAAAACAGCAAAGGTACAGAACACAACCCTTTGGTCTTCCATAAGGGTGCATAAAAAAAACCATCGGTGGAGAGATGGAGCCGTGGCCTGGCGGTGGTAGCGGGACTCTCCTGCGGCCAGCCAATAAATCCAACAAAATAAAAGTCTCTTTTTTTTTTTCAACCATTTTTGCCTCATCCCAGGTGTTATATGATGGATGATGAGGTCAGGGAGGTATGGATCACATGGCAAGGATCAGAGAGGAGCTGGGCAGGGGACATGTTGAATCAATCTAGTCCAAATCAGCCCCATGTGTCCTCCAGAGCCCCGTTATCCTATAAATGAACTTTATTGAGGCAACAAAGTGCAGGGACCTCTGCAAAAACATTAAAGGGGTTAGCAGAGGTGACCGATCCAGGGTGGCTAATGAGAAAAGATGGGGTTTTCCATGACATTCTTTTTAAAAGGTACTAACATGGCCAGCACGACGTATAGGAGACCCGAAGATAAGAGGGTGAAACTGATCGGAACGGGATGTGTTGCACATCTGCATTTGTTATTAAACTATTAAAAGGAAAGGTAAGAAAACTTCAAATGCACACAAAACCAAAACAGACAGGGAAAGGGGGGAAAAAAAGGGAGCAAATTATTCACATGACACGTGGAGGGCTCTGTGGTCAAAGTGAGCGTGAATCACGACACAAAGACTACTGACTGAGTAACTAACCACATTAAAGCAACACGAACAGGGTTGATCCCCCAGCTCCAAGTCTGCCCACCTACCAGGGGGCCAGCTAAACGACAGGGTTCCACTGTGATCCTTACGGACATGATTAATGGTAGAGAGAAAAGGGAAAGAGAGGGGAGTGGTGGGAGGATGTCTGGTTCTGCTTATGGTCCTGGAAATGAGATTAAAGGGAAAGCTCCAAACAGATTGAATTGTATTTGCCATAATTGCTGAGAACAGCTTATGCAGGGCAGGCCACAAATAACAGACTCATAAAAACAAGAGACTGCAAGAGAAGAGGGGGAGAGAGGGAGTCAGAGGCAAGCTGAGAGCTGTTGTTTGAGCAATTACATATACAAAAATGTGAAATCAATCAGCTGTTAATCAGTTTAGAGCTTAGAAAATGACCTCCAGCATCTTCACTGGAAATATAGTGCTTGGTACAGAAGAAAAGTGACTGATCAAAGCATATTGCAGAAACTAAGATGATTCTGTTGAAGTATTACGTTTCTACTTACCTTAAAAATAGTATTAACTATGACCTTTAAGGGGAGAAAAATATTGTCTTTTCTTTGTTTTTATAAATCCCATTTTGTTTTAAAGGTAAGTTAAATGCTAAGGTATAGATCAATTCAAACCACATGAGGAAAATAAAAGAGCCCTCAATTGGATTTAAAGTAACAACATGTGCGTTCACTTCAAGGAGAGTGAGAGGGGCTGGAACGGTCTGCCAAAGGCAAGGTTCACTTCATGACACTCAAACTGCTGGGCTTAATCTTATTCATTTGCACAGAGTCAGTTTAGTCTAAAAGAGGCACTTTTATTGATGTTAGATTCAAAAAATTGCAAAACAAAAAAAGGAAAGAAAATGTCCATGAAGGAAAACACAGACTAACTGATAATCATAAGAGCACAGTTAGAATGTAATACTAATAAATAATGAAACCATTACAATTAGTCATCCCCAAAAGAGAAAACCAATTGGTTAATACCAGTCAAACCAAATGGCACAACTCTGGTGGTATTTCCAAAAGAAATTATAATCAATACTGGAAAGCCATGGTTGGGTGCTCGATTTAAAATATCTGATTGGAAACTTAAATGATAATTTGAAAGTAAAGAAGAAAAAAAAAAACAGATCGACAAAATATAAAGCATGTCAGTCTACAGTCATGTTCTGAAACCTGAACAGATTATTGTGCCTTTCCATTCCAGTCCTGCTGAATTCTGTAATAGTTCCCACAAACATGGTGTTGTTCATTAATCAAAAGTATTACAAAACCATGTAAAAGGTGATAAATCAGATTTGGGAAGCATCAAAAAGGAGAATACCTAAATGCATCACATTCTCCTACACAAAACCACACATCAAACTTGGCCAGCCAAGTCACACCACTAGATGGCGATATCAGCCAGGATACAGGACCTTGAGGCATAGTGTGCTATGACAGTCCTCAGTGTTACAAGCTTCGCTCATGAGACGCAGCATGCTGCTGTCACTGCTGAAGCAAAGCGATTTTACATAAACACTTCAGTAAAACAACCACTCCTCCATAAATCACCCAACAGACACCCACTGACTCAAATACATCACGCGTATTTGGAACGAACGATCCAGTGTATGAACAAGGGCAAAACTGCAAAAAAATAAGTGTTTCAAGAAGCTGCAGTGGTGTGCTCTGGTCTTTTATGATGACTTTGGACCATAACAAAACTGGGACCCTCCAAAATGACACTGTGTAATGTACTTATATGTAGTGTTACTATTGTCTGCCTACAATGTGCCTCTGCCCACCACTCCACTAAAGCCTGGAAGCTAGTTTCCCTAATGTTGAAAGATCTACTTCTTCTAACCATAACATTACTGTAACCACTGCTGAGGATACAACAATGTTGCACTAAGAACAGAACATTAAAATCTCTCGTCCCTCATTAATACACTGTACATGTAGCTCAGATCAAGGCTATAAGAGTGGAGGAGGGAATGTTCTTCTTTAAACTGTAGTTAGGTTATTTCAACATGAAATAAGGAGGTACATGAGACTCGATCACTGAATGTGCAGTTTACAGCTTTACGGCAACCCACACTTTCCATCACCTTTATAGCACATAGCAATAGCGTACCTAGTTTAGCTAGTATGCTTATGTGAATAAATAATTATCCATTGAGTTATGCTTTTGGATAAGTAGAACTATCCTTACTGCTATATCTAGTACTGTCACTGAGCAAATCTAGGTTATAGATACACTAGTTAGTGCTTAAACGCTCAACCTAATCAGGACATGGTCAAATGCTGAAATCAGACTTTCTGAGCAGTAAGTATTCCAGAGCAGTATCAAACCGCACTGAGCTGAATGGGAGGTTACTGTGTGAATGATGAATTGGAGTCAGTGTAGTCTCAGTGTGCTGAGTTCAACACACAAAACCTTGTCTCATTCGTATGATCTGCAATAAGGCAGCCTGGACATCTTCATCCATGTGACCCTGAAAGAAAAGTAGTGAGTATTTAGCGAGGACATGTCCATCTTTAGAACTGCTTCAAGAAACTTCTCTGCAACTACACCTTTATGCTATTACAGTGTCTCAATATAACAGCACTGTTGATCTCTGCATGTCAACTATGGTACAAAGAAAAACATACCTAAGAGGTTTCAATAAATGACCTTGACATAGAAGCAAAACAGAAGGAACTGCTACTGCAGAAAAGAAAAAGAAAAAAAAAACCTTCAAAGTCATCTCGCATTCACACACAATTACCTGTGCTGCACTGAGAAGATGAGTTCGATAAATTGAAACCACTTCTCTATGTTGCCTCTCAGCATCCTGTTTGGATAAAAAAAGACAAGATATATTGCACAGTGTTTTACAAGTTCCAGATACTAAGGTCTTGCAAGGTTGTTTGGGTTTGTCTATGAAATCACAATTAGATTTTCAAAAGTATTCAAATAGTAGTTTAAATTTGAGCAAATTTCTTCTTTAAAAAGTTTTTTTTAAATAGTTTTTAAATTAAACACACATTATGGGGGGGTAAACATAAACATATACTATAGCACTTAAGTAAAACAGACCATTTAATTCAGAATAAAACCAAATCTTGTAAGCATTCTATCAGTCCTCATTTCTTCAACTTTTTTAAATTATTGGGGAGAAGGCTCTAGATTCCATCATGAATTCAGTTCAGTCAGTAAGTGAGTGTATTATTTAGTCCAAGGTTACGGCAAGTCATATTTGTGGGCAATTACTGACAAATCCACTGGTATATGCATGTGCACAGAGCTACTCACAGCCAGCTGCTGCTGGAGGCTCTTGACCTGGGCTTGGAGTTTGTCAATGTGTTGAGTCTGTATCTTGTTGGGCGTGTTGCCAGCATAAGCCAGCTGGGATAAACCATTCAGAGCCTGTTTCAGCCTTTCAACATCTGCCAACAGTTCTGTGATCTGAAACGAAGAACACCTTGCTTATAACCAGACAAAATATCAGGCACTTACCAAAAAAGCTCTTCCAAATAACAAATTGGTATACAACCACCTCACCCTTTTGTCTTTATGCTCCGTCTGCTCTGTGGATGCCTGAATTCTCTTCTGCAGTTCTCCAATGGTGGTCATTGATTCCTCGTATCTCTCCTTCAGATCTCGGATCTCCTTCTCAATAGAGGCACTCTTTACCTGCAAGGCCTCGGTTTCTGCTCTCGCTCTCTTTTCACCCTCCCTAGCCAGAGTTGTTTCCCTGTATAGGTCCTCGTATTGCTCATCCAGTCCTGATAGCCGATCACCAAGTTCACGCACCTCCTCCTCCAACTTCTGCTTTTCAGCTCTGAGCTCAGTCACCTGTTCTTCATGGCTACGGAGGTCCTCCAGAGCATGCGTGGCTCTGAGAAGCTCGTTCTGCAGAGTAGCTACGTCCTCAGCCCTCTGCGCACTGGTTTCTTCCTCCTCCCGCAGTGCCAAGCGAAGCTCACTGACCTCACGTTCCAGAGCCTCTCTAACCTGGCTAAACTGGGCCTCGTCACAGCTCTGACTCTGAAGCCGTTTCTCTAGTTCATGGACACGCTGGACTTCCAGTCTATGAGCTTCACGTACGCACTTGCACTCCTTTTGCGCCTCCTGCAGGCTGCCACTCAAAGAGCTCTGCATGGCCTCAAACTGCTCCAGATGGATATACTCACTGTTCAGTTTCCTTTGGAGACTCTGGATCTCAGAGTTGCACATCTCATTTTTCTCCTCTAGTTCGGCTCGCTGGATTGTAACCTCTTTATATTGCTGCTCCAGCTCCACTAACTTCAGACTCAGCTCCTCCACCTGGCCCTTGCAGCGATCTTCTACTTCTTTGTACTTCTCACTGGACACAAGCCCTGTCTGAAGTTTCTGCTGCAGAGATCCCATCTCATCTTTCAATTTTTCATTCTCCTGCCTTTGGCATTCCCCTTTGGTCTTTTCGCCATTGTACTTCTCCTGCATTTCAGCAAGATTTTCTGCCAAGTCCCTCAAAGCGGTGTTAAAATGCAGCTCTTTTTCCTCCATAGCAGTCAATGGAACAAACTTCAACTGCAATGCCTCTTGAATAGTATCCAGCTCTTTCTTCTGCGCTTCAATTTCCTCGTGGAGCTTTAATGCGCTCTCTTGAGCACACTGGTGCTTGGAGTAGGCATTTTGAGCTCTTTCCTCCGCTTCTGATAAAGCCTTGCTCATTGTGCTTTTCAGTTTCTCATGTTCCACAAGGCTAATGTAGTCATTTTCTAACTTGGCCTGCACATTCTCAAACTCCTCCTTCAACGTAGCATTTCCTTCTTTCGCCTTCTGTAACTCCTCGTCCCGAACTCTATAACCATCCTGCAACTTTGCGATTTCAGTCTTCGCTTTCTCCAAAGCCTCATTTAACTCCACCTGCACTCTCTCATGCTCATTCTTTGTGACAAATTCAATGTCAAAGCTCTGCTTCAGCGATGATTTTTCAGCTGCCAAAATCTCAAGCTCACTGACTTTCTCTTGGTATTGATTTTGAAGGCTATTAAGATCTCTTTCCAGTTCCATGTTGTGTTCTGTGAGTGCAGCCATCTCGCTCTCGTAACGTTCACAAGGGATGTACATGCTCCTCAGATTGGCAATGTTCTCACAAAGAGAGGTCTTCTCTTCCTGAAGCCTTTGTAGCTGCTCTTCAGCCTGTTTTCTCTTCTCCGTCTCCTCGGCTAACCTAACCCTCAACTCCTCAACCGCGAGTCCCATAGACCTCTTCACTTCCTCATGGTTTTCCAGGGTAACAAACTTGGTCTTCATATTGTTGCTGAGCTCCTGCAGCTCCTCTCTGAGCAGTTCTCTCTCATCCTCACCTTCCTCTACTTCACATATCAATGACTGACATTTTGCAGTGACATCTGCAAGTTTCTTCTTCATGGTTAAGCCTTGCTCCTCCAGAGCAGACCGGATTCGCTCGTGCTCTTGTAAGGGAACTGTTTGACGGTCATCCATTGCACGGTGGAGCTCTGCCACCTCCTCCAGCACGCGGTCATAATCTTCTCTTAACTCAGCCAGCTGTAGCTCCTTCTCGTCGACAGCATTGGTAAGGAGGTTCTTCATGTTGTCAAACTTCTCTCCTGGAACCATTGAGGTTAACCTGGCATCCGTAGTCTTCACTTGACCCTCCATGTTTAAGAGCGTCTCCTCCATGTTTTTATGATCCTCCTGCATTGCACTCAGCTCTGCAGTGAGCCTCTCAACTTCCACAGCCAGAAGCCCTTCACTTTTCTTATACTCCTCCAAAGCTTTCTCACTCTGTTTTAAATGGTTCCTGACCCTTCCAACCTCAGCAGAAGCACCTTCATACTTTGCCTTCACCTCATTCAGCTGTGCTTTGAGGTCATCAATAACTTGGCTACTGAGATGCTCCTTTACAGCCACAACATGAGTCTGAAGCTGTTTCACCTTTGCCTCAGAGTCTATCATTCGCTTCTGGACATCTCCCATGGCTTCCTCCAGCTTGTTTACCTGCTGATCCGATTCGCGTTTGGTGGTCTCACACTTCCTAGTGAGCTCCTCACACTCCTGAGACTTGCATGCTAGAGCCTTTTGGAGGCGGCCCACCTCCTCTTGTGCAGCCTCTTGCTGTTTGCGGACACATTCGAGCTCTTGATGAAGTGTCTCAGGATCCCCAGTCAGCGGCAGAGACAGCTCCAAAGGTCGAGCCACAGATCGAGAGGGTCCTGTAGGCTGCAAGATCTGAATTCAAACACAAGTAGGCATTTATTATTAAAATCACACAAATGATTCTAACAAATGATCCTGGCATCTGTTTGTTTTCAGTGGATACTGCACCACAGTGGAAAAAGCCTGGAAATATTCTTCACGGCTTTCCTTTTCCTCTTGACTATTCGAACAAGAAATTAGGGGTAAAAAATAATAAATTAATTAAAAAAAAAAATTGTAAAAAAAAAAAAAAAAAAAAGAAATCAACAGCCAGCATTAAAAGAGATGAGAAGATGAAATGGTTGCCATACTTTTTCACATATGGGGTCACACTAGGGCTCAAAACTTTCAAAAGAAAACTTTAACTAGGCCAAATCCCAAGTCAGACATCTGATTCTACTTTAGTAGGTGCATTTTTTCATCTTTTTAAAGTGTGCGGTGACCTCTAACACAGGTGAGAGTAAAGATGTATCTGCTGCTAATGTGACAACAAAATTGCATCCACCACATCTGCCCAAAAGCTGATCCCAAGCATAGTACGTCCCTTCAGAGAATTGAGCTAATAAATCATAAAACCTTCTGACACTGCAGGCTATGAAGGTTCTGAAGTGAAATGAGAGAGAGCAACTTATCTGACTGCCACTGCCTAAGCTTAACGCAGCTGACACAGCCAGTCTGCTCACTGCTGAACATAAAAAAAAAAAAAAAAAAAAAAAGAAAACACCTACAAAAACCTTGGGTGAAATGATCGTATGTAAAGTTTGTGCATGCTCAGCAAACCTTTAGAATCAATTGTTGACTTTACATATAAGCTATGCACTTGAAGTCTGCTGGTTTTGAACTGCATAAGGAAAATAGGATATCTATAGGTGTACACTTAACTGACTGGCTTCTGTGTTTTTACACATGCATACAGAGTAATAATAAACACAGTTGAATCTTACAGATTCTTATTTTATAGCAATTGCTATATAATTTGTTTTATTACTAATTAACGCCCACAATGCACATATTGGCATTAAAAAAAAAAGTGTTTGTCTGAAAATTAGCTTTTTAAACTGAAATCCTTGGCATTAATGTTAAGAAGATTTTAAAGAGATTTAAATTCACCTGAGCAGAATCCAGACTGTGTGACTGTCGCACTAGTACATTGTCTTTTCCTGCAGAGAAAAAAGGACCCAAAATGAAAACACACAAAAACAACACTCAGCACACTGTTTATACGGAGGTCTCCAACATCAGAAGAGTCATAATTAATCAGTCTAAAGATCCAAACTTTAAAAGACAAAATCACCTTTGATCACTGACTGGCCTGGGTAATCTCCCTGTAAAATAAAAACATGCAGATTTATTCATAATTTCCTCAAACTTTGATCATCAACTGCTGGATTTGGAGTTAACGAGCAGCAGTCCTTGATTAGCATGTTGCAAATATTTTTACTGACCAAATGGCTCCGCTGCTGGACTCTTACAGTCTCCATGGCTCTGGCTCCTTCCTCCTTCTCTTTGGCAGAAAGCAAGCGCTTCAGCTGTTCTCTCTGGTGTACAAAACAGATACACATGAATATTCAATAGCAACTAACACTCAAACTAACTAAACAAAAAGTAAACAGCCTTCCATCAATACTATGACAGAAATGAAATGAAGAGATGAAAGTGAGAATAGACAATGTCACTGGGACAGAAGAAAAGCACTTCCAGGACACACAAATTACCTCTTTGTGAATTTCCTCCACTGTTGACTTTTCCTAAAAAGGATCAAGTAGAAAGAGAAAGAAACATATTTTACAAAGATATCTTTAGTACTACTGCAACAGAAATCCACAACTGCCTGCTCTGAACAATTCAGATAAAATGATAAACTTGCAAATAAATTGGCCAATTACAAGAAGCCGTAAGAAATACCTGATTGAGTTGCTGCTGAAGCATTTTAACTTTATCAAGCAGCGTTCTCTGTTCCTGGTGGAACTTCTTTAGTGTGTCCTGTTGGCTCTCATTCTTTTTCTCCAGGTCCTAGAAAACACAAACATAGACACATTTACAAACAGAGCCATTGATTCATAATTAATAAACAATTCAATCTACAGAATACGTGAGGCCTAATACTGATGAACAATAAACTATTAATAAAGAACAAGAACACTTTACTGGAGACTTGACCGGCCCTCACCTGTATGATTTTATCACGGTTAGGGGTTTCAGAGACCATGTCCACAGATTGCAACTGACACAGAAAACAAAATATAAAAATGATAAGCCACACAAAAAATAAATCATGATGAGTTTTAAATCTAATTACAGGATCAAAAACTAACAACAAAAAAATAGTGTTATTATTTTAGGCTAATATTGTTCATGCAAACTAGAAATATTGTGTTCAGACAAACAAATGAGCTGGTCCTGGATGTGGAAAAGAAATTGCTGCTCTACATATCCTTCTGATAAATCCACACGTTAGAAATGATTGGCTGCAGTTTTCCAGCATGGTCACTGATTATTACAGCTTGACCTTACACGCATACTGCCTTTAAAGCAGTTTTTAAATGAGAAAATTATTACTTACTGAGATAAGTGAACTTCATGAGGATAAAAAGGGAGCTTAAATGATAAAAAAAAAATGCTGTATGCTTTTTTGTGTGTGTGTGTGTGTACCATTTTCTTTAAACACTGGGTGGCAGTAGTGCTTAAAAATTAAAAGCACTGCAGTCGCTGCAGCAGTTAGTCCGGTCAGTACATTAAAACACAAAACATGGTTTGTGATTTAAAAAATAAATAAATGCAGTAGACTCAAATAATTTATTTTCCTTTTAATATGATTGACGCACAAGTGCTGAAACAAACTAAATTGCACATCAATCAAATTTATTTGTATGATTCAAGACTCACTGCTCTAGATGGATTTAAGCAAAGTTACACTGAGAATAACTGCAGCCCTTTTCTGAGAGGCACGTTGAAAGAAAATAAATTGGTATGTTTTAGAGTAAGTAATTAAACTCAGAGACTGATAAGTGAGGCGGGAAGGTTTTAACCATTTGTGATTTATTATAATCTGTATCGTATGTTTAAAATCTCCTCTGCAGGGAGTTGCTCAGAAGGAAGTGAAGGTGAAAATGCTTTGTATACCTGTCTCTTTTTTGGTTCCATCTTGGCCGCCTCTTTTGCTGGGAATACAAATGAGTAAGATTAAGTTTCAATACGCGAAACAAACTTAAATGATACACAATGATAATAATAAAAAAAAAACCTTCCCTTAAATGCAAAGGATAATGAAATGGAACAACGGAAGTAATGAGTGATGAAGAAATATCTCGTTCCAGTGAAACTAGTGGTGTGTGCCAGAAATTGGTTGGCAAATCACTTCTTTTCGCCCCGTTTGTTGCCACTATGGCTATTTGGAGTGCTTGTTCTGGACACATCTACAAAAAGCTTGGACTGTAGCCTGCTTGATTTTGCCTTCCTTTTTTTGTTTCCAATTTAAACTTTGAGATTCCTCTCCTAAACTGTCTTCTTGTACCCTCCTTCTCCTTTATGTCGCTGAATGTCCAGTATATTAGGATTAGAGACTTTGATCTGTTCTGATGTGACAACTGATGCAAGTAATAAAATGCAACAAACCATAAAATTGTGTGTACAATAAAACTAAATCTCTGGATACATTTAACATGCTGCTCATGCATTTACAAAATATGCCAGTTTAGATTACGTTATGTCAAAAATGTTGTTCCAATGCAGTTTAAGGTACATATTAATTCCTTACAATTTAAGCACTGCTCTAACATATAAGAGAAAAAAAAAAAAAACAGGAAGCAACAAAACCTTTTGTGGCACTGTCCAGATAACTCTTGACCAGAGAGACAAGCTCCTGGTTTTTGCTGAGCCGTGCATAGTGATAACTATCATGGCCGAAACCATCCACAGCAGTGACATCAGCGCCATGTTTCAACAAAACGTCCACAGCATCCTTACACGCATACTCGCAGCCCAGAATCAATGCTGTTCTGAGTGAACAAACAAGTACACAAACACATTTTCAATATGCCTGTCCGACATCAACATTACATTTAAAAATACTCCTGTGAACAAATAGGACAAGAATAGGAGATGGGTAACACAAATACATTTGTTATATCCTTCTATTCAATTTATATTTCTTATGTAATAGTAAGCAAGCTATTTTTCATGAAATTGTGAGATTTCAGATTCATCAGCTAGAAGAATAACAGTGCAGCGTTAAATTGCCCATGCTACTTATCATTGTGTTTACGATAATGGATGATAAATTAAGGTATTATGCTTACAATAGAGCCAATTTGTATTATAAAGCCACTAAAATAACTGAAAGCACCTGATACCTAAAGTAAAAAATGGCAGCTACAGCTCTTAAATTACAAAATAAGGTGGATAAAATCTATGTATAAATAAATTCACTATAGCTGAATAAAAACACGGAGTAAGAAAAGCAAGAAAAACTAATTCCTGAGAAATATGAATGTGATATTTACTTGTTCTGTTTGTCTCTGACTGTAATGTCACTTCCTCGTTCTAACAGCAGCTGACAGATGTGTGGATGACACATTTGAGTGGCAAGCACCAATGGAGTCCGACCATCCTATAAACACATATAAAACGCACATTTGCATTAACTCAAAAAATATATAAATAAAAAGATCTGAGAGAGCATTTGAAGATAAAGTCTCAGGGGAAGTAAAAAATACAGAACATTTCTCCAGGTAAAAAGAATGAGAGGACATCAGGATATTAAATATCCCAGAAGCCACATATTAACTCACAAAATCGCTGGCATTAACTGATGCCCCGCTGTCAGAGAGCAGCTTCACACTGGAGGAGCAGCCGGCCATAACTGAAAAGACAAACAATAACAATATTCCATAACATTTCCCCCAAGCATGTAAATTTGATTCAGCAGATTCATTGGATATCACACTCAAACATAAAAAAAAAAAAGAATAAATCTAAATCTAAAGCCACCACTGGGCACGGAGTAAGAGCAAGAGCTCTAAATCTTACATGAAAGCCTTCTGAGGAAAGGAAAATAAGCCCGTGAACTACAACTTATTGATTACGACTACTGCCGTCTCAAAGAATCACATTCACTGTTCATCCACTACCCTTTCCATCTCTGCTTCAACACTTCTTGGAGGAGGAAGGAAAAAGAACGAATGAAAGGGATAAAAAATAAATAAATAAAAGGGAGCAGAAAAAAATTCAAGTTAGGTGGAATGGAGAACTACAGAGTTCAATTCAGTAACACTTTAGAATAGGTAACGCTTGTTAACTATTAAAGGGATAGTTCACCCAAAAATGAAAGTTTGTTCATCTAGCTACCCCCTGGACATCCAAGATGTACTTAACTATGTTTCTTCACTAGAACACAAACCGTAGCAGTCTGTTAGTGATATAATGGAAGTTAACGGGTCCCAAAGCACTGAAAGTTCAAAATAAATAAATAAATAAAAAAATACACAAAAAACCATACACAGACTACACCAAATTAAACCCTAGGGCTTGTGACGATACATTGAGGTGTTAAAACACGAAATGCCAAAGCACGTTGATTCACGTGATGATGTGAATGAGCTCAGACAGATTGTTTCGTGTCTTAACACATCAATATATCCCCATGAGCAGCAGGGTGTTTGATTTGGTTTCATTGGTGCAAGTTGTTTTTTTTTGTCTCTCAAAGCTTTGGAACCTTTGGTGCCCATTGACTTCCATTATACCACTGACAGACCGAGTAGCAGCCCGAATTAAAAATCTTCAGTTGTGTTCTACTGAAGAAACAAAGTCACCTACATATACATCAAATTTTCATGTTTGGGTGAACTATCCCTTTAACTATGACTTTTCCCTCAAATTCTTACTTTGCTGCTTATTAATAGTCAGTATGGTAGCGGTTAAGTTTAGGTATTGGGTAGGATTAGGGATGTAGAATTAGGCATTTGTATGTGATTAATAAGCACAAATAAATGTCTAATATTCTATTAATATGCATACTAATAAGCAACCAATAGGTGTAACCATAAAATAAAGTGTAACATTCAATTCCAACAAAACCTCAAAATGTACAAAGCTTTTTGCTTACCAGCATCATGCAAGGCAGTTCTTCCCTGCAGGTCCACGTTTCCCACTGGGCAATTGTGCTGAAACACAAAACACTCGTCACACTCACAGTCACAGTCACGCCATTCACAGACACTCCATGACCATTAAGCTTCGAAAGGTCAGAGGATGAGTCTAAACTTTCGAAAACATCCATGGTGACTGGCTGCTCCTAAACAAATGAACAGAAAAAAAAAAAAAAAAAGAACGGACCAGAAGGACACGGATGTGTGAGATTCTAGTTTGAATCTTTAAAATGATTCTGAACCCGAGAAGTGAAACCAGGTCAAGCAAAGGAGTGTTGCTAAGATACTGGCCTCAGTGGTCTTCAGTCCCACCACCCCCTGTGCCCTCATTTCTACAATCTCTTTTACTCTCTCCATATTCCTCTGTCTGTCCTACTTTCTCAAACCCAATACTTTCTCCATCTCTTTTTTGCTACCTCAGACAAAACAACTCCTCTGATTTCAGTCACTATAAAAACCTTTTATGCTCTAG
Organism: Enteromius paludinosus; assembly: GCA_032361165.1. Classification (NCBI taxonomy): domain Eukaryota; kingdom Metazoa; phylum Chordata; class Actinopteri; order Cypriniformes; family Cyprinidae; genus Enteromius; species Enteromius paludinosus. Next base: position 11,764,058 of record JAUMHQ010000059.1, read on the forward strand.
CAACAGCCTCCAAAACCAGTAGCAAGGTCACATGGTCTTGCTGGCTAACTGTGTCCTGGGTAACTCTATCTGATGGGCTCTAGGAGCCAGTTTCAGATTGCACATGATGATGGCATAGAAATATAGACTGTAGGTTACAGTACGGGCAGCCTGTCAACACTGCAGACACCCGGGAAAATACTCTCATCCAGTGAGTCAATGTTGTTTAAATAACAGGACACAGTAATGACACCTAAGGTGGATTACACTTCATATTAGCTGTCAGTGATTTCAAAGGCAAGCCTCAGACAAACTTTCCGATACTAAAACTCATTTTCACATAATTAGCAGAGTCAGATTTTTCTAATTTTGCTCCCTGCGGTGCAAAGTAATTAACACAAACAAGTCACTGTGACACAGACGCTGTTGTTGGAGTCATCAAGCAAGTGATAGGAATCATTTCCTGTCTTAATTATCTCAAGCACCACCACTCACAACGCCACAGAGACAGAGTTTTACCCTCTTACAAAATGTATTAGTGGATTAATTGATTTAAATTAAGCGGCGTATCTGTAAACAAGATCTGCTCAATCTGCCTTCAAACAGCATCATTTTCTCATAACCAGGATGTCAGGTTCAGGTTCAACAGAGTTCAGGTCATTGCTTTATTTGTTACACTTGGTTTATGAGCCTGTGGGCTGAAGTAAGCTTACCAATAGCAATAAGAAAATTTAAAAAAAACTATTTTGCAGCCCTTCCCTAAAAACACTGATGATGATTAAGCAGAAGTGGGTATGATATAATACACACAAAAAACATGCTTATCAGTACTTGAATTCAAAGAAATTGCAAAAAAAAAAATTTGTGTAAGGTATTTACCATTTCAAATAAAAGCTTATTTAAAGTTTTATATTCAAGAATTATTTGCCATGACTGAATAATTATTTTTATTTTTTATTAAAAAAACAAAAAAAAAAACAAGAAGTAAACAATATTTTACAATATTTTCTTTGTACTGTATACCACGATTCACCACATTGCTATATAAGACATAACTGGATTGCTATTAAATTGTCTCTCTTCTGTTGTTTTTCTTTTGTTCAATACTGCTCAAAAAAAATGCTAGAAAGTGCCTACTTTTGGGAATAATACAAGTTATAAATCATATAAATATAATTACAAAAATAGTGACGTTTCGGCGAAATATAAAGAGAAAACCTGGGCACATAGATACAAGAATGAATTGGCACAGCACAACGATGCAGTAAATAATCCTTTCTAATAGGGCTGTAACGATACACCAAACCCACGATTTGGTTAGTATCACGATTTTTTCCGTGGGGGGTGGGAGAAAAAAAATGATTTTTAAAAGAATTGCGCCCGCTTGTTAATAGATAACAGGGCTCTAGCAAACTGAGTAAATACTTGAACCCCTCGTTATCGACAACCGAAAATGGTCCCTTATCTATGGCGGCAAATCTATGCCAATAATACACGAGCAGTCCACTGATGCTGGCTCGCGCGGTGAATCACATACGCGAGAGAAAAACAGATCTACACGCAAAGAAACGGGAGCCGCGAGCTCATTTCAAAACCCGAAATGTCATCTGCGTGCAATTCAAGGTTACAGTATCGTTACAGTAGGGCTGGGCGATTATTCAAATTCGATTTGTGATCACGATCAAATTAAGTTCGATCACGGTGATCAGCTGTGGGTATACTTTCTCGATCACGTGCATAACATGCTGCAGTAAAGTGCACGACAACAAATCACAACCCGCTTTCCTGGCACCGCGCTGTGTGCTAGAGTTGCGACGTTCGCGGACGAACCGATTCTTTTGAACGGCTCATAAAGATGAACGATGGGAGCTGAGTCACGGCTTTGTGGGTGCCGTTCTTTCTGTCCTTCTTTTTTTCCTATGCGTGTTTCACACAGATGTCTTCTTGTAATTAAAAATCGAGATCGTTCAATATGGGGAAAAAAATCGTGATCACTTTTTTTGCCATATCGCCCAGCCCTACTTTCTAAGGTTTACCTTATAACAGTACTCGGAAAACCTCATATCTACTCTTCAAAAATATGATTCAGCACCTTTCCTTCACATCCTTCACAAGGGGATACAATAGAGCAGAAAGGCTGGCTTTAAAAGAAAAGAGTACAAAAACACATTGAGTTTCTATCCATTCATTAGGACTATTGATTGCAGAAAGCAGCTTTACCTGGAGTAGTTTCTGCACACATAGTGACTGGGCATTTCTGGCTGCCAGGTGTAAGGCATTTTTTCCTGCAGGAACCAAAACAACAAATCAATAAGAGCCATTAGATAACAAAAGTGTTTTAGATGAACCAATCTTAACCAGTATACTTGTAGAGACTGAAGACCGATGTCAAAAGCAGGAGTTATTCAGAGCTCATAAGATATTTTTAATGAATTCTAAAACATGTCTGGTTCCTCTTTTGGAAATAATTGGTTTGGATTTAGATATTAATGACCATTCTGTACATTATCCCTTCAGGAAGTCGGACAGTTTTACTGTTCACAAAAGCACATTTAAGTTTATTTATGGGATATATTTGAACATAAGTGTTTCCTGGTATCCAAACTCAGCCACAAGTAAAATCCTCACCTGTGGCATCCGTGGCTGTGACATCCACACCATGATTAAGAATGAGGCTCAGGCAGTCGAGATGTCCTCTGGAGGCAGCAAGATGGAACCTGAAGAGAAATAGAGAAAGGAACAGAAACAGGAGAAAGGGTTAAACTTGTGGCAAGTGCATGCTGGAAACTGATGCCTGCCTCTTACCACCATCATCAGCATTCTAGAGGAGTACAGGACAACCATCAAGAGAAACTCAACTCTCTCTCTCTCTCTCTCTCTCTCTCTCAAATGTATTCCCATTCAAAACTCCTCACTTTACATTACATAACCACACCTTTTAATCTTGCATGTCTCACATAAAAACATACTTCCATTATCAAAATCCAGGCCGAGATAATGTCCATATTTAATTGAACTTTACTCATATTCAAGATGCAGAATTGATCAAATTCAGCACTTTGAGCTCGATTTAAAATGGCGAAAAGGTCTCCGAGACATGTTGCAAAGAGGGACGTGCAGATTTTCACCTGTGTGTTATTTTAGACAGTGTTGATGGTGCGAAGCTAAACATGCAGACAGGCCTTTGACCTGAAGACTGACTCCACACACCACCACCCATGGAGTGATGGATGCATGGCAATTTGTTACTGTTAGAATGTGTCTTATGTGTTGATCACAAACCTTAGTGTGCATCACTTTTTCAAACTTTCTTTTTACGAACATTCATACAACATTAGTTGCATTATAATCATTTTGCAAGTCATCAAAACAACATTGTTCCACTACTATATGATGTTTTTAAATTGAATCCAAATTTTGAGCTAATGCAATTCCAGTGAAGCCAAAAGGGAGACACAGCTCATTGCTTCGCAGGTTCCTCCAAATATCATTTCAGAACTAAATAATGACTCAACGCAAAAACATTTTATTAGGTACATGGACTGTTATAATGGTAAGTGATGATCATTAGAGGAGACTGAAGGGCTCAGATGGTCATGAAGACCCAGACATGTCATTCTAGCTTGGCTCCAACTCCTTGACTGACTCACATATCTGCGGCTTCAAGATACATTATGTATTTTTAGAGGTGCTAGAGAGGTGGGATGGGGGGTCACTTTGGATTCAAAACAAGACTTTTGCATGCTGTACTAGTCTGTCACCGATGTCTCTGCAGATCAGCAAAAGCTATTTCAATGCATCAGAGTATCTGATAAGTGTGGAATGCATTAGAAATTTCAATACTTTACTGAATGCAAGGTTTATTCTTGATATTTTGCTGCTGCCAGAGGCCTTTAAGAAACTCGAAAATAATCTTTTGAACTTCTAAATTTGGTTAGTGTGCATTCAGGCTCTAAAAAGAACTTCTATGAATGGTGCACAAATTGAGAAAACTTACTAGTCAAAAATATTTCTTACCTGTTATCTTACTAATCATGTTCTAAAAAAAAATAAAATAAAAAAAAAATAGAGAGAGATAATAAAAATATAACGCCTGAGTCTTGAGACTGTAGTAATACTCCCATAATACATGATATAAATTAACCATTGCTTGCTGGTTTGCCTCATTTCATCTTTTTTATATATACACATATTATAGAATTTGTTAATATTTTGTCATTTATTTTTTACAGTTTTAAGTTTCATTAATATTCATAATATTGGAGTATAGGAGAAAACTCCATAGGAGTATTTATAGCCGCGGACATGCAACCTTATTCCGTGGTAGAAAACTCCAGTTTTAAGCATTTAATTAGCCTGCTAGATCCGCCCTAGAACGCATCTCACTGCTACGGTGATACCCTCCATGTACAAAAATGTGAAGCAGAAAGTTATTGAAGCTCTTAGCAGTGCACATTTAGTAGACTTGACTACAGATTGCTGGACCTCCAGAGCAACACAGAGCTTCATGACTGTCACAGCGCATTACATTAATGATGACTGGGAAATTCTAACTTTTATTGTTATCGTTACATTATATTGTTAATAATAAACATTTTCAATATGACAATGTAGTAGTGTGAACAAAGGTCAGATATTGTTATATTGCATAAAAGTCTTCAAATGGCATAGCTTGTGCTTTCAAATTGTTCTTTTTTTAAATCGAGAATCGAATTGAACCGTGACTTTAGAATCGAAAATGTAATCGAATCGAGGATTTGGAGGATCGTGACACCCTTACTTAGTATATTTCTTTTGGTATATCTTGTCCAGTGTGCTTATCATTTTCTCAAATGCCTCTTTGCTAAAAATAAAATGCACAAAAACAGACAATTTACATGAGTTTTTGCCCAAACCTCAAATGTCTATTAAATGAATAAAACTAGAAGCATTTGTTAGCTTTAAGATTACTTTTTAAATTCAATAATTATGCAAATACACTTTATTGTTGGAATTCTTTCCAAAATGTGTCTTGGATCTCAAAGCGT
>JAUMHQ010000059.1:11773435-11786798 GCA_032361165.1 Enteromius paludinosus
GCGCGATAAGAGTCTCGCGTTAACGCAGTGCGTTAACGCCGTTAACGGCCCACCACTAATATATATATATATATATACACACACACATACATACAATACAATACAGTGGTGTCAAGTTCTGTATGTTTTCGATGCGGTAAAAATACATAAAAAAAATTTCTTAGATTTTTTTTCTCACATTTTTATTTATTAAAACTAACATAATATGACCTTGTTTCCCACCCCACCCCCTTTTCATTTACTTTGAACAACAATGGAGCTATACTTCACATAACTTCTGTGGTTTCTTCTTAGCAGCAAATAAAAAAGTGTTTTGGAAAAGTCAGCCTTGGATGGTATTAATTGATTAATTGAAACTTAATAAAAAGTAGATTTGAGCCATTTCAAATCGTGAAAGCTGTTGTTTCTTCCTGCGGGACAATCCACGTGAGGGGAGACGACAGGGAAGAGATCCTCAATTTAATTTCGTGGTGTATGTGTCACCAAAGGCTTAGGGGTCATTCACATGCAGTGCGTTTTGCGCACGCAAGCTCTTCATTTTCAACAGAGCCGCGCAGTTTAAAATCCAAAAGCAGAAATGATTTTGTAACGCTTTCATAATTGCCAAGTAACAGCAGACGCTACATATGCGCGAAGCGCTTTGAAATTGGTGGAGAAAGCGACGCACCACGCGTTTTCACTCGTTTGTAGACGCTTCGTGAACGTACCCTTATGTTACATTTAATGGTAAAGTATCATTAACGCCAATACAAACATTATTTTAGTGTGTTAGAGCAGAAAGATGCAGCTCTGGTTAAACAGCTGGATGTTGGTTGGTTGAAATGGCAAAGGGAAATGCCTACTGTATGTGTTTCTGGTTCTCGTCTGTTTGGGGGTGGGAGGAGCAGATGCAGGTTCCCTGTCCCGTCGTTTGCGCTGCCTTGTTGAGCGTAGCACTGAAAACTTTATATTTTACACAGTTTAATCTCGCTTTTTTTTTTCCTGAATCGTTCGGTTCGATATGATTATTCGTCATTTATTCCTGTGATACAAAGCATCATTCCTCCAGTCTTCAGTGTCACTTTCAGAAATCATTCTAATATGCTGATTTTTTTTATTATCAGTGTTGGAAACAGTTGAGCTGCTTAATCGTTTTTTTAGGATTCTTTGATCATTAAAATATTAAAAAGAGAAGCATTTATTTAAAATGGATAATAATGTTCAAAAGATTGGGATCAGTACATTTTTATTCTTTCCTCTTTGAAAAAAATGGAATACTTTTATTAACAAAGGATCTATTAAATGAACAAAAAGTCACAGCATAGATTTACATATTAGAAATGTTTAATATTTGGTAAAAAAAAATGTGTTGTCTTTTTTGCTTGTTATTCATCAAAGAATCCTGAGGAGGAAAAAAAAGTGTGTGTGTGTGTGTGTGTGTGTATGTTTAAGTCATGCATGAGCGAAATGCATTTGCATACAAGGGACAAGTACAAACAGGTTGGTTTGTTGATAAAGTTGAGTAATAGGGTGTGTCATTTTTCTAGTGCAGATTTTAACGTACCCATGAAATCCACACAAAAACACATACTCTACTTGTGTTTTCAACAAAAAGAGATTGAGGAGACCAACAAGGTATGAAGTGATAAGCGCTCTGGTTGGACAATGTATCTAGGTTGAATCTTGGCTGCCAGGCAGTCTGGGTTACACTATGTGTTATAATTCATGTCAACACCTTGTAAAAATGAAACCCTATCCCCCCATCCCAAATCACACACACATACACACACCCAGTCTTGCCTGGCAACAGCAAACGTACATGGCCATAAATCAAGACACATAGAAGAAAGCTATAGATACTTGTGTCCAGATATACACAGATAAGACACAGAGTGTATAAGAGATTGAGAAATACAGGGTTATTATGAGGGTGATAAAAAAAATAAAGTCCTTTAACTACTAACCTACACTAGCTCAGGGCCATATGTTGACGGCTACGAATTATTAACGGCATAAGCTGAAGTCGGCACAACAGCTCACTCAACAGAATCATCTTCACTGCTCCCTGTAAGGACACCTGAAGCTAAAAATCAGGCCATCGCATACATCTGTTTTGGTCATATTTCCACTCTTCTTGCACAGAAAATCTCTCGACCCTTCAGACCAGTGACATGCCATCCACACATCAACAGGTCTGATTTAGTGCTGCACTAACCACAATCGGCCCCCCCAAAGTGGAGCTGAGAGCGGTCACGCTGGATTTAGAAAGTTCTGGAGGCAGACGTAACCCTCTCAAGTGACTGTAAAGGGTGGGATTGCTGAAGGTGGAAAGAGAGGGAAAGAACGGGATCCTTGGAGTTCAGTCTACCCCATCACTAATTACACATCAAGAACATCTCACAGCCAGATATCACAAGCCTGAAGCTGAGAATACTCGTGCAATATCCTATTTTTGGGACGAAAAATAGTAGTATGCAGAAAGAAACTCATCTCAGGTCACGTTTTTAATGTGATCCAAATTTTTTGTGCTGAGCATGGCAAACTGGTTTGACCTCATTTCAGATACAATTTCCCACATCAGTGTTGTTACTGCTATAAAAATAAAATAAAGCTTAACTCAAATGTTGAATATAAAAAAGTATTTTATTTCAGCTTAAACCACACAAAAAAAAGTGCAAAACTTTTGAAAAAATGTTTAATTTCAATATACATAAAAAGCTAATTCAACCTATAAATCAATACTGTAATAGTATATAACAATACTAATATAAGACTGTCCACATTCACTTCTGAAACCCATCACTTTCACGCTTAAAATAAATAAATATTGTATTCTTATATCATTTATTTCACAGCAGCTCTCTCCTATGCGCTCATCTCTCAATAAACTGCCCAAGTTCATTAACATTTAGATTATACGTAAATCACTTGTTTTGTAAACCATTTTATAAGTGGCGTTTGAGTTGTATTATGAGAGTTAAGGGTCTAACTTGTCATTACTGTTCACACTGTAGTTAACTGGAGACTATTTGAAGGTCTACTGCTATGCTCAAGTCCAGTGTCTGTTGTTGAGAAAATAGATACTTTAATAAGGGCCGCTACCCCCCTTAAGGCATCTTGATGATCTCAGCAAAGTGTGTTGGTATGCTAAAGAAAAGCAGAGAGGAACTATTGGATAATGTTGTGTTTATATGTACACTATAGCTAAACGAAAATAGCTATTGGCTGATGGCAGTCCCGGCCCACTGACATGCCGAATATTAATGACTGAAAAGGTGCAACGCTGCCATAGCAACACCGAAATGGCGTTGACAGACGTAGGGCGTATCTATTTCAGACACATGAGCTAATCTTCGGTTGTAACTAAGGTAGTTGGCTCTAAGCCCACCAATTAACATCAGTTATCTCCTATGGTGTCATTACAGCAGGAGAAAGAATGCTAGACTAGATGTCAAACACAGAACAGTAACAACACAAGACTTGCCATATTCTCTTCCTGGATTAAAGGTCTTGGAAAGGTATTAATGTCAGTTTCACAATAGCTTAAGCCAGGACTATAGGCCATAGTTAAATTGACTATTAAGCAACGTTTACAAAAATGCCTTCGATGAAAACCTTACATGTGAAAAAATGGCACAAGATCTATATTTTAAGATATCTCGAAAAAAGATATTTTTAGTCAAAACATACATTTTAGTCTGGGACTAGCTTAAGTCTTGTCTGTTAAACCGGGAGTATATGAACTAAACTGAATGCAAAATAAACTAAGAGATAGATTAGATGATATATAATATATACATGTGTGTGTGCAATAAATACAAGAATAACAAAACTGAATATTTGGATTCAGCTCAAAATATCAGGTCAGAAACTGAAAAGAATACAGATTTTTTCAAAAACAAGACAGGGTCAGACAGGAACACACAGTTGGGTCTCTTCCAGCTGTTTGATCAAACTCTTCTGATCTGACCTTTGGCCCAGTGGTCAGAACACTTCCCTGCTATTTTCCTCTACTTCCGACAGCTGGGTAAAGCCCAAGATCAGATTTCTGCTGACCTGTACAGCGTCATCCTCATATTTCATCCTTCTTGAAACCCCCACTGCATAATTCTTAGCGCATCTTAAAACCATTGGGCCAATCTAGCGATTTCATTATCAACATTAAGCAACTTAATACTTATGTGTTATGCAAGTCTCTAGTTATAAATATTCAAGTCCTTGCCCATTTGTCAAAAAGCTTCTCAATTAAAATGAAAAGCGAGTCGTGTTTGAGAGCAGAGTGCTCATTATTCCACAAACACTCTGAGAATATCAACAGATAAGAGGAATGAAAAATTTACATCTCATCAGCATGCCCCTGTCTGTGTTTGGGAAACGTGCAAGCACTTGGCAAGAGTTCAAGGCAAATACGTCGGAGGGAAAGATGATTTTATTAATTAAAAGCAAGCTCACTATTAATCATCGCTATATATTGTAACACGTAACAAAATAAGAGGATGTGAAGAGAAGATTTTGTTTATTGTTTCTGAAAGAAGACTTTCGTGCTTAAAAAGGCTGCATGTATTTAAATAAAAAATACAGCAACACATAATATTGCTGTACATTAACATTATTACCATTTTAAACAAATAATTGTTTCCTATTTGAATACAGGCCATGTATTTTTTTTTTATTATAATTTATCCCTGTGATGGTCAAAGTTGAATTTTCAGCAGTCATCAATACAGCGTCACTTGATTCTTTAGATTCATGTTAATAAACTGATTAAACATTTATCATCATTTTCAAAGTTGAAAACAGTTGTGCTGCTTAGTAATGAATAGAAAGTTCACACGTACAGCATATATTTGAAATATTTTTTATTTCATTATTAAGGCTGGGTATCGAGGTTGATACTTTTAAGGTACCGACCGAATTGCCTCAATACAACCAGGTTGGTACCCAATTTCTATACCTCAAGGGGTTAATATCATCAAAGTCAGTCAGCCAATAAGATTGCACTAGCCAGTGTGTTTGACCAGAAGTGTGTAAAATAGCCTTATGTTATTTATATCATTTACACGACTGCATGTCATTTCTGTCTCTTCATGAAGTTGCACTCTCTGTATCGTGCACGGCGCAGTCCCACCACACACACACATAAACGTGCGCACGCCACACACACAAGTGAGCACGCTCCTGCTTTCAATGCAACCGCAAAAAAAAAAAAAAAAAAGATGAATTCTGCGTGTCTCTGTGTTAATGTATGGTGCAGACGTGCGGTTTTGTTTACGAGCATACTGACCTGCGCGTGACGCTTCCGGTGATATTAACGTCTTGCGTCTCACTAAATGAGGACATAAATACAGTAGGCTACATGGATAACATCTCCAGAACTGCTCCGAGGGTTACTTCAAGAGCATTTGACCGTTTCATTTGAGTAAATCTAACTTCACATCATGTACACACAGAACTGTAAAAGGTATTCATGGCAAGCCGTCAAAATAAAAGTTCGGTTTGGACATGGCAGCAGAAATATATTACTATTGTGCAGTAGAATGTACATAGTAGGCTACTACAAAAATTATTAAAACAGTACTTCTTCAGTATTTTAAACTATGATATTAAAATCCCCTTTATTTTCCAACAAAAAAATTAAATCATTAATAAAAAGACAAATGTTTTATGCCTTAAAAAAAAATGTAACGCACTAAAGTTTCAGAGGGGAAACAATGATAAGGCTATTGTAAGAATAAATAATAATGCACTAGCGCAAAGGGAGCATAACAGATGTGGAAACGGAAAACTATTTGAACTTTATTCAAACTAATTTGCACAGATTCTTTTCCGTGCAGTGGCTCAGGAGATAAATGTCATAAATGTCATAAATGTCAACAAGATGGAATTCAAAAAAAAAAAAAAAAATGTTTTTTGAGATAATGTAATTTTGTTAAAACTGATTTCATAAAATTGGTATCGAAAAAGGTATTGTTCAGGAACCAGTATCCAACTCATGGTCTCGGTATCGGAATTTTTTTAACGATACCCAGCCTTACATTATAAATATATTTACAGTCTCTTTTGAGAAATTCATGTGTTTTGAATTTTGCTCTTGCTGAATAAGAAAAAAAGAGGGTAGTTTGACAAATGCAGGTGGTCATTGTGCTCAGAATGAGTGAAATGCACAAGATAAACTTTAAACCAGACTGAATGCAATCACATCCGATACATTATTCATCATTTAGTCAGGAAGGACAGATAGAGACTGTGGGTGGCACAGCATATCTGAGTGGATTCTAGACAGGGGAGTCATGACTTCCTCAGAGTTCATCCTCTGTTGGCCGGCGCCAGTCCGTCCAACATCTCTATCAAAGCAGAGGCATCTTATTCCACCAGAGCAGAGTCCTATCAGCGCTCTGATGAATGAGGACGAATTCCAGACTAAATAACTCCCACTATAACTCTCTCACACAGTCACCCCTTTTTCAATTGTTATTTCAAACAAAATGAAATGGGATTCCTTCCCACATCAAGGGGCCAAAATAAACAGCCTCAGCAACTTACGTTTATTTAAAAGTTCAACTTTTATGGAGCTTTGGAGAAAGCCTCTCTAAAATCTCTACCGATTTGTTTGTGTACTTGCGAATACTAAAACATATTCCTAAATATTGTGAAAAATAAAAATAAATAAAGACTATCAAAATTCTCATTTAATTAAATGTGTATAACATGAGAGAAATAGAGGAGGGGAATATCTCAGGACAAATTGCAATTACAGATGCCACAATTAGGCAACATAATCTTTCAAAGCACCATTTAAAATCCATTTATGTTAATATCTGTGTGCTTATGTGTGCTTTTCTTTCTACAGGTCATCTTATTTTGCATTGTTTTAATTTTAGTATAGCATTACAATTCGAAGCATATTTTTACTTTATTTAAAGAAGTGCTAAGTTTTCAGTTGTTTTTAGCTTGTATAATTTTCCTCAGCTGTATAAACATCATTCAATGTAAAATTGTGATAATAATAAATCAACAATTTTGATTTTTGTCATAATCGTGCAGCACTGCTCCGAAGTTTAAAAGAAAAGAGAAAAGGAAAATGTCTCTTTATTAATAACAGTCATGGTGGGGAATGCTTTGAATTTTTGGCATTACATTACAGTGACCTCGCCTGCTCCCATTTCTGTGGATTCTGGTCTGTGGTGGAAAATAGGTGCGACAGCACTTTCTAACACATGTCAATTTCTCCCTGCTATAACACTGGAGCCCCCTAATGGACTGCCTTAACCACGGAAATGGACGACTGTTCCTGCAAGCATTTCATTCAACCATAAACCCAAGTACAAGAAGCATGCACTTACCGAAACCTTTGATAATACTTACAACTTACTTACATAAGTCATAATTAAAGAATGAAATCAAAACTTGAATTGTGGCTTTTATTTTATCAATATATTATTATTATTATTATTATTGTCTTCTAACTCTGAAGCCATCCATAACTTCTCACTCACTGACTAGCAAGTATCAAAGCAACACTCATGTCTATGATGAAACTCTAGCTATTGTCAATTCCATGATGATCTCTTCAAATGTCTCACCCTCGCAAACTTCCATCAACACATCAAGGGCTCACAGCATTTCAGATATTCAAAGGTCCAGATACTTCATTAAAACAATATTTGCCTGACCTTAGTTAACTCATCTAGGTCTCAGTAAAATCCCACTAGAAAAACAAGAGAAGAATACATTTTTCTGGCCCAATATTGCATTTGCCTGAGGGAAACACCTGAAACAACAAAGCCAGTACAACTTAAAGTACACTCTGATGAGAATGAGAAGAAGTGTTGAGAGGAAGAAAAAGAAAAAGCACATATTGCAAAGATGAGTGTGTGTCTGCATGTTTGTTTGTGTGTGTGAATGTTAGTGTGAAAGAGAATAAGAAAGGACATCACGCCGCCGTGACTCTGCCAGCTAAAGCCTAGCAACCATCCCACTCAGCAACCAATGTTGAGACTGGCAGGTTAAGACTTGTCTCACTACACCCTTTAGAAACTCCTTACACCCCCTCCTCTTCCTACATACCACACATACACACACACACACACACGTTATGTCTACTAAACTCTTCCCTGCTTGGAAGGGAAAAAGCATTCTTTGCATTAGCAGTTTTATCTAGGATTGTAGACCTCCTTAATGCACTGCCAATAAATAAAGAAACATACAAATGCCTATGTTACTTATTACATAAAGCCATACTACATTCAAAAAAGAAATCTTTTATAATTTATAAAAAAAAAAAAATAAAAAAAAAAAAATAAAAAAAAAATCACCCTCATGTCATTCCAATGCTGCATGGAGATAAAATGCTAAAAAGATATTTTAAAAAAAAAAAAAAAACATGTCATCAGGGGTCAGGATAAGCACATTCGTCAGAATATATCAGGTACAGAGAAACATGAGGGGGAGCAGAATTTAATGTTTTTTGATGAACATTTATCATAGAACACTGTTGCAAGTGAACATTTACCAAGGTGGTATAAATAGCAGAAGGGGGTGACAGCTGGTTTAACAGCAGATATTTTATGATGGAGCCGAGTAGAAACTCAAGTCAAACCTGAAAGAGTTATGCTGACAAAACAATAGGCCAAGAATTCATTTCCTCGTGGGGTGGGATTAGTAGACAATTAACCTGCTGGTAAGTAAAGCGAGCAAGAAACAGAGCACATTTTTCCACTGATACAGAAAAAGAGTCTACGTGAGAGGAATGCATTACGGCCAATGCCACATCTCTCCTCTAGGAGGCAGTCCAAACGCCTTATGATCATACTATGGCAGTTTATTTGAACAAATCAGCAAATTTGACGGCAAGTAAAATCTGCTTCTATGCTCCTATAAAGTACGATTTTAAATGATTTAGTGGAGCTGACTCTGAGAAACACCTTTCCTCAGGTTACTTTACTGCTGATCACTGTGAACCAACATGTGCTGTTAAAGTTTTTGTTGCTGTGCTTCAGCACCGAGCTTGTGTGCATGTGTGTGTGCGCTCACGCTGAGGTCAGCAGTACCAGAGCCACACAAAATCACGAGCTGTCAGACAGTGTTTGGAGACCCAGTTTCATAGTATGTCGCTCTTCAAAAACAGTGCCTACACACCTCTACCCATAAAACGAATGAAAAGAGTCAAATGTTTCATAAAGGACCTAAAATACAATTGGTTTTAATTTTTAATTGCATCCTAAAATGAAGATAATCCGATTCTAAATAAAGCCAATGATAATCACAGTACTTACAAATTCTATGAACATTTTTCTCAACATAGCTTTATCTCAAAGACTTTGTTAAAAATCAAAGCAGCGTTTGACAACTATAATTAACAGGCCTAGTTTTTGGGGTCCCAATGCAATTTGGGGTGGTGTACTCTATGGATACCTGGTCAAATAGCCCAAAATTAATGAGTAATCTGAGAGTAAAGTCTCTTAGGTATTCGTCAACATAATGAATAGTGTCTCTTCACGAAGGACTGCAGCCTCTTGTTTGCAAAGTACGTTCCCTACAATCAATATGCAGCAACACATCTCATTCATTATCCATCTCTCCAGCTCCTGAGCTGGCACTAAAGTGTTATCTGTTGCACATTATACAAAAACAAGGTATTATCCCATTTTTTGACAGCTACAACGACTGCTTTATGTTAAAACATTAAGTGTATGGGAATCAATAGATACGTCAATGATGTGCTGCTATTTTTTGTTGTTTGTTTTTTTCCAGTTCTATTCATTAAAAATACATTAAATGAATGTATGATTCTTACAGTGACTCATCAAAAGCTTGCGAATGAATATAATAAACACTAACACAAATATAGATCTTAACTGACAGAACACCAATGCAGTTTCCTGAATCTTATCCATTTAGATTTCTTGTTTGTCATGTTAGGCCTTAATGAGAGTTTGGGGTGATTCATGAACTTTTTACCCAAATGAAATTGAATATGCAAAAAGGACAAATACCAGGAATACCTTAAATTCTCAAAATGATGTCATGTGATATGGATATTCAAGGTTTCTATGGTGTTTCTGGGAAAAGAGCCAGGTAGAAAAGGGGAGAAGCATGGACAATGGGATGAGTGTTTAGTTAATACAAAAAAAAGGCACAAAGTGTTCTCTATAGCATCATGGCTACAAATTAATGTAGTCTACTGCTATTTAAGAACACTCTAGAGAGTTTAGGAAAGACAAAGGAGGGTCCCTGCTTTACTAAAGAGCACCAAATCATACATCAAAGCCATGGACGCATGTTGTTTGTACACGTTTTGAACATACTTACGGTAAAAGACAAGTGTGGGCAAGCATGGGAATATGGCTCAACAGAAAAAGCTCACTGCTTAGCAAACACATTTTTTAAAGCTCTTACAAAGTAACAGTTCTGAGTGACAAAAACACAGATTTAGAGTAGAAACGAAATGCAGACATTATTGTTTGTCACTCAGAAGTGCTAGGCTAATACAGAGGATTTTAAACAGAAGACATAAATTCAAGACAAACTGGGTAATTAATGACCCTGTTAGCTTTCTTAGTGAAAACACACCATCTAAGATTTTCCCCTCTCCTTTTCAAATGCATAAATATTGAAACGATTCTTCTTTGGAAAAGTAGCTGTTTTGGTTGTGTAAGGTGATCTCAGAAAGGGTGAGGCAAGAAACGCTTAATGTCCTTTCAGACTTTTCCCAAGAGAGTGAGAAAGGGACAGAGAAGTAGAAGATACAGTTTCCAACTGAGTATAAGGGAGGAGTGAAAATGTATTTAAATAATGGGTGATAAGAAAATGTGCCAGATGTTATGCTGTTTACACCAATCATACAACTGGGTAACATCTGGTACACATATCAGCACATTCCTCACTCTCGCTCTCTTTTTCCAACCATCCTCTAGATGACTTCAGCAAAAAACGGAATGTGGGATGAGGAAGAGCCACAAAAATCCAGCATACAACTAAAAACTTGCTGATAAGCCCTGCGCTTTCAGATCAGTGATCAAACGGCATTAAACATTAGCCTCAAATGGCTTCTTATATTTTCAAATGAGCAAACGAGAAGAACAAACTTGCTAAAATAAAGTCTCTCAAAATTCACTTCCCAAAAATTCACAAGTTTTACCATCCATCAAAAAAAGCTGTGAGCTCTCTGAAACGGACAAAATAACAGACGTAAAGACATTGTGGTCTTTGATGTTTTTGTTTAGAGTAATTTGATTTAGATTCAATCACACAAACAAACAGATAATCAGAAGAAATAACAAATCATCATCAAAATAATAAAACATTTGTACAGGACAGGGAAAAACTAAAGTGCCATAGAAACGGGACGTCCATTAACCGAACGTGCACTGCATTAGCTGGTTCCTGTGCAGACAGCTTTGTTCACAATAATGGGAGCAACCTTGTTTTTGGGGTTGATTTTTTTTCCTGAAATACTGTTGTTTTGAATACTTGGTGAAAAGATTATCCTGACCCTCCACCCACAGACCTCTGGCGACAGCAATTCCTGGTTCAAGACCAGCAGGTTTTAGCGACAAGCACAGAGCCAAATTTTCCGGCCCAGAACCACCAATACAAACGCTTAAAACTAAGCTGCATTAAAAGCGCACATGCATTAATCAGTCTCCCAAGTTCTCTGCAGTGGATCAGCTTAATTGTTTTAGGTCCAAAATAATGGCATGCGTGTTATTAAAACCTCTTGAAGACACAACTGGCCCAAGGTATCCTCTTTCTCTATAACTGCCTTTCTGAAAGAAAGAAATCAGATCAGATGAAAGAGCACACATATTCAAACCGCCTTGAATCTGTGCAAGAGGAAAACACTCTTAAATCATTTATAAAGTGATGACCATCAGACTTAGGCTGATGTTTCTTTCATAATTCATGCCTTAGATAAGAGACTCATAACTCAAACCATGTGCAAATTAGGTACTTGAACACTAACCTGCTTACCAGGTAATTTGCTTTTCCACTTTAATAAACTAAAACCTTATTTTCCTCAATTCACCCTCTCTGTGAATATGCTCAATACTTTGAAATCAATGCTTAAATGTATTCTCTTTGAGGAATGAGCGGAGAACCGGACTCTGCAACTACATGTTAGGCAACGGGTTCGGTGAAACTCATTTTATTGCAGTACCGTCAGCTCTGCCGTGTACTGACGGCAGGGTTCCGGGTTCCAGCATTTTGAGCTGTGCATATAAGCCTGAGGGCTTTCAACTACAACAAATTCCCATTGCCTGTAATCCCCAGCCATTTATTCATCCTAGGATAACCTTCAATCCTCACTGTCAGTTTCCCACTACACTGGGGGCCTGAGCTTAACACAGCAAAGCTTTCAGAGAGGCTCAGTGGGCACTGGAGACACGGACACAGCAAAGCTTTCAGACAGACACAGCAGGCACAAACACTGATACACCGTGTTTAGACACTCCTGTACTTTCACCAATCAATTCAGGAAATAAATAAATAAAGCACGATATTGCTGCCTGGAGGACTGGATGATTAATTCTTTTCGAAACATTTTACAGATGGTGAAAATAAAACTCTGGGTCTTCTTGACAGAACTGGGGACTGAATAACATAGCCAATGGAATTATTAAAGTAAAGCCAATTACTTTGATCAAAGGCAAGCAGCAGGGCTGGGTAAAACGATAGATTTGAACAATTACTTGTTACAATCCAAAGGTTTCAATATAGTGGTCCAGGCATGATATCAGAATCCACTAGACTAGGCTAATTTACTGCTAGTTCCTTCAAGAGTTTTCCAATGGTTTTTTTTTTCCAATTTATGAGTAAAATTTGCTTTGGATAAAAGTGTCTGCTAAATTACTAAATGTAAATGTAATATAATGCCTGTGGTAAGCATAACTTGACGCTACTTTAAAGTTTGTTGTACAACATAAACCGCATACAGCGCAAGCAGTACAGTCGCATTGGGGTCTGTGCAGTGCACATCGCAAACAGGCCCATGGCAAAGTGACTACATAAAAATAAATACATAAATTCACATAGACTTGTGTGATTTCATGCTCTAATTATTTAACAGAGACCAAAACATTTCTTATCTAATAAAGATGTTTTCTTTTAGGTACATTTGTGCATGCCATGAGATTTTGCTAAAAGTGGTGGGGTCGTGTAGACACATCTCGCCCGCAAATTGTCCCGGAGAGATGCAAAAAAAAAAGGAACTGTTCAATTTAACACAAGGAACTAGTAAGATACTGGTTTTAGTTGGTCCAAAATAAGTAGATTAGGCATAAATTTGCTTACATGGGTTACCTTCTAGACATGAGCTATGTTACATCACTGCATTCACCAATGAAACACTTTTTGAAATTTTGAAGCAGTTATTTTTTTATAT
>JAUMHQ010000059.1:11786898-11806052 GCA_032361165.1 Enteromius paludinosus
TATATACACACACATATACATATATATATAAAACATGTTTCGAATGAGTAGTTAAATAAGACGTCCGTATCTGCAGTTTATGTTGTAGCATCGACAAGCTATGGTATATTGTAAAAAAAATTTATTAAAAAAATATTTAAATAAAGGTGAATTTTTCATTTCATGCCAGCTTTAAGAGCTGATTTAGCAATTCAGGAATAATCACCTAAATTAAAATCATGACTGACTAGCTGATGGTTTCTGCAGACAAAGTCTTACAAAGTTTTGCAGTGTACTGAATCTGCCCCTTTACTCACAAATTAACATTTGTCATCATTTGCTTAGCCTCATATTCGATCCAAACCGGTCTGACTGTTGGTACACAAAATATGTTTTGGCGAACACTGGGAACCAAAAAGTTTACTGGAGCTTATTGACTTTCACTGCAAGGAATGGAAACAAAACATTATATAAAATTTCTTCTTTTGCACTTCACAGAGGTAGTCATATAGATTTGGCACAAAGCACTGCTCAGTAAATGACGACAACTTTCATTTTTGTGTGAATTTTCCCTTTAAGGACAGCACAGTTGGCCTGGTTAGCTTTTTGGTGCCAGTGTACCCTTTAGAGCTAGAGAACAAAGAAGCCCTTAAATTGGTTATTTGTAATGCAAACCGCTTCAGTGATTCAGCAAAGTAGTCTTATCATGATATCTTTCCTTTAACACCAAACAACATCCAATCCTGAAGACAATCTATGACAGGCACTTACGATACAACCCGCAAAGAAGGTACTACAGAAAACTGCTGTTGATAGATGGTGAAAGACAGTTGATGCAGCACAATTAGATTCAAGTTAGTACAATTAAACAGTGAGATCACACTTTAGACGTCATCAAAACTAAATTAAGGTAGAAAGGTTTGGGCTGTATCTATGGGTTTATAGCTTTAGATAGTTTGTTCATTGAAATTAATACTGAAAACAGAAACTGCGAGTGAGATGCAGTACTGGGAAAACGTACATTCATTTAATTCAGGCCTCAGGCATGCCTCAAGGGCTCCAAAGAGTCAGAAACACCACTGCTTGCACACTAGGATACTTTTGAAGACAGTGTTGAGCACTGCAGTCACCAAACTTCATCAGTTCACCCCAAATTAAAATCTCTGTCATCATTCACTCGCCAGTATGCTGTTCCAAACCTGTTTGACCATTTATTTTTGATAACATAATTGGATTTTGGATTAATATTTTGTCACGTTTTCTAAAAAATACAGGGGAATGGTGAATGAGAATGTTATTCTGCTTTTATTGCCATATAATTGTCAAACGCAGACAGAATCTTTGAAATGCAGCCTTAAATTATTTACTTGATCAATTAATCAAAGGTAATGCGGTACTATTAAAATCAGTGTAATCAGATTCTTCACTGATTAAATTCTTTAATACATCAAAAACTTATTTATACAATTCATTTTTTAATACAAAAAAGTTTATTGGTGTATTATTGTTAATTTTTGTTTTGCTATTCTCTTTTGGAAATACTAGAGATTGGGATTGCAAACTCATCATGGGTGGAAAAGGTGACAAAGACATTTATTTAGTAAATTATGACGATTCGTTTAAAAAAAAAAAAATCCATATCAGAAATGTCAAGAATTAAAATGTTTAGATAACATAAGATATCAGATAGAAATTAATGTTAAATCACAGGGTATATTCTGAATAAGGTGCATACACGGAGACCATAGATACCAACTGTCCAGTACAGATTTATGGAAATCTTAATGCAGTTCCAGAAATGTGGTTTTACATGGTTCTAACATACAGTATAACACAATCATTCTGATTTAGACTGAAATGTGTGTGTGATTGCTGAAACTGAGAGAACTCTTCCAGCCACTGAAAGAATTTACAGACATGTCACAAAAAGAGAGGGTGTGCTCCCATGGTCCTTTGTGTTCAGTTAAGTCGGAGGGCAACCAGTGACAATAGTCCAGCTCTGAAAGCATGTGGAAATGCTTTTTCCCATGTGTCAAAGAGGCATCAAAACTGAGCTCACGGTTTAAGAAAGCACATATGATCATCAAATGCTGAGTGAACATGACATCAGTTCCTCTGAATCATGGTCACCGCACAGTGGGATCCCTTCATTTTAAAGCCAAAACAAAACCCTTGAAAAGCTCTTCAATAACTAACCCCCAATGCAGCCTCCCACACTGCTTTGGGTGCCAGGCTCTTTGACATGGAAATTAAAAAGAGGGGAGGGTGAAGATCTCAAGGATCAGCTGCTTCTGAATCAAGGCTGTTTGCGTTTTTGGATTGCATGTTCTGCTCCAGGAAAAGAAAACTATTAACTCGTTTTCAGGAGCTCAATATAGTATCCTAATATAAAGTCATCCCTGGTTTCGTTTTTATAAGTAAACAAAATATTTTACAACTACAATAAGAGGCAAATTTAAAGTTTCCCAAAGTTCAGCAAATTCATGGTAATTCATGCAGCATAAAGACCAGTGCCCATGTCCCGGCCTGTTAGAGGATGTGACACATGATTAAGTGTCAAAAGATTCGCCTTAATGCTGGATAATCTCAGTAAGTTAACGTTAAACCCTCTTGAGAACAAAACAACTACACAAAGCAGATAAGATATCACCCCGAAAATAAACGAAGCTAATCGAGTGTGTCAAGAAACAAAACTTTGATTCTGGAGTTTTCATAAAAACAAAACAAGCACATCTGTTTTAAACACGAAACTTACTGTGATGGTCACTTCATGCTTTTTCAGTCGATACTTCAAACTCTTCATGTTTTCTCTTTGGTTGTACAAATAAACAGCAGCTTGTCGGTTAGTATTTGAATAAATTACAACAACAGTTACGTTCTACGGTTTAGTTTGCGTAGTTCACGCAAAAACAACTTTTAACGTCTGACAACACACTGCGAGTTTCACCTGACGCGAAACACCAGCAGGCTTATCTGGACCCGTTTCCTTACTGACAACCCCGTAGCCCAATGGTAGTGAGGGACCGCAGAATAAATTACGTTCGAGCCAATCAAACGTTAGAGGGGGGCGGGACTTCCTCGTGGTCCTAGCAGCGTTTGAAATTATAGCAGGGAACAACAGGAGATGCTGTTGTGCGCCTGACGTCATTCTTACCTGGAAAAGGCTGGACTTTGTCTTGGATAGAGTGTTGAGAGAGTGTGAAGAATATTACTTCGATAGCAACTCCTGAATTGTTTTGGGTGGAGCCATACAGTCGAGGAAAGAAAATTGTTTGGTACAAAACAGGTGGCCATAATACATTTCATTATTTTGATTGCAGCGCCAATATGTGTGGCGCTACGGATACTTCCTTTATAACTTGTTTGAAAGGTCAGTCGCTGGTGTTCAAAAAAAAAACTTTATTCGTAAATGATCCAGTTTATAAAATAAAAAAAATTTTTTATACCTTTTATTTTTTAAAGCTATGCTAGTACCTGTATTCGCATGTATATCATTTGTTATATTTGTGCCATTTAAGAGATGTGTTGCCCCCTTCTGGCCTTGAAAAGAACAAAAAGACGACAACAGTCCCTTGATTAAAAAACTAGTGAGTGAGGCGTTTGAGATTAGTCTGTTTTTAAACGTCAGGAAGAAATTACTTGAACAAAAGTATCTTTTGCTCAAAAAACAAACAAAACTAATTAATTAATGAATTAATTGGATTTTGTGTTACAATATTACATATCTCTGCATTTATATTTGAATGCATAGTACATTTGTTGTCATTGTTGAATCTATTTTTTCAGTGCTTGGTTATAGATTTTTTTCAGGAAGTGAAATTGAAAGATTTAGAAGAAGAGGCCTGATTGTCCTTATATAAGCCCTCAGGTCAAGCTCATAGAGTTATTCAGCAGGAAATTTGACTTTCCCACTGCCAAGGTTTGGTTCCTGGACAAAATACTGAACAATTTTGTTAATGACTTCATATGTTAGTAATCTGCCTCTGAAAGACTGTTAACACCCATGTCTTTCACACAAGTACTTTTGCTTTATGTGAAAATCACCTTTTAATCACTTGAGTCAGGACAAAGAATTAGGGGTAGGGGTCAAAAAATATGTAACTTGTGCTACATTTTAGACCGTAAGCCAACAGGACATTCATTTTTACAAATGAGGGCTTGTCATTAAGGATGACACTAATGTTTCCACACTCCTGTAGGCAACATCTGTGTGACCTTCAGCTTGTAGTGAGAAATTTGGCGGGGTCGTTTTTTAGCTGGAAGGAAGAATAATTCACTCTTGTCAAGTTTAAGCTGTCATGCAGGCTTTTTGAGATCACATATGCAGGAACAGAAGGGGAGAATGAGATGTAAAGTCATTTCACAGTTCTAGTCGAGAAAGGGGGGAAATGATTCAGCGATTTCAGTCTTATCTCCTTCCATGTTTAATTCACTGTTACTTACTGATTCTTTAAAACTGCACTAGCAATTTCTGAGTGAAACATTTTCAAAGTAAATCCATGTTTTGTTTTTTCAGTTTGCTACAGTTCCACTTCTAAATGATGTGTTGACATCAGAAGTAAGATCAATACCAGAGATCTCTCAGTGGAGAGAGGACAGGGATGAGATCAAGAGGGCATGTTCACAAGGTTGAGTATAGCACTAAAGGGTTTTCTTGTCTAAGACAATCTAATAAACAAGCGTAATATATAAATGCTGGTCGTAGTTACTGTAGCTCAACTGTCTGAACCTGGTACTAGCATCACCAAGGTCATGGGTTAAATACAGAGAATACACAGACATTGATAAAATACCCTGAATGAAGTCCTTATCGCTGTGGACAGTAAGACTGGATCCATTGTGTGTTCATTCGAAAGCATCAAACACATCTTTCGTTTGCCTATGCAAACAAAGCCCAAGCTTAATTAGTCTCCTAATCGTTTGAAAAAAAATCTTAATAGATGTTATTTCCATAGACCACAACAGATGTTGTTATCACACAGAAAATATGTCTGAGGTCTGTTCAAACTATTCTGGAAAATTTTAGATAATTTTTTATGAGTCATATTGTCAGACTTTGATATCTCAGAATAAAGATAAAAATAAAACAGACATAATTAAATAGATTCCACTTTTCATTTGAAAAGCTTAAACAATTAGGATGAATTATAACGATAATAAAAATAAATTAAATAACTGCTTGCAAATACAAGCAACTCAATTATAAAACATGCAATGCACTACATTCACTTCTAGGTTTTGGTTTATATTGTTACTGAACACATCCAGGGGCGGAGAGCAATATACTGAAACACTGTGGGTAGAATGCACGCATCCAAATGGACAAATTAAATTCCTATGTGATGATATTCTTATCTAGATCATAATGGGAATACGCTGATTTGATGATGTGCATTAGGAAATGACTAGTATAACATAACTCCAAACCCACTCAGTAATAGGAAACCATGTCTCCACAGGAAATCCTGTTAACAATAGGGGGTCTGATTATATTAGCACACTCAGCGGGAGACCAAAGTGAGTTTTGTAATATTGACAAACATCCATGGGCAAACCGGTGAGTTTGCATCAAGCACTCAGTCGTTTAACATTCATACCTCCACATATGTGACCACATTTCAAGAAAAAAAGCAAAGCACATGGAAAGTTTGTTATAGCAGCAATAATGTTACTGGCCGAAAACAAATACACTCTCAGAAATAAAGGTACAAAAGCTGTCACTGGGGCGGTACCTTTTCAAAAGGGACATGTTTGTACCTAAAGGGGCAATTTTGGTACCTTAAAGGTACATATTAGTACTTTAAGTGTACATATTTGAACCTAATAGGTGCAAAAGTGTACCTTTTGAAAAGGTGCCGCCCCAGTGACAGCTTTTGTACCTTTATTTTTGAGAGTGTAGGTTGCCTTTGTACACAAACAGGACAAATGCAGAATTTATTTTGTTTCTAGATATGTAGACAAACAAATAGTTTTCCAATGGCATTTAAGTGCACACATAAAATGAGAGGAACAGAGTTATAGGAGCCATAGTTGTGCCTACTGCTTTGTTTTTAAAGAATACTTTTGGTTTGGTCTTCAGTGGGAAAATATTTGCATCCAAAAAAAGAGCAACTGCTGGCCAGACTGTTCCTCACAGTCCGCTGACCTCTACAGACTAAACACGGGAGTGTGACGTACCATAGCCAACATAACATCATCAAGAGCATAATTTCTGTGCCGAGTGTCCATTAAAAGGCTTCTGTGTGAGCGTGACGGTAAACAGCAGCAGATGTACCGTCTTTTCAAATCTTCCAAATTGCCTTCAAATGACCATCATTAGCTTACTATGCAAGTGATTTAAAGCAACCACAATTTAACAAGACATTAAACATTCTCATCGGTCATGAACCTGATCGCCCTTTTCTGGGTAATTACCTGCATGCCGCAGAGCTGTCATTTCTACTGGATAGAAGAACATGTTTGGATGTGTGCAAAGAGACTGATATGGCCTTGCCCAACTAAATGAAACATATTTCTGCCTTGCCTTGCTTGACGTATTCCCGAATGCTTTGATTCACAAAGCTCTGATCAGGGTGGATGGTGGTATCTCGGCTGGGAGCGGCTGTCAGTAATGCTAATTGAGAATGAGACAAGACTGACAGGGATGTGCTGTGAGAGGGAAATTCAGAGAGCGTGTTGCCAATCATTGAGTGTGAGAGAAAAGGAGGATCACCAAATTGGACAGAAACCGGTGGCACGGTTATCCATCCTTATTAGGCCGTGTACGGTGTAAAAATATCAATTTAACTGATATTGCTGAGAACGTTTTTTTTAAATAGTTGTAAATGGCTTGTTATTATGTAGCTACAAAGAGCAGACTGGTGTCACTTTCTTTCTACAAGGTAGGTTTATTTTATAATGTCAAATCTTGTATAGGATTTTAAATTCAGAACAGATACTGAATCTAACTTTTAATGTCCAGACAGGTAAATAAATAATGTTCATTGGACAAATTGACTGTTCATTGATCAATAGCATGTGTATTTAAGTTTGACTTATGCGTTTCAGCTAAATTTAAACTGTATAACTATGTAACACAAAATGTTTTATAAAACATCAAAGGTATTACTCTACAATATCAAACCAAAGGTTTTGCCAACAACACATATTCTGACTTCCTCTCTCCTCACGTTAATGGAAAAAACCCTTTTCCTGAAAACACAGTTCAGCCTTTAGGTTTAAATCTAGCAGACTCAGTGTGCCCACTTGTTACCCAATGGCAATAGCAAAATGATGATACTGGAATTTAATTTTGGATGCTGAAATTCACAAAGATTTAAGAGGGTTTTAAACAATGTGTTTGAACACAAAATCCCTGCTAGGAAAAAATGGAAGTTTGACCTAAAGCCTTATTCTTTTCTTATTTTATTATATTTGCGCAGACATAATCCTCAGAAACATGCTTGGTCTCTTATATATTCTCTCTTTATTAAAGTCAGATTTTAATTTAATTCAAAAAGATTTTAATTTAACACTCAGAAACAAGATATACACAATTACCCCTAGAACTGAGATACAAGGTGCACAATTATTATTATTTTATTAACATTTCATGGAAGTGGAGCAGTTAAAGTGTGGTACACTGAACGGTATTATGCCTTTACCTGCATTTTTGTTGTTGCTTTTTTAAACGCAAAATTAGGGTAACCTTTTTTATATCGACAGTTAACCTATTTTAAAACAACGTTTCACGAGAACAAAGACAAAGACATTCACGCAACACAACTGTACACCATGCTTATACTGTTATGGGTACTGGCAGTTCATTCAAAAATGCCAATTCTATCATTATTTACTCACCCTCATGTTGTCCCACACCTGTGAACTGACATCCCTTTTGAGCTCGACTGCGAAATTAAAGTCATGCAGACGAAGAAAAACATGAGGCTGAGTAAATACTGACTGATGGTTACATTTTGGGTAAAATAACCCCTTCAGCAAGGAACACTTTGTTTCCCAGGACTGTCGCGCGGGATGCACGCACACTTGTTTCTCTCAAACTCGGAGAAACAGGTCCTTCAGTTTTTTCCTGAACTCTTTACGCATAAGACAGTAAATAAGTGGGTTCAAACAGCTGTTCGCGTGCGCCAGGCACACGGTCACCGGAAACACATAGGTGTGAACGATATAGTACGACTTATCCCAATACACAGCATTGAATTTAACCAGCACGCCCCAAAACGTGATGGCATGATTGGGCATCCAGCAGAGGAAGAACGACAAGACCACGATGGTGACGGACTTTGTGACTTGCGTTCTTCGTTTTGAGTTGTTCTTCATGCTCCGCTGTCGGATGAGCCTCAAGAGCAGCAGATAACTGATGGACACTATTGCCATGGGCAAAATAAAAGCGATCAGTATTTTCTGGAGATGATAGACCGCCAACCAATACTGCCCGTCGGGAAACCGCAATAAACAAAGTTTTTCGCCGGCCACGTTGGTGACTGTGGAGAAGATGGATGTTGGCGCAGTGGCCACGGTGGCCAGAGACCACAGGACGACGCTGACCCACCTGATGGAGCAGCTGGTCTGTCTGCTGCGGTCCTTCAGAGCTGAAGCGACTGACCAGTACCGCGTGATGCTCATCGCTGTCAGAAAGAAGACGCTCGCGTACATGTTCATTACGGTCACCGACAGGATGATCTTACACATGGCGTCTCCAAACGGCCAGCTGAAGTCCAGCGCCGTGTCCACAGCCCAGAAAGGCAAAGTCAACACAAACTGAAAATCCGTTACGGCCAAATTGAGGATGAAGAAGTTTATTTTGGACGTGCGTCTCTCTTGCCTCACGCGAATAAAGAAGAACACCAACAGGTTCCCGATCAGACCAACGACGCAAACCACCGAGTAGGTTATGGAGATCAAGCATCTCAACACCGGACTCCCATCGGCGGTCACATCAATGTCTTCCAGGCTTTTAAAGCGCTCTCGATCACTGATTGATCTGTTGATCACACCGCTCTGATTAATGTCTCCCATATCCAGCGATTTCCCAACTTCGGCGTTGCCCATAACCACAAATAATGTAGCATATACACTTATAGATTCATATGTACTTATCCTTTTGTTTAATCAGATTTACTAGATAAGTTTAGGCTTTTTAACTGGTAACTGCCAAAGCATCACTCATCCTTGAGATCAAGGTTCTGAAACTATTGAGCACAATGCGGCGCGCGCTACAATTTATGTCGGGCGCTTTTTAAATGTCCCCGCCCACCGAGAGCAGTGATTCGTCTACCCTGTTTGAGTTTTTGGGTTCATACCACTATAAAATAACATTTTACTTTCATACTTATACCCATTTTATACCCTTATAAATCTACAGGCATTAAATGATAACCTCAGATGAAGAATCATGACTTAATAGTTGTCAGTACACAGTCATTAGTTAGATATGTGCTAAATTCAATATGATGAGAAAGCAATCCATCTTGATAAGTTTTCACTGCCATCTGCTGTTCACATGTAAATATGCACCAGTTTTTCTCAAGGCTTTGGGTAAAGTGCTCAAGTTGACTGTGTCAAATTAGTACATTAATGCAGCCTGATACTGAAGGTTTCTATTATGACACTCAGGGTCGGCTGTAACCAATTTGGCGCCCTAGGCAAGATTTCGGCTGACGCCCCGTTGTATCCTAGTTAATTCCACTGCTAGTGTACTTACACTCATAAGAAACTTAATAGTATGTCTTGTACACTATTTTATTTAACTAATGCAACTGCATATTCAAAATGTTTATAATTAATTACAGAAACCAGTTCAAAACTATTAACTGAGTATACTGTGACTGTCGACGAACTAGTGCTAAATCGTTGTATTATACTTCTCCCTGCCTATTCGTCATGACAGCACTTACAGCTGCACGCGAAATTTACTAGTGCACATAATATACGCAGCGTTCAAGTCCTCAGACCGCACGAACCTGACTGTGTCCAAAGTAAGCAATAGCCACAAGTCACTCCCCTACACACCTGTCTCCATGACGGTAACTTTTAAACTTTTATATAACAGGGCTGCAAATGAACCAGACCCATTCAAACTAACTTGAACATAACACACACACACACAACATCACTAATACAAAAACCCAACTGTCTTGCTTTAAATACACAAAAATAAATAAACTCTAAAGAAATACCCATAATGCACCTGGCTGCCAGCGCTGACTGAAGTCGACGGTCACATCTTTTTTTCTTATCAGTGCAAAAGACTCAAATAAATGTTATACACCTTTCGAATCTCATAGGTGTCTTTTTTGAGTACACTCTCAGTAAAAACAAAAGTTTGTGCTTTTGCAAAATAAGGAAAATAAACAGTGTGCGCGTTTTTTCTTTGTTCTCTCCGTGACTAAAATGAGCTGAAACTCCGTGAAAACATGACAATAGCACAGCTGTACGTAAAATACTGCAATGCACAAAACATAATGTGAGACAATTGTTGATGCTTCTCTCGCTGGCGCGTTGGTGACCAGGACAGCAAGTCTTTGTTGGGTATTGAGAGCCACAGTATCCAGGGTAATATCAGCATACCACCAAGAAGGACCAATTTGAGTAACTATCGACACAAGAGGAAGCTGTTTGAAAGGGACGTCCGGGTGCTAACCCAGATTCTAACCAAAAAACACAAAATCACAGCTGCCCAACTCACTGTAGAATTAAATGTACATAGCCAGGCTGCTATAGCCAAACCTTTGGTCACTCGGGCCAACGCCAACGTTTCATGGGTGCTAGCGGACAGTGTTGG
Source organism: Enteromius paludinosus (assembly GCA_032361165.1). Taxonomy (NCBI): domain Eukaryota; kingdom Metazoa; phylum Chordata; class Actinopteri; order Cypriniformes; family Cyprinidae; genus Enteromius; species Enteromius paludinosus. The sequence goes on from JAUMHQ010000059.1 coordinate 11,797,661, forward strand.
GGGTAACGTGAGTTACGTAATAATATTACTTTTTCCAAGTAACTAGTAAAGTAATGCATTACTTTTTCATTTTAGTTGCTTATTCAAAAAAGTAACGCCAGTTTTTTTTGTTTTGTTTTTTGTCTGACAAGTCTCCTGACCCCATGTTGGGAGAAATCAGAAATACAGAGACAATGTGTGCAGTGTGTGAATACAGCCTTGTTCTAGACTGAATGTGACTGTGTATTAAATAATCTCTATCAAAAAACAGATTTAGAATTCATCGAAATGAATTAAACTCAGAATATGACCCAAACCTGCAGTAATTAAATTACACAAATGTATCTAATCTCATTTTATTAACCAATGTCTTTGCTGCTGACCTTTGATGATCCAGTAAAAATTACTGCTTAATTTTTTTATTTTATTGCTGGAGAGTATTGAACTTTCTCCTGTACTCTACTTTACAGATGTGAATGTACTTTTTCTTCAGCCTGAGATTTATTCGTGAAACTTTTTGTTGCACTTTTACAGTAGCTATAAATAGAACTTCTTAAAGAAACACTCAAGCTCTGCCCATATTTAAAAAGTAACACAACGCATTAATTTCCATAAAAAGTAACTAAGTAACATAATTAGTTACTTTTTTAAGGGGTAATGCAATATTGTAATGCATTACTTTTAAAAGTAACTTTCCCCAACACTGCTAGCGGAGGAAATCTTGGGCTGTGGATATATCGTTCTCTAATGAGTTACTGTCTTTCCCTCATTCGGGAGAGTTACGGTGTGGAGAATCCCAAAAGGCTAACCACCTAGACTGTTTAGTGAAGCATGGTGGTAGATTAGTGATGGTTTGGACTGCAACATCATGGCACTCTCCGAGCCCAATACTTGTGCTAGACAGGCCAAGGACTCCATTCGGGAGGACTATGCACACTCAATGGTTCAAACATTCTACCTCGAAGGTGGTGTCGTGTATCAGAATAACAATGCACAGATACACACTGGTGAAAGAGTGGTTTGATGAACATCTCCCATGGCCTTCACAGTCACCACATTTAAATATTATTGAGCCACTTTAGGCGGTTTTGGAAGAGTGAGTCAAGGTTTCCTCCATCAGCATCGTGTAGTGACCTGGCTGCTGTCCTACAAAAGGAATGGCTGAAAATCCCTCTGGCCACTGTGCAGAACTTGTATCTGTCATTTCCAAGATGAATTGATGCTGTTTTGGCCACAAAAGGAGGCCCCACAGTCCCACACCAAACTAATAAATAACTGTAGAGTAAAACCAGGTGTTTCAGTGAGCAGTGACAGTTATATGCATGCTTTGTGTGTGTGTGTGTGTATGTATGCATGCAAGTATTTAAATGAAACACTCCATATCATCTTACTGTATATCATCATCTCATCAGTTGTGGGAACTAAAAATGGGTTGAAGCATGTTGTCCCAGATACAGGGGCTGTGATTATTTCTGAAATATGAACAGGGACCTGGTTAGTTCTCAGTTTAGAATCCTCACCTTTCCACAGATTGATTAAGGCTTGTCTGACCTTTATCACAGAGCAGCATGCCATTCAACTCAAATAGGTTACGTCCATCTTACACTGTAAGTTACAGCAAAGTAAAATACCCGAGCTATTCAGCACAAATGTAAAGGAGTGTAATGTCCAAATTCTTAAATGTACTATAAGAAAAAGTGTATACACATCAGCCTGTTTAGTAATCAAGACAAAAGCCAAGGTTAACTCAATGCATTTTATTACATCTAAATGTCTCTACATAAACATGTAACATTCAATAGGTAAACAATTTCTTTCAATGCATGTAATAAATATTTTTTTTCACTTAGTACTTTATACAAACTGACATTGGTCTACTGTACAATATGTCTTCCACATCTTAAAAATCTTTTTTTTTCTCTCTTTTCATAAAACATGCCACAGACACAGAGTGGATGAAATTTAAGGCAGTGAGCATAGATGTCAGCTTACTGAAATGACCAAAAAAAAAAACAATCGGACTTTGACACTAAGTCCATTTATAACACAGTCCTGCATCTAAAATATATAAATTAGTTTGTTGTGAAGTTGCGGATCCAACTTTAACACGTAAATGCACATTACTGGAACATCCACAATGTTTGCCTTACGTCAACGAAATCATGCACGCGCTTTCATACGCACATTCATACACACACAACGTATCCCTTTATCAGTCACAAACAAAAAAATAACTAATTAATGAACACTTCAATTGTGTTTGTCTTTGAACATCACCTGTGCATCCCTGGTAACAAAATCTTGTCAATCAAACAATGTCATGAGACAGACACACTGAATCAACAGACAAGAGCGGTCCTGATTTACTTGTTAAAATAAAACGTCAATCATTAACACTGCTAGAGATCTAACAAGTACTCAATTTGGTATTAAGGATTTTGCAATGACATTACTGTATTTTTTGTCTCCGTCATTTTTATCTCATTAATTACTTAAATTTATAAACCAATCCTAGAGCCAAGAAATAAATCAAGTGATAAACATCTAATACTTCCATAAGAAATTTAGGTTAAGAGGTTCAGAGGTAGAGGACAAAACAAAATGCAATAGCTAGATTCTGTCACACGCAATTACCCCAGTCCCAAACCCAATTAGGCTTTGAAAGGAGGTCTGGTCAACACACTGAGCCACACACACACACTTAGACAGCCTGTTTCATTTAAGTATACTGTATTAAGTAAAAAAAAAAAAAACAATTCTAAATAAACTATTTCCATTTTCTTCTTGAACACACAATTTTTTCCCAATCTTCTTTTCTTAAATTTTGTTTATACAAAAAGAAAAAAACTCCCTTTGTTAATCTCAATCAGCACTTGAAAGGACATCCAAATGTGATTACCCAATAGGATTATTTGCTTAGAAACACCAAGTCTGTAGATTAGAGCTCCATATCTGATGGTCGACATGAAGAACAGATTAATACAGGCTAACTGAAGTACATAATAACGGGTCCAGTCTTTCACACGCAAAACACACTCACACAAGGCACACACGACAAAACCGATGAGTGGCTTTAGTTTTTCCTGTACAGTACCAAACACAGATGACCTAACAGACCTCAGTCACTGCATGAGCCTGAAACAAACATCTATGAGCAATTACACGCCAACACCAAGGACATCGTAACCTCACCAACTACGCCACTGCAGAGCCTCCAAACAAATCATTCCGTCTGAAAAATTCAAGAAGAGAGGGATGGAAGGAGAGGAGAAAGAAAACAATGAATGAACAATCAAGCGTGGTAGCCACAAAAAAAAAAAAAAGAAATCCTTACTTTCCACTCGAAGTGTACATTTAAGTTCACTGAACTCACAAGCTCTCACTCTAGAAACTTCAACACTGAACAGTGTTCTTTTGGCATTGAGCAAGAAAATATGGATGCAAAATTGTTAGAGAATTACATTGTTTCAAAAACAGTCATATTTCACATAAGTATCATGAGGTCAGATATTGGGAATCTGTAACAACGCTATTACTTCCAGTTGTTAACCTGAACGTAAAGGAATGCTTCTTAACGGCCCATCAAAATAAAGGAAGTGTTCATCAAAAGAATGACTTAGTCATCATTTACTCTCATGTCGTTCTAAACCTTTATGATTTCTTCTGTGCAACACAAAAGAATGATTTTTACACGGGGTCAAAAATAACACTGGACCCCAACGACTTTCATTATATGAGCGGGGAACAAATATCTTCTTTTGTATTCCGCAGTAGAAAATACAACATGAGGGCTGTGTGAATGATGACAGAATGTTCCTTTTGTGTGAACTTTCCCTATAAACGTATTATATAAAATGATCCTGCATGTTTAGGGGAAATGTTATGGACAATTTAGCTGGGAAGAACCAAGAACCTAGCAGACGGTCCGATCGCAGCCATTGTGCCCTGTGGAATCAGACAAAATATAGACGATTACAGAATATGACGCGTAAAGGGTATAAAAAGTGTTTATATTATGTTAAAGAGGTTGAGACAACGCTGTGAAGGAAAAAGAGCATCCGTTTCCCAAGAGATTAAACCCAAAGCAAATTTAGCAAGCCAGAGGGGGGGGGGGACTCTTTCAAGTTTACATATACATTAGATAGCTGGATAGATAGGTATATACAAAAGTAAAACTAAAAATATATTTGTTCTCTGTACACAGCAACGATTATCATCGTTTACAAAAACACCCTTCAGTCATCCTGTATGTCCTGTTTTCTTCCAAATGTTTGGAAGTCTGTTCAGTCAGTTTCGGTCCTGTGTCAGTCTAACGAGATGACATCTGGGATGGGGCCGTAGATGGCAGACGTGGGGGCCGATTCGGAAGCGGGGCGTGGGGCAGGTGGATGTCCAAGGCTTTCCCGCAGGCTGCTGCCTGTGTTGCTGCCGTTTACGTTAATGGGAGGAAGGTTGTTGCTTACAGGGGTAGAGGGAGGGTCCAGGAAGAGCTGTGATGAGCCGTAAGGGAGAAAACGACTCAGGAGGAGGTCGTGATCTTCAGATGCTGATGCGGCTGCTGCCATCACCATGTTGTAGTGCTGGAGAGACAGCAAAACAGAAAAAGAGTAAGGCAAACAGAAGACGGACGCTAGATTAGCTATATCAAGTACCCTCAGGCCAAGAAAATTTGCTACCTGATGATTCTCTCCTTGTAAAAAAGGAAAAAAGTTGAGATCTGTAAAAGGTAGAGGTAACTATCAGTACAAACGTTTAAGCTTAAACAAACCAATTTTCCACATTAAAAAGGCTCCTGATGATGTTTGGGTGCTGTACCTGACAGGTCAGTGGGTGTAGAGTAGTAGTGGCGGTAGTCCTGAATGAGGGGAGGTGGTGGGGGAATGTAATTGGTGTCCACCTGAGGCATGCTGGGAGTTCGACTCACAGGAGATGCTTGTCTGTGGAGATTTAGTACCCTGTGAACACAGCAACAAATAAGCTAGCTTGAGTAAAACCTTTAGCAATCCCACAAATGGAATGTTACAGTTGTGCATATTTATAAAGACCAAAAAAATTGTTTACTGAAATATACCCATTATCCATCTGAGGAGAGATGCTAGATAGTGAGGGGCAGCTTTTCTTCTGAGGGGGTTCTTCATCTTCCTCTTCTTCAGAGGAGCTGTCAAGAGTCAAATCAATCACCTCCACTTTTTTGCTGTTGCTTCCACTGTTGCCGTTTGTTTGAGAGTTCTGCTCCAACACGGTCGTACGACATCCACCTGATTATACACACACACACACACACACACACACACAGCAGACTGTAAACAAAATTATTTCAGGGTGTATGTGCAAGGCAGGGTGGGGTGACATTTCTCAGGGGAAGGTTAATGTCACATTCATTGTTTGCTACTATCAACTAAATCAAGAAGCACTTTTTTCATGACACGCTGATCAACAGAAAGTTCAAAAGAACAGCATTTCATTTAAGAAAAAAAAATTATTGATTTTTTTTGTAACAATGTAACAGTACTGTCTTTTTGGTATGTTTATTTCACTCTTGTGAAATAAAAGTATTTCTTTCAACTGTTTATTTTTTTATTTTATTTAAAGCTGCAGTATCAATATGTCAGTAAGTGAGTTAACCATGAATCCATTTTCCAAACTGTGTTTTTAGCTTGTTCTTAATTACTATGTTACACCTATAATAAGTGTTTATATTCGGACTATTTTAGATGGGTTTGGGTAGGTATCATAGCCATAAACAGAGAGAAGAAGCTCCGGCTACAATATTCTTCCGCAAAACGCTCACAGTTCTGTTAATTAACCGCTAGAGAACCAAAAGTTACAGACTGCAGTTTTAAAATAAAATGCTGTGTAAATTGCTGTATTAGTGTCTTAGACCAATTCAAACATCCTGCAGCAGTTCCTCAACAATACGAAGAGATGATCAGCAGTAAGTGTGACTGACCATCAATGCCATTGTATGAAGCAGACACCTCCTGCACTTCCTTTTTCGACCTCATGGGGGCCCAGCTGCCATCTTCTTTGAACTGGATTTCATCACAATCTAAACAGCTGTTCAGTATCTCCATAAACAACCTAAGGACGGACAGAAAAACAGACAGGAAAAAGACACAAAGGAGAGATTAGAGAAGAGAGAATGTACATTTAAGGGTCATCCATTCTCAGGAAAACAGCTGGAAAACTTCATGCAAAAAAAAAAATTTATGTGCAAGTTTCTATTGTTACATAAATATTTTGGCCACAATATATAAGTAAGATAATAGAGAGTCATAAGAGTAAATAAAAAAAAATGAGATTTACACATCAGCTAAAAGCTGAATAAATAAGCTTTCCATTTATGTATGGTTTGTTAGAACATGACCATATTTGGAAATCTGGAATCTGAGGGTACAGAATTTAAAAATTTTACATTTGTCCAAATTAAGTTCTTAGCAATGCACATTAGTTAATAGATCAAGTTTTTATATTTCTACAGCAGGAAAAGTACAAAATGCCTCCACAGAACATGATCTTTTCTTAATATCTTAATCATTTTGGCATAAAAAAATAAATATAAATATGCCCATGCAATTATGACTGAATTTGTGCTTCAGGATCACATATACATATATACACATATATATATATATATATATATATACACACACAGTAGTCAACATTTGAAGTGGACATTTCAAATGAACATTAAACCAAAAACATTAATCAGAGCTGTCCTAAAACAAAACCAAATGTGCTCTTGTCTCTTGGCAGCTTTGATTTTTTTCTTGACCCACTTCAAATGTTGACAATTGTATATATAGTTATTTATATAAAAATCACATAGGGGCAGGACTGTAAAAACAACTTTTTGCGCTGTTATTTTCTGTTATTGTTCTGCATACCCGTCAATGATGAGATGTTCATAGGGTGCTTTTTTATCGCATACAGGACACACCCATGTGGGCTTCTTTTCATTCATCTGGATGTAGAGCGTGGCATCAAAACACTGCAGGTGTGAACACGTCAACGCCCGGCACGGAATCATTAGCCGCATCTTTCCCAGCTGCGTAACACAAACAATAGCACAGACAATCATGAAGGAATTAACACACAGACATACCACAGGGAAAAAATCCAGGCAAACACACATACACAAACAGATGTAGGTTTGGAGACAGACCAAAGAATAAAAAGAGAAACATGAATAAAACCTACATAATCATGGCAACATACAACTGACATTAAACAGCCTAATTGTTTTAGACAGATTTATGAGTCATAATATATAAAACGCTCTGAATATGATTTCATTTTGAATTTGAAACAAAAAACATCAATCTTTGCTTTGTGTGATCTATACTTTGAAACAAGAGAACCTTATACAATACTAACATGAAGACCAAAAATTGCTTTAAAAAAAAGGGTTATTGTGTGTGTGCGTGTACATTTGCATGTTTGACCGAGTGATCGGACAAACAATATGCTTACCGGACATAATAATGAAACTCTTAGGCTGGTGGTTGCTATTTCACTGTCAGGGTCTGCCGTTAGTTTTTCCTTTACTGCAGGACATAAACAAAAGCAAACATTAGCAGCTGAAAACACACAGAGATCTTTACAACTGCATTGCTATTAATACATGACTTTGAGTTACTAACACAACTGGAGGAATGAAACAATTTCAAATATATTCAAATAGTAAAAGAAAAGGATTATTGTTGTTGTTATTAGCCCATTATTATGATATTATTTCACAAAATTACGGCTTTTTTTTCAATTTGGAAAAAAAAAGAAGCATCCTTGATGCTGTTATATAAAAAATCTTACAATCCTCAACTTTTGAACAGTAGTGTGTATTTATTAAATGGGTTATCAATGGACAAATATGATATTCAAAGTCATAATCTTCACAATTACACTAAAACACTTGTTTGTATTTCTCAGATCATGTGAATAAATATTAGTGCTTCAGAATGTGTTTGAGCTGCCTCAGGCTGCTGTGCTGTAGCTTGTTTACACAAGGGGCATCAGGGCGTTCTTTCAGAATTAACAAGCCTCTTCAGACAGTTTATAGGTTGCTACATAAAATTCTAAAGTATCATGGAAAGTTTGAAGGGCAGACAAGAACAAAGAGCAATCTATGTAACGAAGAACAGGGATGTTGCATTTCTGCAAAGTCCACGGCAGCCATATTTGCCATGATTCCGGGCAGCTCAAACTAATAAATGGAGGGAATCCTGAAATCTTAAAAACGGCTCGCTGAACTCACAATTACATCACACCAGCAAAATCTGAAATGAACGGCCCCATGAATGTTTATTTTCTGAACTTATTTTTCAGGCTAGACCAGCCAATGTGCATGTGTAGACTGCATGTGTCTTTTGTATTTCTAGTCTTTCATTTCTGTCAGTGATTAGATCAATGCTGA
>JAUMHQ010000059.1:11811129-11824008 GCA_032361165.1 Enteromius paludinosus
ACTGTTTCATTCTAGGGTCAAATTCTAGGGTTGTAAATGGACCTGTAAAACCGTTTCCGGGCATTTTTTCCCCTTACTTAAGCTACATACCTTCTATGTACATATCAGAGAACAATTTAAAATAGTCTCTCAATGCATTCTATGGCACCTTTAAAAGAAAAAAATAAATAAACAAACAGTGTTGTGAAAATGCTATGTGTCTCAGTTTAGAATGATGGATAAATGGACTGCAGTTTAACTTACTGGGAGATTACATGGTTTCCCATTGACTTTAACGCAAAGATTAGGGGGGAAGTGGTCCTCCTGAGGGCAGCTTGTCTCTGATAGACAAAACCTGGTTTAAGCAGAAAACAGTAGTATAGTGCTCTAAAGTTTTAAACAGTATCATATTTATGCAAAACGTTCCGATGTATCAAAATGTAAATAACTTACCGTAACTGTACTTGCACTGTAAAGTCACATTTGGTCCCCGATATGTCCCTATACAGAGAAATTTGAAAACTACTAATTTGAGATAATAAATGAGTCCAACCTGACTGCCTTATAGACATTTGGGGATTTTGCATTGTAACACCAATATATAATTGAAGGAAAGAACGAAAAGACTTACATTGAGCTGCTGACTTGTTGGACCTGCTGTGGTGTCAATGCAAATGCAAAACATGTTTCCTGAAACCTCTGGCTGTTATCTGAAGCTGCAGAGAGAAAACAAATCCAGAGATGAAAAATAACTACACTGAACCAACCTTACATACATTTTCATAGTTCATATTCAATACTTACTGTGAACAAAACCCAACAGAAATGACTTTGTGCTGAGTGGAAATTTCATTTAAGGTTTGTGGTCTCTGAAAAATCTCCGAACAAGTTTAAATATGCCAAGTATTTAGACCAATTCTAATTATTTAGATAAAGTCTTTTTAAGGTTTTGTTCTCAATAGCAAAGCTAGATTCTTATCCTTATAATTCCACCCATATGTGAGGGGGCTACAATCAAACCTGGAAGAGTAATGTTAGAGTCTTCTCCCCCAACTCTGATCCACGTCCAGCTTAAATAACATCAATATTCCTTCAAAACAAACTTTTCTGGGAATGCTCATATCATTCTCACTCAGTTCATTTGCATTGTCATCGAAGGGAGAGTCTCAAGCTGTTTTTTCCAAAGGCTCAAGGACAAGATAAACAATGTGTCAGAAACCATTATGGTAACAGGCGGCACTCTGAAACGGTTGCTATGACAGAGTGCATGTTTGAAAACTAAATACAGATTATGTGAGGATTGAAAACATTTGTTGTTGCGCTACCAGATTTACCCTGCAATAACTCATGCCAGTTTTTAGGGACTGTGCTGTTAATTACACACAGTAATAATAAGAATGCTATAAAAACAGACTGCAATTCACAGATCTGCAACTTTTTGATAAAGGTCAAATCTTCAAGTCCATTTAGAGATAGATGTGCTACACTGCTGCCAATACATCCACAGACATGCTGCTGTGAGGATCTAAGACACACTGCTGCTGCACATTAGGGTTGGGCCGATAGACGATGCCATCGTTCATCGCCGATGGCCGATAGACATCACGATGCTGAGCCGGCATCGCGATCCTCTGCCCCGCCGCAGCAGCAGCAGCAACCAGCTCGCGAAAAACACACTTAACCTATGGCTGCAAATCTATACTATTAATAAGCGAGCGCGGTAAATCATTTCCGCGAGAAGATGTACATGCGAAGAAACAGGGCCCGCGAGCTTATTTCAAACCCTCGCAACTCAAGCACTTCTTGGCCACTTCACACCTTCTCGCATTTGCTTGCACAAACACTGTTGTTTTTGTCAGTCGTGGGGCGGGGCTTGCTGTTTTAATTACAACTAAATTACCCCGTAGAAGATCTATGGAGCTGGGGCAGGAGGAGGACAAATATTTGAATGTTGAGCAGCAAGCTCATTGGCCGCTGTCTGAAAAAATGAGCAGTTGTAGGACTACTTGTATTTTCAGTGTGATTCATTGGCCAAAATTGATCAAGCATAAGTTAAAGATGAATTTGACTGATAACATTTTCGTTTTTCCAAACATTCTACAGATTTGCGATAACACAGTTATTTCCTTTGGCCACAATAATTGGAAATCTGTCATGCAGGCAGGCCTATTTTAATAAACCAGCTGAGGTTTCTGAGAGAACTGGTAAACGCTAGAAACATTAGAAAATCTGTGCATGTGACAATTAATGTGTCGTTCAGTAACTGCGGGGGTTTTGCACTCTTACACACAAACAAAGATAAAGAACTAATGCAAGTGCTCTCATCCAGCGAAATCTTCCCTAAAATAACATTCACTGCTACCCACCGACACAAACTCAGTAGAGCCAAACATCGTCACACCAGTAATTTAAATGTCTCTAAGCGCAGAGGTTCTGTTTTTCATATCATGTAAAACTAACACAAGTCATACGCTCACAGCTCATTTCCCTCTTGATATCACTTGCTCAGCTGGAGTAATCATGCCTAGTGACACAACAGATATGTAATACACTTAAAAATATCAAAACAAAAATAAATAGACAAATAGATGCAATAAGCTTAACTGATTTTATACAGTGGTTCCACTCCTCTAATTTGATTGGCAAATTGACTGGGATTCACACTCAGTACGCCTGTAGTGCAACAGCGCTGTATGTTGGCATGCTGCCCACGAGGCTATCAGCACCAACAAGTTTCTTTTTATGTTGGTAAGGCAAGGAAATGATGGTGAACCACACCAATAGATGGCAGTGCAGCATCTAACCATTAAAGTAAGAATAGTGATAGCTTACACGCCAGCTAATGAATAACTAAATGTACCTTTATACACCACACAGCACTCTTCTTTGCATAATATCTTCCTATCAGAAAGCTTGATTAATGAGACATATGACTTGCGGGTGGTTTCCTGTTGTTATTTTCCCAAAGATCATCATGTAAACAAGCATCTTTGCAAATTACACAGCTTCTTTGTAAAGCTGTTTTCAGGTTGTTACAGTTTTACTTTCTCGACACTTGCTGCACGCTCTCCCTCTCCCGGCTGCTTTTATTCTCGAATTTGTTGCCTTCGTTTGTCTTTTCCCTTCTCATACACGTACAATACATCATCCTGTTGACAGGTCTATTGACTTTGCTCTATTTCATCAGCATACACCAAAAAGAGAGAGCATTCACTGAATATGAGCGTATGAGGCATCGTTACGGAGCTAATTACTTTCCATTTAACTATGAATATTGACCAGGGCTGTGCTGATGTAAGGCCAAACAGGTGCCACTATACACCCACCTACCCATTTTCACAGCCCATACCTTCCTATGGCCCTTTCTTTCCTGCTTTGCTCATATTCAATCTGTCTCTTGTTCTCTCCTGCACCTTCATCAAATTTCTCGCTTTCCTTAACATGAAACAGCAGGGGTGCAATTAAACCTGGAAAATCGACTCGACGACACATAATTAGCCTGATCTCTATTCTCACAATCAACACTGGGGAGGTAAAAGATGAGAGAGCTTGAGAAAGATGGCTAGGGGAGAGACAGAGAAAATAATGGTGTTGAGATGGAGGGAAACAAAGGGAGATTGACAGGGAGAGGCGGACAGGGGCATATGAGAGAGAGAGAGAGAGAGAGAGATTGAGAGAGAAAGAGAGAGCACAAGCACAAGTTCCCTCCCCCATGTCTAATCTAAAAATAGCACAGCAGTCTTTATCATTTGAATTGCTTCAACAGTTGGATGCAAAGTGGACGTGAAGGCCTGTGTGTTACAGTTTGCTTCTGACAAACCTTCCCGTTTATCTGCACACGCCTAATTAACACAGACATAAATCCTGCTCTGTAGCCATGTGGGAGGGCAACAGTATCTAAGTGTGTACCTTTCTTAGCATCCGATTATAACGTGAAGCCAAACCAAAAACCCAAAGATATTCACAAGTATGCTTATTCGATCAAATAAGTAATTTGTTGCTGAATTTAGATTGGAATAGGTCAAATATGCATTCGATTCTTCACTTTTACATGAGGGTGTCTTGTGGATTAGACTCTTTATTGTGTTGACTGCACGGCTGGCTGTGTGTTGTGTGATTGATAGCAACGTCTCTGTGTTTTCATTCTTCAGAGAGGCTGGCTGAGTCATGATTCTGGATACTGAGTTAAGTAATAGTTAGACTGACACTCACTGCGGCTGCACAACTTTGCGTTGAAATGGTCCGAAATCAAACCAACAAACCAAAATCTTATATTAGGACATGAATAATAATCCAGTTTAGGAATGCACTGATATAGATATTACAGTGGGATGGTAATAGAATGGAAGTAATAGAAAGGCACTTCATTTAATTTGCTTTATTTTAATTGAGAGAACGCTCTGTTAAGTACAGCGTTTTTCCATCACCACTGTTATGATAGGTAAGTTAAAGCTGATCGGAAAATCTGTTTTTTTGGAAGAAATTAATACTTACATTTATTGCATTAAAATTCAAAAGTGTCAGGTATGACATTTATCATTTTTTCAACAATAATATGATAATAATAATAAATGTTTCATCACATTCAACCAGCATATTAGAATGGTTTCTGTAGAATGATGTGACACTAGAGACTGAAGTAATGGAAAGGGAGAACAAGCATCCCAGCACTGATTGCAAGAGCAATTAATATTACATGTATGTGTTTATTTTTGCAATGCTGCAATCACTCATCAGCACATCAAACTGCATATTACTATTAGTATCTGTTTTATTTAGTCACGAGCTTTATGGGAAGGCAAACACTTTGAAAACCATGCAAACCAACATGCACAGGATCCACATGACTGAAAGTGGATCTGTTTACACGCTGGACCCACTAATAGCGCGCCTGAGATCAATTTAGGTATTCGCGTAAACATAGTCAGTGATGTTTGAAGTGAACATAAACAGACAGGACCACTAAAAATAAAAATCAGACCACTACAACCTATCAAAGCCGAAATATATCTGTCCATAGAGAAAATAGCATGATTAAAGACAATACTGGAAGTAACACTCATAGACTGAGCATTTTAGAAGACACAAACTGGCGACAAGACACAAAATTGTGAGGGTATGATTGAACAAACTGCGCTGTAGCTTTAGCGTGCCCACACACACACACAGCCCCATACTAAGCCTCTGTAGATCATTCATCTTAATGAAAACACTGCTAGGATACTCTAAACCCGACATACACGCCAATAAAAATTCCTCTCAGTCTTTCTGCAGAACACTAAGACCCAAAGAGAAACACAAAGAAATGGAGAGACAAAGAGAGAAACAGAAAGGGAGACTGTGCACAGCTGTAACTAATACTGAATTATCTGTTACATTCTGTTTAAATGAGATCTTAGCTTCGGCAATGTTGTATTGTTTATTGTAATTAAAGCCAATTTCAATATGAACTAAACTGAGAGACAAAGAGTTTTCTAGTGTTGAGCTGATGGGCCTCCACGCACTAAATCTGTTTAACTAACTTCATTTACAAAACTGTTCTGACATTGCTGAAATTGCCTATGTATTGTTTGGTTCATAACTGAAGGATGCTCAGCGCGTTGCTCTCAATGTGTGGGAGTACATTCATGCTGCGAGCAGCAGCGAGACACATTCCTGCTAATTATTAAAAGACACTGACATCCTTTTTATGACAAAAATACACCTAAAAAGTGTCCAAGTTCTTTCAATGCTCCTATATGTCAGCATGCCAGAGAATGATTGAGATAATGACTGATGTATGCATAGTGCATGGATCGCTCCGATGAGAGCAGGATAATGTGATTATGACGAATAAATAAATACTCGCTTCCTGTGGCGTATGAGGCAGGGGGCCAATGCTATGCTGATGGAGATAAATATGTTGTTCAAGCACAATGAGAAGCACACACATGATCACATGAAAGAACAAATAATAAAGGAAAATGAGCTCTAAAAGGATGTGAAAGTTTCCGTTCACGTGAAACTTCTATGATAATGAGAACAGGTGGAGCTCGAGATAGAAAGCTAACACTTTAGTATGTGAACATACATATGCCAATAACGTTTAGTAGAACACACTACTCATTTTTAAATTCACCATAAGCATAATAATGTCACATCAGCTTCATACCTACACTGCTGTTCAAACATTTTGACATCATTTTTATTCAGCAAGGACACATTAATGAATGCTGTTCTTTAAAACTTTGTATGCAATGTTTCTGGATAATTATAATACATTCGAGAATTATCATCAAAATTCCATATTCCAAACATCCATTTATTATATATAAACATCCAAAAGACACTGTTAAGTGTTTCTTTTATAACACTTTATCTGTTTAAATTGCCATTACTATACATATTTTTAAAGGAGTTGTTTCTCCTACTGTAGAATGTGTTCCACTTAACACATAGACTCTTCCAGTCATGCCCGGTAAAGGGAAATTGACTAAATATCGTTGATCGTTTGTAGTCGAAAGTAAAGTTTAGTAATCTAAATTGAAGGAGTTTTTATAGATTGTGCGTGGATCACACCGTAAGTAATCATATCATTACTGAGCATTCTGGAGGAATTTGTTCCTATAGGCTATAATTTGCTTTATAATATACAACATTTTATTCCCCCATGACAAAATTCCCTCTGTAAAAACTTCTGACTCTAATTTGTCAAAAAAGAAAGAAAAAAAAAGAGAAAAATAATTAATTATTTTGAAACTGATTTCATCCAGTGTTTTTTTTTTTTTCTAAAAATGTATGCAAATTAGCACATATTACATTAAATGCATCATTTGCATATTTAAACATAATATTTAAAAAAACTTGTAACACAAAAATGTTTGCAATTATCAATGCAATGAATCAACTAAGGTTCGTTTACAACTATTAGTTAGCCACAATTTTTACCTATTCACCGACCTAAATTCTACCATTAATTCAAAGCAAAGGGAAATAAACGAATCAAAACACAGGCATGCAAAACAGACAAATCATCATACAAACACTTAGCCTGAAACTAAATTAGCTATACTAAATAAACCTACACAACTAAAGAGCACACAGCTGCTAAAATGGTCTTGAGCACTTACAATGAATGATATTGAATGGCATTGGGATATAATCTATGATTCAATAAAGCTCAATAAAAATAGAAATATGCACAAACTGATCAAACACATCATTGTTTTACCCAGACTGAAGGTATAGTCTTATTTGGTTAATATTAATGACTAACCACATATCTAACATGTCTGCTTATCTATTCAAAACTGCTAAATATACACTTTACTTTATTACACATCAAGTCTAGTATATTGCTCTCTTTAAAAGGCCATACCGTCACGCTAGTACTGCTGGGATTGTGTTGTCTGTACTGCATATCACCTTTCACGTACACAATTCAAAACCTACAGTATACAACTGTGAAACAAACTGTGAAAAGTTTCAGTTGATGTGTGATCCAAGGAGCCATTTACACCGCTGAGAACATGACTCTGAACTCTGAAAGAAATGTAAAAGGATTACTCTAATTCAAAATCAAATGCCAAAATCATTATGGCCTTTTAAAAAACAGAAAGAGAAAGAAAGCAAAGATATATTGACAATAATGTTGTATTGTGCATGAGCAGTTTAATTATAATCTGAAGCATTAAATTGAAAAGTTGTACCACCTTGAGTATAGTTACTTTGCTTGTGTTGAAATACACACAACCAAAAACACACTGCATACGGTCTTCAATATTAAAAACATTTTGCTCTGACTTCAGATGTTTCATCACAACACACTCTGAATAGTCTTATCTATCAGCAGGCTGATATTTTATACATGAGCTGTCTGGTGGATGCATTGTTAGGATGGAAGATTCATAGGTTTGTGCATTTATGAGTGAAGTAGATGAGTTTATAAACTAGCTGTAAAAATCATTTTGCAGTGAGTGCTCTAGAACATTCTGGAACTCATCTAAGTATGCTGTTGTCCAGAACTCATTCCTGAGGAACAAAAGGAACAGTCGAAAAATCGCTGAAGTAAGAAACACTAGTGATTCAGCTAAAGAAAAGCTTAATGACGGTCACATGTCTTCTCACAACTTTCACCTTCACGAAAATCTGATCACTGGAGACAGCTCTGAAACCAGAGGTTTTTATTCTTTAACACCACTTTTCAGAAGAGTGGCAAAACATTCTTGAAACAAAGCTACCAAAGCAAAACATACGTTGTGGTGCAGTCGCAACTGTCTGTTCGTGATGCTGCAAGAAAACCCTTTTTGCATATTTTATATAATTTCATGAGTACAGTTGTGAAAAGATGAATCTCAAAATCATGTGTATGGTTGGAAAGGGTTCAAACATGTAAAATATGCTGAAAAACCAAAGAAAAGAGCTGTGGATCAACCAGGTAACAATACCGTATTAAGGGGTTACTCCACCGCAACACTGAAATTTGGTCATTAATTACCACCATGTCGTTCCAAACCAGTGAAAGTTTTGTTCGTCTTCAGAACACAATTTAAGATATTTTGGATGAAAACCGGGAGGCTTGTGACTGTCCCATTGACTGCCAAACAGTTGCCATGGTCAAGGTGCAGAAAAGTATGAAAGATGTCAGAATTCTCCATCTGCCATCAGTGGTTCAACTGTAACATTATGAAGCTACGAGAATACGAGAAATAACATCTCTATTTAAAGATTGGGCACCATAACATCACGGTAGAACCATTTTCTCCAAAATAGCGCTACCACTATGGTGGACCGTGCCGAATCTTTGAATAATGTCATTAATTTTGTTTTCTTTCCGTACAAAAAGTATTCTCGTAGCTTCATAATAAAGTCGTAAAGTCTCCCAGGTTTTAATCCTTAATATCTTAAATTGTGTTTTATGGGTTTGGAACTAGTGTTGGGTCGATAGACGATGCCATCGTCCATCGCCAATGGCCGATAGACATCACGATGCCGAGCCAGCATCGCGATCCTCCGCCCAGTCGCTGCAGCAGCAACCAGCTCCTGAAACACACTCTTAATCTATGGTGGGATTGGCGGCAAATCTATGCCATCAATAAGCGAGCGCACCACTGATGCTGGCATTCTGGCATAATTTCCGCGAGAGGAAAACAGATGTACATGCAAAGAAACGGGGCCCACGAGCTCATTTCAAATCCTCGCGCAATTCAAGCACTCGCACGCGATCATCCCTGTGCTCGATCTTCTCTCACCTGCTCACGCAAACACGGTTTTTGTCATTTTTGTCAGTCGTGGGGCGGGGCTTGGTGTTTTAGTTACAACTAAACAAACCAACAACCGCCGCCTACGTCGACGATGCCATCGTCCATCGCAATGTTTCACATTAGAGATCGTACAATGCCAAATTGGTCGACATCGCCCAACCCTATTTGGAACAACATAGGGTAAGGGATTAGTGAGAAAAATGTGTTCATTTTGGGGTGGAGCAACCATTTAAGAATCAAATGTACGTAAACTTTTGAATGGGGTCATTTTAATACATTCAACTATTATTTTATGTTGTGGAATATCTAAAGCCTTCTTGAAATACATGTCAGTACTAAAAAATAAATAAATAAATAAATACATAAAATAAAATAAAAAAAATCACATGCATTTTGCAGGATCCTGCTTATTTTGGTAAAATAAATAACATTTGGCTGATACTGCAAAGGGTATGTAAAATTCTGACCACAACTGTTAATAGACAGAAATTCCCAAGTAAATTTTTGGGCTGTTAGGACCACTGCAATGTGTGCTCTAGAAAATTCTGTGCAAGTATTGTAACGATGTCTGGTGCCATAATGTGTGTACTCATGATTTCAACACTGTATGCAAAAGAGAATGAGAGAGACAGTTTAGGAAAAGAGAGAGAGACTGTGGTTGGTTGTGGGGATTGGCAGTGTATTTGAACAATACTCCTCAGGCAAACGAACATGCTGATGCCAAACCAGCCAACACCATTAAAATGCTAATGTAGGGAAAAACGGGTCCGCGCATCTCCACGGCTGCCGTACATCACACAGATCTACAGATATATGCTGTAAATGCTGTACACATCACTAAAATCCTGCACTAACAACACAATCACTCCTTAAAATCTCAGAAACTCACCAAGACTTGTGGGCTTAATGAGTTCGTCCAGTAAGTCGTAGAAGGGCAGCCGTTGCAGTTTGACATCAGGGTGTACGGGGTGCAGGTTCGTGGGGAGGTGGGGCAGGCCCAGCTCGTGTTTGGGCCCAAGGAGGGAGATGGGGAGCAGAGGGGACGGGGGTGCTCCGTGCCCATCAAATCCCAACTGTGTGAGGCCGGGAGGCAAGGAGGCAGCGGCGGGGTGGACTCCAGGCAGGGCCAGTTCTGCAGGGGACACCAGCTTGGTGGGGAAGCGTCGTCTGTAGAGCTCCTTGATCTTCATCTGGACGGCAGGGCTGCAGCCAGCTTTAAGGAGGTGTAAGGCTTTAGTCAGGAGCTCGTGCTTTCGTCCATGTTTGTTTCTGCCTGCGTAGCCCAGAAGAACCTGCAGCTCTGACACCCGCAGGCTCATCACCATTTGCTACAGGAGAAGGAAAGAACGAGAGCGGCAGAAATTAACAGGCACATTCTGAGCCAACTCGATGACAACATCACACTTTCTGCGCCAAACGCACTTCATTTGCATAGGCCAAACTGTTTACTGGGCAAACACACATACACTCGCAGCTCAGATGCTGAAACACACATCTGAAGGCACACACTCAAATACAAACACATCTCTCACACACGCGCTTTCCCTCAGGCTAGGATAGTTCAGTAATGGTCTAAGCTATGAAATATGCAGGAGCAGCCCCAAACACACACAAACACAACGGAAGTGTCACATTCCACAGGCTTGAAAACGAGATGGAAAAACCAAACAGAAGAGGGCAAACAATGCAGAGCAAAGACGGTAATGCACACAAAAAACCATCTTAATAATAAACCATTCTTCTCCAGAATGGCAAACTAACACATGCTGTCCAGTTTGAGTGATGTGTGCTTCCTGGTGAGATTAAAGACACTGTACACCAAAAAATGAACAATCCAGTCATTTTTCAGTACATGCTTTTCTGCGACCTTGCATCCTTGTGTTTTTGTAATATGTTAACCTCAACCGTTGAAGTTCAATTCCAATACTCAAGAATGCAAATACAGAGGACATCCATGAAAGTTCCCAGAAGTGGTCTTGTTATCAAGGATGAAGCAAATGCAGACTTGATAAAAGCAAACTGCTAAAACTCCAAGTAAATGTGGAAACAGTGTATGGAAGCTTAAAGGAATAGTTCAGTTGTTAGCCCCTGTTTGATTCCCAGCATTCTTCAAAATATATTTTTCGTGTTTCTCAGAAAAAGAAAAAAATGCTTCTACACGTTTAGAACAAAATGAGGGTGGGAAAAAAAACAACTACTTGTGAAAGTAAATATATAGTTTTGCTTGCAATAATTTCAATAGTGATAAATACCTTAAAAAAGCCTGCAGCACTTTTCAGTGGCATTAAATATAGAATCATACCATTGACAGAGCATAATTTACAAATACTTGCATTAAAATAAAAAGATAGAAAATAATATAAATTATTAAGTAAATTATTTTTTTTATTAGTTATGATGACATCTGTGATGTTAGTTATATAATTGTGCAATGGGTGGTGCCGTGTTGCCATTTAAAATGTCCTGGGATGGCCAGTTGAATAATAAGACATCTCTATTCTCACAAAGAATAGTTTGTGTCCTTGTGTCATTTGGAGTGTGTTCTTTAAGGGTAGCCATGAGAATTCAACCCCATTCTCTGCATTCTTAGAATTAAAAAACATCCTCACATCATCACTTACTCATCGCCTTGTAATTCCAAGCCTGTAAAGAAGTGAAAAATGTGTTTATACAATGTAAGTCAATGAGGTCCAGTGACTCCATTGGCTTTCACTATTTGTAGGTACCAAAACAGTTCAAATACGTGACCCTGGACAACAAAAGCAGTCATAAGTGTTCATTTTAAGAAGTTGAGATTTATACATGACCTGAAAGCTAAATAAATAAATAAGCTTCCCATTGATGTATGATCTGGATCGATAGGGCAACATTTGACCGAGATACAACTATATGAAAATCTGGAATCTGAGGGGACAGAAAAATCGAAATGCTGAGAAAATCACCTTTAAAGTTGTTCAAATGAAGATCTTAGCAATGCATATTACTAATCAAAAATTAAGTTTTAATATATTTACAGTAAAAAAATATGACTAAATGACTAAATATCTTTATGGAACATAATCTTTACTCACTATCTTAAGGATTTTTGGGGAAAAATATATAATTTTGACCCAAACAATGTATTTTTGGTTATTGCTACAAATATACCCCAGCGACTTAAGGCTTGTTTTGTGCTCCAGGGTCACATATGTCTCAAAATAACATGTTTTAAACAGAAGATGGAACACAGGTTTGGAATGCCATGAGGGATGAAAGAATTAGAATTTTGAGTGAAATTATCTGTTTAATCATTTGAATTGGAACCTGCTATATTCATAAGTAAGGTAAGGTTTGTTTGAACTCTTTCCAGTGTAAATAAATATAGACTATACTAGCATCTCTTTTGGACAAGAAATCAGTTTAAAATTAACTGATTAACAACTCAATCCCTCTGCTGCAAACAAGAACAAATCAAAGCAGATGCTCTTACAACCAGGAGCCTGACAGACATTCCTGAATAAAACACATGATGCATTTCTGCTTCAAAATGAGGAGAGGAGAGCATAGAGGTTGGTTCAGAAAGAAAAAGACAATGGGCATGGGGGAGAGAGAGAGAGAGAGAGAGAGAGAGAGAGAGAGAGAGAGAGAGAGAGAGAGAGAGAGAGAGAGAGAGAGAGAG
>JAUMHQ010000059.1:11835784-11849777 GCA_032361165.1 Enteromius paludinosus
TTGTAACATTGATTTTTTATCGTCCCCCCCCCCCCCCCCATACAATAAGCAAATATTGACTAATGCAGTTTTCATTTTCACATAAATTTTAAACTTACACTTTAACGTAGAGCGATGTGACGTTTTACAATGCTGTGCTATTGTTGTTATTATTTCTTTTTAACATTTTTAAGAAACGCTTTTCGTCCTTCTGTGGACAGAAGGGTTTCCACTGGCAGGGAAGCATACGACTGGCGAACTTAAACGTTCCGTCCGTGTCTAAGTGAAAACATTTGGCTTAAGTTTGGAGATCAGCTGCAATAATCAGTTCAGTTTTTATCTGCTAAAATCTGAGTGACGGTGCTCGTTCACTTCCTCTCACTTGATTGACAGTTCGTCAACAGCGCTCGCGCCCTGCACGCGAAGCGATGGAGCTTTCTAGCAAATCCACAAGTACAGGTGACTACATCACACACAAACCATCAAAATACACACATGCGGTAAACTAACAGCATCATTTAAAACAGCCCGAGTCTGACAGGGATTTTCAGCAGACACTCTTAACGTGAGTTTTTAGGGAGAAAGAGTTAAAGTTAGTAATTCCCCTGAGGAGAGCGGTGGTCAGACAGCTCCCTCTACATCAACAATAACACGCCGAAAGCTTTCTACAACACCTCCGCTGCGAAACCATCTCTCGTGCAACTTTAGCCACGGAAAGAGATGTCAAATGCAATATAACGGCCTCTTGATACAGCAGGTAAGTAGTACGCGTACTTCTAACGGTACAATAAGATCTCCCTGCACACTATCCGACTGGAAATTGAGCGCAGCGTTTTACCTTTAGTTCCGCACTCTCCGCCATCTTGTGACTGCTAGCGCAGGCGTGACGCTAACGGGTCACGTGGTGTGCACGCGCAGCTCGTTGCCGGCGTAACCGTTCACACGTTTTTCAAACAGTAGTGTCCAAAAATCCCGCTTTACGTTTTTGAGAGGAAAGCCTGTATGTTTTGGAAAAGTTAACACGGCTACTACCCCAAAAACAGGATAGGAAGGCTAAGCCTATTTTAGGGTTTTAGCGCGACAGAGCATACTTTTAAAAGATTTTTTAATCTTCCAAAATCATACATTTTAGTATGCAAATAAAAAAAGCATTCAAATATATTAAATTATTGTTGTTTTGGGTCTTTGTGTTGTTGCTTTGTAGGCACTCAATAATAAATAATAAAGCAGCTGCATTCTATCCACGTCTTTCCAACGCCAACAAAAGAAACAAAACTGCTGTAAGTATCCAAAGAAGACTAGAAAGTAGATGGATTTTATTTTAAATACGAAGACATGCAGGTAAAACATTTTCCATATGTATATCTTGCGGCTAAAAAAACATTGAGAAGATCGTTTTTAATGTTACTGAATTTGCAGAATTGTAATGACCCCCACCCAAAAAAAATAAATCCAGAGCATGCACACGTTAGGTTTCCAGGAAAAAAAAATGAATGAATGGATTAGAAATGTAATCGTGTAAGTAGTTTTAACTAAATAACATGTGTAGCAAAAAAAAAACAACCAAAAAAAAAAAAAAAAAAAAAAAATATATATATATATATATATATATCTTTTTCATCGACCACACGTTGTTTTACGTAACGTTAGGCCTATTCACAATTATTAATGGAAACACGTGCACGATTCAATTATCACTAATTAGCTACAAAATATTTTTGTACTGTATTTTGCATTTTTCATGTCCCCTGCCAGGTCTTGAGTGGGTGTACATGCCAGATATTGTTTAAATAAATGTGTAATCAAAAAAACTCTCCGCAATTACAGAATATAGCATCGCTGAATAAGCACATCGGCAATGTGCAATGTCTGCTGTTATCACTAGATGGCAGTGTTGTATTTCATAACAGTAATAGATGCTGAGACTCATTTCTGGGATTGTGCGTTAATAATGGCTCAAAATAAAAAAAGGTTACTGAACAAGTTTGCTGTGTTAGCAGAAATAAAGGCAAAGGGATGAGTACATTTTAATGAGGAAATATTTGTTGACATTGCTGTTTAATTTTGGATATATATTTAGGCTATTTGTCAGCCTACAGTAAAATAACGATCAGGTTGTTATTATTATTATTATTATTACGCAAATAATTTTCCATGCATGGATTTCAGGTAAGATGAATACAGCTTCTGGATTTGTGTCTTAAAACAGACAATTAATCTGCGCAAATTAAAAAGTAACGAAAGTGTGTTCGAAACATTGTGTGACGGAGGTACTTTGAATTTATGAGTCAATACTTGTGGCTTTAATTGAACTTTTATTGAAGAATGAAACAGGAGATTATATTATTTTTGAGGAAAAAAGAGAAAAAGAGAGAAAGAAACACCTCAGAGGTCTTGACATTTAGTTCGAGCACTTTCATGTGGAAAAACAACCTTTTTTGTGGTATTCTCAACTGTTTATTTGGAAAATATGGGATAAGTGCTTGTTCAAACTTATGTTTGTTGTACATTAATATGAAGTACAGCTGATTTTCAATCATTTTTGGGTTGCTTAATTTTGGATAGATAGGTCG
Organism: Enteromius paludinosus; assembly: GCA_032361165.1. Taxonomy (NCBI): domain Eukaryota; kingdom Metazoa; phylum Chordata; class Actinopteri; order Cypriniformes; family Cyprinidae; genus Enteromius; species Enteromius paludinosus. Next base: position 11,838,337 of record JAUMHQ010000059.1, read on the forward strand.
GAGATGTTCATTTAAAGTGCTTAAAATTGATGATACACAATCAATTTAGGATAGCACATCAGTGGATTCATTTAGACAAAAACAAATACATGTAAAAACACATAAATAATAATAATCGACAATTCCAGTTTATGAAATTTCACATTATACAGTTCATTGCACATTGCCACATATTTTGTATTTGTCTTGTTTTTTAAAAAATCAGCGTATTTACACAAGTAACAGCATAATTGTTTGAATGTTTCTCGTCATCCTCTGGCTTGTTTTACCGTTCTCATAAAGTAATCCTAGACACTTTCATCCGCAGTGGAATGTTCAAATGCCAGTGAATAGCCTACTTGGGATGGATAGTGATTCAGCAGTCCTCAGGCCTCAGTGTTCGGTGTGCATAACTTGAACCTCTCAAACAGACTGTACGTGGAGAATTCCTTTTAGGGGAGGTTTACAGATGTCACTGGGATCCTGGGATGCAGCTTTAAGTTAAGGTGGTAAGAGGGGTGGCTTGAATGTGCAGGTCCCTGTGCAGTGGCGTGGTGTGAGCATTTTGCAGGAGAAATGGTGAAGAGCGTCGTGAGCTTCTAGGGAAAAGGACGATTTAGTTCCACGAACCAGAGCACAATAAATGTCCAACGAATGAAGATTAGATCAAACTCCTCTCTGTTCATCACATTTGGTGACGGTTTAATGCTTTTTAAGTCAATTCACTTGCTGAGAAAAGTAGCACTTGCATATTTTTATTGCATTAAAAAAGTTTATAGTGCATGTCTCTAAATTACCTTTAAGCTTCTGCTGAATTGCATAACGAGCCTTTCTCTCCTGATCCAACTCGTTGCACAATGTGTCTAAATAAAATAAAAAGGACAAATTCATAAATCATTTGGGGGTGGGTCACAAACATGAACTGTTTTAGATTCCCTGTGTGACCTAATATTTCCTTGAACTATCTGAAAATATGCAAGTGTTACTTTCTCTGGTCACTAGTGCGAAATATGTATTACCTCGTACAATCTGCAGCTGCTGGACCATCTCCTCTCGATAAGACAGTTCCCTCTTCATTTGATCCTGAAAATTATCTGTTAGAGTCAACACGTATTATATTAACTTAAGTGATAAACTGAAGAAATGATATAGCAAATGAAAGCATGGTGTGAAAATACCTATAGCTCTTAATTACCTTTCAAACTTTGAAATTCCCGTTCCAGTTTTTTCCTTAGCTCCACTTGCTCCAAGAGCTGCTTTTGGAGCTCCTCTGTGGAAAGCGACAGAAATCACATCATTTATCATATCACTGTGACTGTTAATCACCACACATATCCCAATAGCTTTTGAGTAAGCTACAGTCTTTTAGAGAAAATTATCCCAAGTAAATCAGATTTTTTTTTTTTTTAATTCATGTATTTTCACTCTCTGTTTGGTTTTCTTGTCTAATAGCGCTATTTAGGTTACTAAGGCTAAACACACGGTCCCCGTGTTCTCAAGCATGACATTGCAAAATAATTAGGACAGTTGCCTGAGGGGTGTGTGGAAAACGAGCCTGGCAATGTGGATCGTCTGCAGTTCAAGGACAATTCTCTCTTATACACAATTGTGTAGCGATCACACGCATTTTAAAACGCATAATGCGTGTAAAGTGGAGAAACACTGCACACAAAGGTCTATTTGCCTTAAAACACAGACATCGCCGTGTCTGTTTTAAACCATTCTAAAAGCCAATTGGCTGCCTCTATTTGTCACCTTATCTTGTGTAGCTATAACCTGTCATTTCTACTAATTAACAATCGAACAACACTGCTCAAAATTGGTAATAAAATATCGAAATATTTACCTTTCGCCATATTCTCGATGTCTTTCTCGAAATTAAATCTGTTCTCTGTATTTCTCAATGTTGCGTCGCCTGCCACAAAACATGAAAGAAATTTCTTATCACACACTTCGTTTAACAGTTATTGTGTAAATATGCAGTGTACAAATATACAATACAACAGGACGATATTTTTGTTGTTTACTCACGTGGGTTCTCTTTGCTAACACTAATATGATCCGGGGAGGATTTTTGTGATTCGCATTCGTCGTCAGTAGCGCTGTTGTTTGAAATGTGTGAATCTAAAAGAAATAGTCTTGTTAGCAGGTCACGGGTATTTACAGTGAATAATGATCATTTCTTTTAAAATCAACGAAATCAAAGTTAATATGTAGAGTATGTGCTATATAATATATCATCTCAATAGCAAAAAAATGTCCTAGTTTACCAAATCCCCGTTACCTTACCGTTTGTTTCAGGTGCGCAGCGAGGATGTTTGGAGGCCGAACAGTGCAGTGTGTTCTGAAGAGGTGCTCCCTCCTTTTCATGCGAGTACACCTGCAAGAAAATTACCAAGCATTTAAAAAAAAAAGGAAATACAACCCCAATTACGCATAATTGTCTTACGCAACCATGCGTCAGACAACAGACTGCGTTTATACTCTTCTAATGATCTACGGATATTTGGCAACATCAAGCTAAATTACTCGTATTACAAGGTAAATTCGGTCAGATGGACTGACAAAGAGAATAATTTGCGCAGTATCCACAGGGGAGCCCTTACACCAACGCACCAATAGCCCTCGGGCGAACACAGAAATGACCATTCATTCTAAACATTTCATTTACTATAATTACGCGCCGCTGGGCTCTTTTATTTAGATCGTTCTACATTAATAAATAGATTATAAACGATTTGTATCCATAACAACATAAATTGCGAATTGTTCACAAATAGGAAACAGTGAATGTAGAGTCCATAGGCTCAATTATGCGTCATTACTTGCTATTAGAGCTGAAAGACTGCTGGATCAGACAAGTGCTATTCGGAACAATGACTGTTTTAATTCAGTCTGCCATTTTGTTGATTCAAAATAATTTGTCACTCAGAGGGAGATATTTTTTTGATGTTTTAATACTGGATATAGATTTAATAGGTTTCAGTGCCGCTTAATATGACAGTTCATGTTACTCACCTCGTAAGAAATGGCATCACTTTTCTTTGACACCTGCTTGTGATCAGGAGAGCCCCCGTCACTAAAAGTGGCTATCTGGTCATCATCTGGCTGGGGAGTTTGACTGTTTTCCCTCACGGGGCTTTGTCGGTCATCCACGGAAAGTTGTATAGACTCCTCGTCCTCCGGAATTCTGTGGGTCTCCACGTCGACATCCGGTTCTTCCCCGCTGTCCACACACGGAGAGGCCGATCTGTAGCTGGAGCTCTCGCTCACAAAGTCTGGCGACACATGTCCAGGATGAGCTCCGCTGTACGCGTCCCTGTTCCCGTAGAGCTTAGCTATGCTCTCTGCGTCTTTTACGACAGGTCTGAACGCAGAAATATAACTCTGCTTTCTGGGGGTACTGGGTTGACCCTCACTTGACCTGGCCTCGTCCCCAGATTTGTCCTCGTCGTTCCTGAGGGACTGCGAACTGGAGCAGCGCTCGCTGTCGAACAGACTGTCTCTAGGTGTGTTTCCTCCCCGCTCACTTTCTGACATGTCTGTTTCGGTTTGCCGGCCACCCAGGAGCTCCGTGTGTGATTTGGGTTGTGCTGGTTGATAGGATGAGAGCGGCAGGCTGCCCGCGGTAGGCCAGAACATGGGGAACGATGGATAGATAGCGTCCTTCGCACCGGGCCAAAACACACCGGGTACATTGGTCTTATTCTGCTCACCAACTCCATCATCCTTCTTTTGACACAGTCCAAAGGCTGGGAAACTGTACGGATGCGGGAATATGGGTGGCGGGATCTTCTGAAGCATGCCGAAACTCTTACTAGGCACAGGGATGACCGGGTAGTTACGCACACTGCTGGTTAAGCTGAGGTTCCCACGGTCGTCGTCGCAGCGCAAAGTTTTGTGAGGAATATCAGGGGAAGCGGTCTGCGCGATGTTTCCGGAGGCCTGCGGTTTAAGCGGGGACGACATTTCTGATCCATGACTCCCTGGCATTGCCCGTTTCCGGCTCCCTCCGTTAAACATGGCCTTGACGTCCTCCCACGCGTGGCAAAGGTCATCAGACAAGCTTTTATCGGTGAGCTTTAGATGGCGTCTCCATGAATTAAAATTGGCCGCGTCCGGCTGGGTGTATTTCGACTCTGGTGTGCGATGCGAATGAAATATAAATTTGTTGGGTGAAAAATACATATTGCAATAGGTGCACTTGATGCATTTCGCCCTGGAGCTGTTGTACCTCGCAGGTATGAAGCTTCCTCGGCAGCCCCAGGCGCATTCGTGGGAAACATCGAATGCAAAATTCTCGGGCAATTTGGGAGGGTTGTGAGCCCCGAGGAAGGATTTGCAGAGGCGCTCTGCCTCGCGTTTGGTGATCATGCCGCAGCGGCGCGAGGAGATGGGCATTGCCCCAGCGCGCCTCAGGATCTCCAGCTGCACCGGTGTGCACTGGACACACGTAATTCCCAGCGCCACGCGTCTGTTGTGGATTTCGTTGTAGCTGTAGTTCTTCAATAAAGTGTTGGAAATCTGTGCCAGACAGAGTCTCTCCTGACCGTCGATGACCAAAGAGACGATGGGCACTCCGTACAGCACAGTCTCACTCACTTGATTTGGCTTCAGCGAGCTGCTGCTAGAGTAAGGCTGCAGTTCTTGCTTTGAGTTGGGGGAAGAGCAAACATCTCGTCCCGTAGAAAGCTGACTGGGTATCGACTCCATTCCTGGAAGTCTGTGGAGAACGAGTCAGAAATGTAAAATTACACTCCAGTTTAAGAACTTAACTTTTGAGAGAGACGATCTAGAATTATTAGTGTGTAAGCGTTATCTTAGTAAAAACATATTTTAATTATAATTATTACAATTGTGTTTTTTTTATTATAAGTGTATTATTTATTATCGTTTTTAAAAATATAGGTCTACAACAGCATCTCAATAAAAGGCTAAATAAAATCAACAAAGGCAATATTTGGAATGTTCTGTTTTAAATGTATTCTTCCTGTCACATTTATTTTGTTTCATCCTAATTAAAACTACTTTTGCGAGATAAGAAATAGGATGAGAATTGTTACAATCAATAATTATTTTAGCTACCTATTACAGTCTATACCGTTAGTACATTTAGTTAAACACTTTGCATTTTAAATGACAGCTTTGGGTCTGCTAATTAATATTTACAATGAATGCCTCGCTTTTTAGTTTGAGAATATCGCCGGCCCCAACCCTATCCTTAAAAGCTCGCACTCTCTGACCTGAGAGTCTGCATCATTGCTTAATGTCTCCAAATCGGCTCAGAAGCCGGAGCGATTTACTTAAAGGCCTCTTACGGCTCTAATACGCAAAGGGGCAGAAGGGAAGGATCTTTTAGCTACTCCAATGAGCTTAGCAACAAGGAAAAGAAGCAGTAAGCCGCTTTCTGTGTAATTACACAGCCTGTGTTGTTCGACTTTGATCTGTTAATAAAAGTCTTATCATTTATAATTAAAACACTGCGCATGGAGCTGTAATATTTCAGTCCTACACATATATTCGTTTGCTAGATGTGTCCGTAATACTCACCTCTTTATGATGCACAATTATTTGTCATATTATTTTGTATCAAGTGATTTAGGTGCAATAAATTCCCTTTCGTAATAAAGGATCAGCATATTTTTAAAAATTAGCCAGAGGCTAGCTTTTCTTCTAAAATCATTTTGACAGTAATAAGCGCGCCAATTAAAGAAAATACGCATGCTGATTATTATTTTGATCAACTTGTAAATAGAAAAAGAAACCTACCTTTTTATCAGAAAACGAAGTCCGATGAACGAATGTGTTTGCGCCAAATTAACAGGCCTGAAACAAGGACAATACGTCCGTGTGTAGTGCGTGATGAGAACTGCGAGGTTTTATAGAGTCTCTCCTCTCAAAACAGCTTTAGAGTTTCCATTCCACTCAGCTCTCGTGCGTGGTGACGGGAGCGCGAGGCGAGTGACCACATGGCAATCCCGGAGCTCGTGCCTCTTCTTAATAGGTTGTGCGCGATCTACTTCAAGAGAGGGGACGCCAAAAAGAATAAGAAGGCACACCCACTGAGATCAAATCCGATTCTGGTATTAACCGTTTGCTTCCACTACTCCAAAACAAAGATCACATCGCCAATGTATAATTGAACTAGATAGATAGATAGATAGATAGATAGATAGATAGATAGATAGATAGATAGATAGATAGATAGATAGATAGGAAATCATCAAAACAAGTATCAATAAAGATGCCACCAAAAGCAGGACGCTAAACGCAATTTTAGCTGTTTTGTGCAATTGCGCATAAATAGGCGGTGCAGAGAGATGACGAACAATGAATAACAGTACATTTTTATTATTTATTATTTTCCTCACTTATATCCTGTACACCTGTGTCTCATTGTTTTGAATTAATACGTTTCCTATGAATGTTATAACTTAATAATGTTTAAGTTTGAGTGGCACGACGGAAACCAAACAACATAGCTGGCGTTATGAATTTGCACTAACAATTTCCTCCAGGCTAGATGATGTCCGCAGGCCATGCAGTCTAAACTGCTATTAGAGGCTCGTGGTCATCGCATTTTACGTCACATGTCTCCCGGTGAATGATGCACATTTGTTAAACACACCAGCCAGTGAGAGCGGGTAGTGTGTACAAACAGTGATATATCAGAGCAATGGACTGAGGTAAGTGGTGCAACCTTATATGGCCGTATTAACTATTTAAAACCTGATCAATGACCTTCAGTTAACCCCACTAAGTCTTGACGTAAAGATACCAATATCGAACCGGGCGAAGTTGTGCCGTCCACTCTGAAATTCGACAGTGGAAAAATTGTCGTTCTCTCGCAAATGTTTTGGCGATGTGTGCAGGCATCACCAGTCACGCGTTTCAGTGCCCGCGTCTCTCACTTAGGAGGGGATGTAAAGACAGACGTTGGATAAAAAGAAAAAGTAATCACCGTAGTCTTTTTGAAACATATCTGAAATATACCTGTCTTAAACAACCTATTAGTTGTGTTACATATTTCCATCCCATCAATTATTACAACCACCGTTTATTGTATTAGGCTACCTTTCGTCATTCGCTGAGGTGTCAAAACAGACCCCATTAAATGGTAGTTAATTATATAAAATGTTAACAATTACCCCGAATCAATTAGTTATTAATGTCCAAAAAATGCCTTAGAGGGATGATTCTTCTTAACAGAGCCATCACATGAGAAGTGCCTTCGAGCTAAACTGTGTTTTGCGTTAAGTGAACACAGTCAGGGAAAAGCTGCATCACTGACTATTGGACACACAAGTAGATTAAATTGACGAGTTTCTATTTTAAACTCTTCCAAAATGTTAAAAAAAAAAAAAAAAAGCCAATAAATAAATACATTTAAAAGTGAACTTGTATAGTTATAGTTGAAAACGAATGGGAAAGTTTAAAAATCTGTCAAGCGATGCCCTGCGACCAAGGGGCCACTGGCTTAACCTAATTCAATATTAATAGGAAGGGAAACTTTAACCAGATCTGCCTGGACGTGTCTCCTTTCACAACCAAGACGCTTCGTCCTGGCCCAACAATAATTACAATTTTATTCTGCAATTATTCCTTTCTTGTTAATTATTTAGAGGTCAGACTCAATGCAGCATTGTTAGCGTTTATGGCGGGGAGACAGGGGCTCACATGTCCTACAAGACTGGATCCTCCCCCGAGCAGGTACAGCTACACAACAGCCGTCTTTAAACAAGCCATCCTGCCATCATTTAGTCAAACCTTTGAGAGGAAAGTCTCTAGTAAGCATGGGGCACGTTCCTGTACCACCTCGAAATACTGAAATCATTATACCAAAAATGAATTCGTAGCCACTTAATGGTTGCGCATATTTATCACTATCAATTTGACTGTCGACCAGGTTGTTTTATGTTAAACTTGATGAGCTTAGTAACCTCTCTGACATGCTATTAAATAATCAATGCTTGTTTTTACATAACGGCTGAATCAATACGATAAATATTGTGTTTCAGGACGGCATATGCCATTATTGGCTCATTAATATACAGGCTATTATATTACACGAGCATGAGTAAACTAATTAAAGAAACTTTATATAGGCCAGTTGCTGAGTATGAAAGGAAAAAAACAAAACGTCTTCATTAAAAAGTGCACTGTAAATGTTTTTGCATACAATTAGTATTACAAACGTGTTCTCAAAATATAATTAGTTGTATCGCACATGCGATAAGTTGCAATAAAATGACTTGCCTACCAACATCGGTATTTATTTCCAGAATGTATTTATTTTACTATTTTTATTTGGAATCTGTCAGTACCTGACAAACGCTTCGGACAGAATAGACTTAATAGATAAACAAACAAACCTGATTATAGTAGTCAGTTATTGGAGTGAGTCAGGCACAAATATTTAAGGCACTTTAAGAAAAAAAAAGCTAATGCCATCATCATCTGACCTGGACACCTTCACAGTGCTGTTTAAACTGATGCCCTCTGGTTAGACAATGTTCAAAAGACCAGACAACTCTATATTTTTGTCTTATTTGTTTTATTTATTTAATAAATAACCAAATTTATTTAAACCACAGCACGTAAAAGCGAGTATTAAATATAAAATGCAATAACGTTTTACTTTCTTTTACATTTTATCTTCCTAAGAAACTCAATCTATTGAGAGAGCTATAGCGCACTAACAAGTTCAAACAGCAACAAAGACGGAAACACTTTAGAGTTAAACCAGTGTGTTTTAGAAAAATACGAGATGCTGTCCTGGAGGTCATTGCGAAGATTGGCACATAAATCAAAGGCAGACTAATTCAGCAAGAGAGGTTTAATAAACGCATCAGCTGAAAAGCAGTGTTCTACAGTCACCGTTATATCCGCGCAGTATAAAAGCGCGACCCCAATAAATTTCACTTTAGCGCGAGATCAATCAGCTTCCCTCATATTGATCTCTGTCGCCTTGACACCCCCGAGTCGCCTGCCGCAACCTTTTTGTTTCGAGTGAAAATAGCGTTTCGATTACTGTTTTTATTAGGAAAAGATTGCTACAAGAGGTTCACCATGGCCTGAAAATTAAGTGGTGACATTTTAATTACTAGACATTGATAAAGGAATCTCGCTAATGGCTGTGAACAGGTCTTTCAGTGCTCGTCCGGCCCCGGCGCTAATCAAACTGGACTGCAGGAGAAAGGTCGCATTAGAGCAGCGGTATATGGGCCCCAACAGCCGGAGGAGAAGGAATACTGAGGGCCTTTAACTGCTGGGACCCATAGACTGATGCTCTAATGAGACCTTTCTCCTGCAAACCAGTTGGATTGGACGGATGTTTGACCCTAAAATGCAAACGTGGGACAAAATGACTTGCAATTATCTCTTTTTCTATTGACAAGAACTATTTATCAACTAAAGTTAAAGATCCACACACACATGTATCTATCTATCTATATATATATATATGGGTTATGTGTATGTGTGTGTGGACATTCATTATGCTTTTTGTATTGATCACCATAATGTTGCATCCGATGCACAGTGTTATTGTAAACATTAAGGTTGGACTGTGTAAGTGAGCACTAACAGTGATCCGGTTCAATATGCACTCATGTGGAGAGGAGAGTGACTCCGACCTCCGTATCAGATTCCTGTCCTCCCCATTGTAGTCATCCTGTACGCACCCCAACACTCGGAAAACACTGGACCAAAACTGCATCCCATGACCACTAATGAATTATGTGTAATCAAATACCATCCTTTCAAACACACAAAGTGTAAACTATGTAATGCTAATCATCTGAGGGACAAGCCTAAACTTAATCCAGAGGACTATCTTTAAATAAATAGCATCTTTAAAGATGGAAGTAGGTTTATAATACCATACGCTAAATTATTTATCTTATAAATAACTTAAGGAGGTCTTAGAATACAGTCAGCCACATGTAAATACATTTACGCAAAGATTACATGGTCGATTCCATACAGTCTTGTACTGGTGAATTTTATTTAGAGAACGGAACTGCATGTTTTTGCTTTGGATCTGACATATTCTCTACATAAATCATGTAAATCTAGTCTGAACTGTCCTGAAAAGCATGGAACCATGAAATGCAGACAAATGAAGCAATGAGATCTTAAAGATTTTATTGGGAAGAATCACCTTTAGGTGCTAACCTCACGAATTACGTAGTCACAGGATTGTTTTGGTTCCTCATAGATTTAGTTTTGACCAATCATTAACATCCGTGAAATGAATTTGAGACAGATGTACATATTAAGAAATAGGTGCAACAAATAATATAACTTATCATACAGCTTAAAAAACAACAGCATTGTAATAATGCATTTGGCTTTGGTATGTGACAGAACTATACACATTCTCCATTACATAAAATGCTCTTCTTTCCACTGTGTGATGGCAGTCATATCCACTGGTGTAATCATTTTCGGATATGTTTTCAAGACATAAACCACAGTATCTAGATAAAACACCTGGCATTTAAAAAGTAATACTGACAAAACATTAAAACATATAAAAAAGAAGGCAGATATGATGGCCTGAAAGTAAGGAGGTTGCTGAATTGAAGGCAAGCTTAATTGTAAGTTAAATCAGTGAATTTACATGCATATGTTTTAAAGGAACGTTGTTCACTATTTTATTAGGTTCTAGTTTAACTCATAAGAGAATTCAGGTTTAAAAGAGTGCTATGAGTCACTATTGTCATTGTTGCACCTGCTGTGCTAATCTGCATCTGCTAATGTGATCTAAGAATACACAGGCTGAATTCTCATCTCAAGTTCATTTTAGAGATTTTCTTTCATTAAAGACTTATGGAAAAAGATTTGCTGTACTCCATCCCAAAATGAAATGGAAATGGTGTCATTTATCACTTACCCCCATGTCATTCCAAACCTGTAAAAGCTTTGTTTGAAACACATTTTAAGATATTTTATGAAAACCGGGAAACTTTTTGACTGCCAAGTAAATCACACTGTCCAGTTCCAGCAAAGTATGAAAAACATTGTCAGAATACTCCATCTGCCATCAGTCGTTTACTGTGAATTTTGTGAAGCGACCAGAATACCTTTTGTATGCAAAGGAAATAAAAATAATGACAGAGGAGATTCATTATTTAATAATTTGTTATTTTAATTTTACTTTCAAGTACAAAAAATTTTCCCATTGCTTCATAAAATTCAGGTTGAACCACTGATGGCGGATGGACTACTTTTTCATACTTTGCTGGACCTTGACACTGGTAATTGTATGGCAGTTAATGGGACAGTGCCTCTCGGTTTTCATCAAAAATTACTTAAAGGTGCCATAGAATGGAAAACTGAATTTACCTTGGCACGGTTGAATAATAACAGTTCAGTACATGAACATAACATACTATGAGTCTCAAACACCATTGTTTCCTACTTCTTATATAAATCAAGTGTTTGCAAAAGACGACTGA